>JAHLSL010000053.1:4458482-4536443 GCA_025920805.1 Petroica traversi | reverse complement strand
GAGCTGCTCCTCCTGCCCCAGAGCTGCTCCTCCTGCCCAAGAGCTGCCACCATGCACCAAACTGGCTGTGCAGACTTGGGCTAAACATAAATTGCTTTCATAAAGAGCGAGATGCTGGGTGTTGCAGTCAAGTTGAAGGTCACTTGCTAGAACCAAGTTACAAGAGGGTCAGAAGTACCACAAAATTGTTGGTAAGGTGAAAAATAAGATACAAGTTACTGTGACAGACACAGACTTGGTCTGGTTGTACAATGGTTTCACTACCACAGCACACACTGAAGTGTGACTGAGAACAAGTGAGGTGGGAAGGCTCTTGGCCACTTCCACAGAAAGCCATTCTAAAACTGTGTTTCACAAGCAGCTGCTAGAAAATATTTATTCAAGAGTACTGTGAGAACTGCTTCAGGCAAGGGTGACCATTACATTGCGCCCACTTTCTTGGCAGGGCAGGGAGCAGAAATAAAATATTTTTTATTCCTTTCTGCTGCTACTCACAGAATGTAAAACACATAGAAATTCTGGAGGTGAGATTTTAATTGCTGATTTAGGAATAGCTGATAATTAACTTACATTCTCTTCAAAATGTAGTTTTCTCTATGACCTGGTAACCAAGCAACAGGAAAAGTAACAATACAAAAGTGTATATAAAATATACACTTATTTATATTTTATACAAATATAAAGCCTTCTTTTTTAAATACAGAAATCATATATTCAAGCTAATCATTATTCCTTATTCCATGAGTAAATTTATTTCTGTCTCATACTGAAAGGGCCTGGGGAAAAAAAAAAAAAGGAAATGCAGTTAACATTAAATAAATTGAATATTTGGGAACAGCATTAGGCTACATCTTAGTGTGGCCTGCTGGTCAGTACTCACCAGCAAAATCTTGCCTGTGTTTGGCCAGGATGGAATATACTCACAGAGGAGAAACACTACGAGCTACATTACTCCTTCCCTAACAGAGGTAAAAGTGATCAAGCACCAAAAAGTTTTCAATCAAGTCATACCCACTAATAGACTTAAGGGGAGAATATGTACAACAATATTTCTCAGTGTAGCTATTAAGATTCTGGTCTAGTCTGTTTTGCCAGCCTTGCCCACCCTCTGCATCAGCACTCAGAGCACACACAGTCACCTTGTCCTTCAGGACACAGGCAGAAGTGCTCAGGTTGGCTCAGGAAACAACTCCTCCAAATGCAGAATTCTGACACCACTGAAAGACTGGGGAAGAAACACCATTCTGCCACAGAAACATCTGCAAATACATTTCATACAGAGTGTGGGAAGGTTTACACAGCCCTTAGGAGGTGTTTTCTACTCTTTAATTTGAGGAGTTCTTTCTCAAGAGCTTTGCTATTAAAGGAACCAATTCCCAGCTTTCATGTGCTATGTCTTTAACAAGATGGGCCTAATCAAGTCTTCAAACATCAGAAAGATCAAAGGCTGGATCTGTAATAAAACAAACGATATGTGTCTGGCATGTATTGACAGGGCTGCATGGCTTTGGCTGCTCAGGCTCATTATTACTGACATTCATCATACAAAAATCAGGATAGCACACTAGAAGTTTCCTAACTTTCTAGCAAAAATAATGTCAAACAGCAATAACACCTGACTTGACCTCAGTTTTACCTTCTTAATACCTGCAGTGATTTGCAAGCTCAAACAACACAGCAGCACTTAGAAAAGATTAAGCCTGTCATTAGCACACAGTAAATTTGAAGAACAATAATTTTATGGTAAAAACTTTAACTGCTCATTGACACAAACACAGCACAGAAGGGCTGCACAGCTCCCTGATGGACCCTTTAAAAAGCCTGCAGAACATGAGTTAAACCTGACTCCCTACCTAGAGATACCTTGTGGTTACTGGGGCATTTTCTAGATAGGCCTGTCTGGGGTTTGAACTCAATTGAGCAGAATATTGGCTCAGAGATCTGTTTCTCCTCTGCTCTGATAAATCAACAATGCTGCACCTCAGTTAAAGGAGTGGGCACAATCTCTTGCATTCCCTGGCTTCTTCTGTCTCATTCATTTTATTCTTTCCCTTTCTTCTGCTAACTGCTCAGTCTGTGTGCAACAGCTCTTTAGACTTGCACCACACAGAGTAGAAGCACCAACCATCAATTTTTCTTAACTTTTAAATAATGGCTATAATAGATTAGATTTTAAAAATCTTTTATCAAATTGAAAATTAATAAAATCCAAATTTACCTACCTTAAAATATTTGCCTTTTAAGTCACAAAATAGAAATAAAAGCTATAAGAAATTTTTAAGAATCACACTTTCGTATCACAAGCATTTAAAAATGTGAGTCTCAATTTGGCACAATTGCATTTGACTTTTAAGGTCATCCTAGAGGACCTAAGTTATTCCCAGAATCTTTTATTGAAAATATGTCACCACTTCTCCCCCAAACTAATGATACAAACTGCTACATTTATGTGACTAACAGCACAGCCTGCTTTCTCTCAAAGCAGGAGAAACATGGAAAATAAAACCACTCCCTTCTGGAACACTCTCTCTGATATCACAAGGAAGCCCTGCAGAGCTGAAGTGACTCTGCTGATTGCTGGAGGTGACCACAGCAGCTGGGTTCCAGTTACTGGCATTCAGCAAAGGTCCCACGCTTGTGTCTCTCACTGAATACAGACTCCAAAGACAGAAATTTGTTGACTCAGGATGGTGAATTGCAGTATTTGTGCTCTGTATCTCTTGTCTACCACAGCTAACAATATTAGTGTCAGACAAAAATGAAAATAATTTAAGAAAATGCATTCAAGATAAAAGCTAATAGCAATGATTCCACAGATCCAAGAAACAAACACTTCAATACAAGGTTTACTGGTGCTTTGCATTTCAATTGTGTCACCCTCTCCTAATTGTTCTAATGTCAACAATGTTCCTATGCTGTTCCTGAATAGACAGTCTTTTCTTAGATAAAATAACAAGGTTACACTTCATGCCACACACTGTACAACTGCGTAGCCATTTGTTAGGTCCTGCCTTAAAGCCAATTCAACCTTGTTCTGTGATCTCTTTTCAGAAGTGTCAAAGTTCTAGCAATCTAACTTTTTGCAGTTTCTTTTAACAGCATAATCTGGCTTTTATGGCAAACTAGCTGTCCACGGGTTATAAGAGCCTTTGCTCCTCAAATGTACTGTATCTGCCCTGCTAATTATCTGTCAAAATCTATATGGAGTGGACAGAAACCCGACTGTCAAAGGGAATTGATGCAATCTATTATTTTCAAATTTCTTACTGTGTGTCGTGCATCAAGACATGCCTTTTTCTGGGACATCAAAAAGTGCTGGCACAGGAGCAATCCAAAGCAATGCCTCAGAAAGTCTTTGAAAGATTTTTATGCTGGGCAGCCACCTAGTTAGCCAGTGAGTGAGAATAATTCAATAGGAATTTTTTGGAACATCTATACACGGTGTTTTCACTCGTCCTGCTATGTCTGTATCAGAGATTACTCCATTATTTGTCTGTTTGCTTTTCCTTTCACAGTTCCTTTTCAATCCTCAGTAAGAAGGGTTGTCCAGACAAGGCTCAGCCATTTCTTACTCACTAAGAGCTGACTGAGATGCCAGAAATGAGGGGTAGCAGCCCTTGGTTTAGTGCAGTCACCATTTCCAGGGAAGGAAGAATGGAACAGGAAAATTCAACATGTATTTTATCACAGATGAACTAGTTGTAATTTCCAGCCAAGTTTTTTTGTCTCTTTTTGGTAGCAGATGACAAGAGAATTCTGTCAGCACTGCAGACTCAAGAATGAGAGGGAAGAGAGAAACCTGGGGTTATTGTGAATTTTTATACAAATCCTTTCACTCTACCTAAACAGAGGATTCCAGTGTGCCCACTCTCTGCCTCTTTGCAGAGCGAGCATTGTGCACTTTAGAAAACAAAGAAAGCCCCAAACTCCACCTAAATTGCAAGGAGGTCCTAAATTCTGTTTTGGCCTAAGACAGGAACATAATTGAATCAATTTATATTAATAGCTAACTATAAATATTTACAAATAATTATAGATATGTATGAATGTAAGCGAAATAAATCTAACATAAAATAAAAATACTATGATTGGGAGATGATGTAGTTTAATTTTCTCTTGGAAGAATTGCATTGTCTTATGCTACAGAGGTGTGCATATATTTAACAATTTAGTGTAAAACTACAACTGCCCAGGGAAGCTCAGATCGTGAGGGACAAGAAGTATGAAATTCAAGTGCTCAAAAGGGCAGGGATCTCCGTGTCTGTTTTTGAACTCTGGAATTCTCTAGTGAAGCAGACAGGAGTAAAATTATTTTTTGAGGCAGTAAAATAATAATTACATATCTAAAGGGGACTTTAAAAATGACTATATAACTTTTAAAAGTGATAAATCATAGGGAATGAGGTCTTTCTGAGAAAGTCAGCTCACAGACCAGAGCAGGCAAAAAGCAGCCCACAGGCATCGTGATGATCACGGTTTTCTGTCTCCCTCCACCACAGAAGTCATTATTTTCTAAGAAAAGCAATTGTGGGGTTTTTGTTGGTGGGGTTTTTGTACTAAGGAGAGATGCTCCAAATATTTTATACAGTATATTTAGATGTTACAGGGAAGTGTTTCTAACAAAACAAAACAAAACAACCCAGAAAACCCCACCTGCTTTACACTCTGAATGCTAGCTCCCTTTTTCTTGAGTTCAGTAAAGCAGAAGAGTATCAAGGCCAGCCATCAATTTCTAACAGACTCCTGACTGTGGAATGCCTTGCTACCTGACTTGGAGCTTCACTGAGGAGCAAATCAGGTCTCTGCCCTCCCAAAACAGGCAATCTTCAGGATCTGGTCCAATCATGCATAGCTGAAATATGGATTCACCACTTCTCCTGCCTCATTTTGCTGTTTACATCCTGAGAAGGTCTGAAAAAAAGCACCTGGCATTTCAAAATGCTTTTATTTTTAAGAAGGAACAGCAGCAAATTACACAAATGTTACTTCAAGCAAATAAAGATCCTCATTTTCTTTGGCTTCAAAATATTGACAGTCACCTGGACTCAAGACTCATTTTAAGAGCAATGATGAGAATTTGCTATAGGTATGTAATTGGCTGCTCTTGCTGCAAGAGTTTACACAAACAACTTTCAAAGCTTGACTGGAGAACTGGCCAGCATATCATTCTGGTCAATTATTTGCCATGCTAGAAATGCATCAGGATAATGACACAGGGAGGGATTGTAAGGCAATATTGTTCCCCAGAAGCCTTTGTCTAACAAGGTAATTTATGACCTGTTCTGGAATCCAGTCTTTACAAAACCATAAATTCACACTTGTTTTCAACTTCAAAGGGACCATTATCAGTAAAGGTGGCAGAAGGCATCAGACTGCTGCAAGCCAGATAAACAGATAAGTGAGACTTTCATGGCTTTCTCCTCTAGGTCTGCTCGCAGCACAAAGGTACCTGAAGGTGCAGCTGCCCTCGGCATTTGGCCCTGCTATTTGCAAAGTTCACCACTGAATGTGCTACTTCCCTTTTACAAGGTGAGGAAAATCTTACTCACTCAAGTGCAAAAACTCACAGCACCAGCAGAGCTTTGAAAGCTCTTTCAAGAACCTGTCAACTCTTACCTGGGAGCTGGTGCTTTCCTATTAACACAATGACATGTAAAGCAAAAACAAAGAGAAAACAACAAAACCTCCAAGAATCGGTGCTTTGCATCCAGAATAAAAATGAAAAGAAGGTCCTGCAGAGCAGCAAGGTTTAACAGATGTGTGTGCCACAGCTGGAAAACTTCCTGGGGCTCTTGCAGTGGGCCCTCTGTGTTGCAGGGATAAGCAGTACATGTATTTGCATTGATGCTCCTGAGCTGGGCTGAGCCCCTTCCCTGAAGGTGGGAGTTGGGGCCTCTAAGAACAGTCCTGCATGATAAAAAAGAGCCAGATTCATACTCAGTGCCTTTCAAACAAAAGCCTGCCAGTTTTGGACAGTCATTCTTGTCACACTGGAAATTCACTCCCTGTAAGTTTGAAAACAGTACTTGAATAATTCCATTTTATTGGAGCAACAAAAGGGTGATAGGGAAAGCAGGCAGCTGCCCCAGGTGATTAACTATGCTGGGTGCCTGAACAGCCACCCTGACAGCACAGGCTAACTCAGGAGCCACTGACAGCGAGCAGCACCTCAGAAACACCCCTTGCTGACAGTGAAAACTCCCACCTACCCTCCCATCTCTTCTGGAGAGTAATTAGTTAATGTTTGCACAGCGTTATGAAGATCTAAAGAGCCGAGAGTGAGCATGGGTGCTGACCAGAATTACCTCTAATTGATGTGCTGGAAGTGAACATGGCATTGCTAAGGGAAGGTGTGAGGCAGCAGAACAAATGGCCTTTTTCTCCAGCAGTGACAGTGCTGCTCAGCAGAGGGCCTGGGACAGGGAACAGGAGCTGGGCAGTGCAGCCAGCAGAGGAGGTGAAGCACAGCACAAAGGCAGGAATTCAAATGAATGCTGCCAACCCAGAGAATACAAACTAACCCAGGCAGATGACTGCAGCTACTCTCCTGCTGAAGCCATTAATCTACAAACTGAGGTTTTCAATCTAGATTCATGCAGAGCTGTCTTCTGATTAAAATTCAGCCCTCTCTGGGATGAGACAGAAGGAGTTGTGCCCATTTAAGTTTTCTGTACTGAAAAAATTTAGGCTACTAATTTTGTATCCCTGGCAGGTAAAAGTGCCTGGCAAAAATATTATATGTAATAATACAATTTATGGGTCCATCCTGAAGTTCTAGATGACAGTTCAGTGCAAGCAGTATTAGCTAAGCCCTGTGGTCTACAAACAAGCTTAAATCTTACTCTTCTCCACGCTATAACCTGGAAAACTCCCAAACTGCAAGTCCTAAATGCAAACAACCAGCATTCAAATGGCACTATGGAGGGAAACCCCAAGCTGAGCAGCAGGGCTCTCCTGAAAGAGTAAGGAATCCCAGAACTGAAGTGTGTTTCTCATGGCTGAGAGAAAGGAGTTTGTCCTTTCCCTGGGAGCAGATAGAACACCACCATCCACAGAGCTCTGTAACAAAGGCCAGCACAGCCCTGCTCCCATGGCTTGTCAGCTCATCCAGTGCACAGGCTGCACTCTCAGTGCTACAAATCACCAGCTAAAACAGTTCTGCCTCTTCAAAGGGGAAGGAAGGAGATTTGTGGGGTGGTGTGTGTTTTGTGTGTTGGGTGTTTAAACAAGAGGGAGAGATGCTCAAAGTGATTTACAGCTCCCCTTTGAGAACAAACCAGACCTGGGCAAAGTAATTTTTTTGCACCTGGACCATTATGAGGCAAAAAGGATGATCTCTTAAGAAGCAAAAGACATTCAAATGTACAAGTCAAAGACCAGGATGATTCAATCTTTCCTAGGATCAGCCTGGCTTAAAGAGAAAAAATCTGGGAAAAATATACATCTCTGTCTTCCACAGAGTAAAAGGGAAAGGAGATTAGGAAACAAGAGGTCTTGAGTATTCAAAGTGCTAATTCAGAACTTCTCTCTCTAAAGCACTCATGAAACATTTTAATTGTCTGACTTTGCATTCAAAAACCTTGTTTGTAACTCTTAATTGCAGACAGCTTTGAACAAATAATTGAAATGCATGACTTGTGGGGCCTGCTTAAACAATTATAATGTGCTTTGCCAATAGGTACTTTGTCCCATTCTCCTCCCCCCACCTTTTTCATAATGAAAATGAGCTAGCATGATATTTGGAGCAAAGTTAAAACCTTGCTAATTTGCAGCACTGAGATCTGGGACTGTGACAGTCGTTGTACCTGTATAACTGCTTGTATCAGCAAAAAAATACACTAATAGTTCAACTGAATGCAAAAAAGACCTTTTCATTTTCTGCTGAGAACAACCCACTGGGAGATTCTTTTCTAAATACAAATCCTTCACATGTCTGTTAGTTTTGCATTTCCTAAGACTTATGTAGCCATTTTCCTGAAAATTCCCTTTGTATGATTTAAGCAGAGTCTCCCATAAATATAAACAATCTTTTCAAGTGGAGTTCAGAAAATAACTTGAATAAAACCATATCCTTCTCAGAAGACACAAATTATTTTTGCACAGAGAAGTCAAGATCTAAAACATCATCTAATGAGGCTACTAAAAGCTTTTCTAGATGAGCTCTAGAAGCTGGAAAAACTGTAAGAATTTTAAACAATACAGAGATGTGGCATCCAAACATCTCCTACTACAAGGTAAAGACTTCTGTTGCTATTCTTCCTGACTAACATGCTAAGAAAACAGGAAAGCAGTTTTCTGTAGGCCCAGTTTTGTATTTCTTGCTTTAAAATCCACTATGCAAGGTGATGACTATCTTGTTTTTCCAGTGATACTAAAAAGCATGAAAAGGATTCAGAGCCCTGCAGGATTAGACCAATAGTATTTTTGCAAGTAAACTCTCTGACAGTTTAGAAATGTAAGCAATGAATTTTATTTCCAGAGCCATATTCCAGTTTAAGGAAATACTTTCTGAATACAGAAACCAACCCTATCTATAGGTAGCATAGGTATAACTTCCTTCATAGGAGTAAAAAAATCACATACATGCATTAGCAAAATTTAAGCCTAAGTTTATAAATCACCATGCAAGTTTATGGGGCCACATAACAGTTTTGTGATAATTATAATAAATGCAATCCCTGGCAGGAGTTTAATAACTCATTCTGAAAATGCTTCCCATGTTCACTACCCATTTCATTGGCTACTCCCATCAATAACCCCACTAACATAAACACAAGGTCAGCCAAGCAACCGAAAGACTGAAAAAGAATGTTGAGAAGATCAGATTCTTACAAGCACAGCAGGCCTGATAATTCAGTTTCAGAGAGCAGGTAATAACCAAACCAGGAAAAGGCACAACTGGAATGCAGAATGGACCCTCCACAGTGGCATTTCAATTGTCAGCCAATGTGGGGCACACCATCTACAGAGAGATCATCCCCCTTCCCAGAAAGTTCTGTAATGGATTCATTTCCATAACAAACTCATCCTCCACCAGCTCGAGATCTGCACGTAGGAGTTCTCTCTCCATGCACAGCCAGTCCTGAGCCAGCTCCCTGCATGGGCACCTCTGCAGCAAATCATGACAGATGCTCACAGGGGATTTTGCCATTAGTCCAGAGGCAAAGGGCTGTGACTGTTCCATCCAGAGTTCTAATGTGATGCAGGTTGCATCACTCAGTGAAAGCTGTCACTCAGAAAAAAACCCCAAGATTTAACAGACAAGTTTTGGGGGTGTCTGGATGGTGTAAGTTTGGTGAGATAAACAGAGTGAATGCTAACAGGCCTTGTCTCCAGTAAGGGAGTCTTGCTGCTTTTACTCTCTGTATTTCAGTACATTGCATTCAGATTGTATTTTAACATGGGCAAACTAAAATGGGAATTTCTCTGTCCCAAGACAGCAGGACAGCCACACATACTAAGATATTAAACTGAAAATTAATTTCCATGGTAGGAGAAAAGCTCACCCAAGTGAACTGGGCAAGTAAACTGCTGCACAGCTGTGACACAAAATTACTGTGTGGTATTGTATATTTTGTGAGAAAAATTGTGGTACTTTCAGATGCTCTTCCAAGGTCACTCCCTGATCCCAAGAATCAAGCCCACGTGAGGGAATTCCTGCTGACACCTAGAGCTCTGCATTCAGAAAGTACAGGCTGTACAATCCCATGAATTTTTTCACTTAATAAAAGAATTGTTTAAACATTAAGCTGGCTAAATACATTCAGGTGAAAGCCTCAAGGGATTTACCATAAATTGCTTGGTAGAGACCCAAATTTTGAAAATTGTTTAGCAGACAATTTCCCATGAAATTACCCCAATTCCACATGGATAATTTAGTCTCACAGTTATGTCTGTGCACTCAGCTTTGAGCATTTGGGCTTCCTGTTTCCTTTTCACTCCCTCCAAGCATCAATAAAGCACCTCTGCCAAAGTTCAGGAACATAACAAGTGGAAGAGGGGACTATTGGAAGATTTTTAAGGTCACAGAATATCTTAGAAGAAGAAATAATATTAAACTTGTTCTATTTAAGAATTTGAATGTAGTTCTCTTTCAAGTGAAATTTTTCATGTCCCACCACAGCAATTTTAGATGGTGAAAAAAACAGAGACATCTTTATGGCAAGATGTTTCAGCTACAAATATTCAGGAAGAAAAATGGGGTGAGTTCACCCTGAGATTCATATTGCTGAACAGTGAATATCAATACGACCAGTTATATTACTGATTTATTCTATTTATTTCCAAACATCAAGAAAATTTCCTGTATTGACTTGGATTTGGGCATGTAGTGGGACACAACACATTCATGCCAAAGCAATATTCTAGAATCTTATGTATGCAGCAGAGAAAAAGCTTCATTGTAGCCTGCAAAATGACAGTTCCAGAGCAGAGCAGAGAAGCAGGATGGCAAGTGCAAGAAGAAAGCAAACACTGAAACACTGGGCAGCTGAAGGGCCTAATTGCCAGCTTTCTGTCCCATTCATGCATGCTATGGTTGCTTCAAAATGGCATGAATTGACAGTGCTCTTTTAAATTTCTCAAAAAAAAAAAAAAAAAAGGTTTGGAGTGAAAATGCCAACATTTATTACAGCTCAGGTGCCTGAAGCAAGAGAATTATTGCTGAGGTGTTTAAGTGGCGTGTGATTTTCTGTTTTATTTTCATAGAGAAGTGTGATTTTTGAAGTAACTGCTGCAATTGATGTGCAAATTTTGACACATTTTGTGTGACAAGTGACTAGCCCAGTGGTGCCTCTGCAGATCAATAATAGCACATCTCAGTTACCTGACTGGTGGGTGTTTGGAAGGAAAAGGGAAAGGTTTGCAATCATGCCCAGCAGCAAAATGATTCCCAGAGGCTTTTGCTCTCTACATAACTGAACACCTGAGCTGTTTTTATGGAACAAACTCAGACAGCATTGCTAATTCCCTGGTGTGAAAGGTTTGGATTCATAGAAGCAGAAGTCAGAAATATGTGGCTTCACTGATGTTAAAACATTCACAGATGACCTAAGAGTTGACATATTCCAATGGGACATGAATTTCAATTTAATTTAATAGGCAACCCAAAGTACAGCAGGAAAGTTCCACCAGAGTTCTCTGGAGATGTAAAGGCACCCACCTCAAACCAATTTTTCAAAGAACTGGCTACTTTAAAACAAAGGAATAGGTACCTCAAGGCTTCTCAGGAAATAAAGTGATGAAAAAACACACCACAAGCAAGTACTGGGAGATACACCAGTCTTTTGACACGAGTGAAAATAGCAAATAGTTCCTATTAGGAATAGGTCCTATTTTTATTCCAGAGAAGCTTTCAGGGATACTGGAAACTCAGAGAATGCTTGATACTTTGCATTGCACAGTTTCTAGTTTCTTACTCAGGTGCATCTTCCCCTAAAAGGCCAAAGAGAATGTAGAATTTTTAAAAAAATCCTTAATCTCAAATGTTTTGGTTTTTAAAAAAAATTTTTCCTCTCCAAAGGGAAGGAGGTAAAATTCTATGAAGATTGCAATGGGCTTCCTATACAAAATGCTATGCAATTTTCTCTGCTAACATTTTTTAAACACAGAAAATTACTGATAAATCTTGGCATGCCTCTGTGAAAAACAGATATACATGACAAATGCAAGGCAGTTATAAAAAATACCACATTGAGTGTGATTGTTTTTCCCAGTAACGTTCCCTTTCAAAATATAGTTTAATAAAATTGAAGCATTTAAAATAAATATATTCATCTCAACAATACATTTTGTGAAACCCAATCTAATTATGTTGTTAAAATGAGAAATGGTACACATGCCAAAATATCAGCAGAATAAAATATTTCTTTCTTACTTAATCGTTTACTGCAATTTCATCTCATTCTCAACAAGAAAAAAACCACAGGTGAATCAGGTCCTGTGGTGAAGAAGGGTTGAATACATGTGAGAGGTGACCTCTGCAAAGCCCATCAAGTTCAACAATGCCAAGTGCAAGGGCCTGGGCTTGGTCAGGGCAGTCCCAAGCACAGAGAGAGGCTGGGCAGGGACTGGAGTGAGAGCACCCAGGAAGGACCCAGGGGTGCTGGGGGATGAGAACCCTGATGTGACCCAGCAGGGTGAAGGAATCAGCCTGTCCTGGGCTGTGTCCAAAGGAGCGTGGCCAGCAGGTCAGGGGAGGGCATGGGCCAGGTCTGCTCCATCCCTTGAGACTGGGCCTTGGCAGAGCCCCCCTGCTCTGCTGCACCCAGCTCTGGGACACTCAGCACAGCAAGGACATGACTGCAGCACTCCAGAGGACACATGGAGATGATCCCAGAGCTGCAGCAGCTTTGCTATGAGGAGCTGGAGCTGTTCAGCCTGGAGAAGAAAAGGCTCTGAGGAGACCTTAGAGCACCTTTCAGTATCTAAAAGGGCTTCAGAGGAGGAGCCCAGAGAAGCTGTGGCTGCCCGGCCCCTGGAAGTGTCCAAGGCCAGGTTGGAAGGGGGTTGGAGCAACCTGGGATAGTGGAAGGTGTCCCTATCCATGGCAGGGGGGTTGGAAAGAGATCGTCTTCAAGGTTCCTTCCAACCCAAACCATTCTAGGATTTTTGGGGAACTGCTGACAAACTGGAACTGCTAAGTCATGAGAGGAACAATGATCTGGTGCTGAAGCAAAGGTTAAGGCACAAAAGGGATAAAAAGAGTACACTGACTTCAGACTTCAGTGATGCAGTGTTTATTAACTTAGTGATGATGTACTCAACCACAGCTCAATCACATCGTTTTAATTTACCATGACACCTCTGATACAACAGAGGCAGGACAGAGCAGAGCTGAAGGACAACTGGAGGAACTTAAATATTAGAAGTCAAAATTTATTTGTCCTTAACTATAGTTCTATCCTACCTGGAAGCACAGTAAATTCTCTTACCTTCCACTCAATAAAATGCTTTGTAGAAGGGCTTTATATCATCACCTTCTAAGCCTGTTCGTTTTTGTTGCTCCTGTCTTTTCAGCTTTTCCAGTAAAACCTTTCTATATAAATTTATTAGAAAACAATTTATAGTATTACCATCAGCAGTATTGTAAATATGCATAAAGGTTTACAAAACTGATAAGGCATGTTCCTGCCCCAAGGACCTATTTAGTTATTAAGGTCTTCATACTTTTTACATTACTATACTTCAATACAAATTTTAAAAGGAATTATTAAGAAACATCAAAGTGAAACAAACTACCAAGAATCACCTACTAACATATTCTAAATAAGACTAACAATTTGTTTTTACAGTACCGTCCAAAAATTCTTAATGTTCAAGCATTATCTAAAACATTATTGCCTTCAGCTCAGTTCCAACTTACTGATATCAAACTTCACAGCACCTGAAGCAAAATGTACAGTGCAATAGAGCTAAAACAAAGAGTTTCAAACTATTCATGCTGAGAACTGGCCTTCAGTTGTTTCAGCACTGAAAAGAAAGAAAAAGGGTTTCTCAAAGTCACTGATATGAATAAGCCTGTCTTACCCCCCTGCAATTCTTTAGCTCCTTGGATGCAGGCAGGACTCTGGGCCAGCACATGAAAAACAGCAGGCTGGCACATCCTTCATGCTCCTTCTTTTCAATTTACTATTTCACTTAAAAACAAAGTCATGACAGTTGATGTGAAAGCCCCAAAAACACGAGCCAAGAGCAGGAGTTGGTAAGATCTGCCAGCCTCTGGCAAAGCCTGACACATGGCTCTGAGAGCAGAGGCCTGCCCAGAGCTTCTCTAAGGGTGGAAAAACTGAACATGGAAGACAAAGAGGAAGATTCACATCACAAAAAATTCCACAGGAGAGCCTGAGCAAAGGCAATAATGCTGTGAACCTGCAGTCACCACACCTGACTGGAATGGACATGAGTGGAGTTCATCTTGTCAGAGAAAGATGAGGAGGAAGCCATGGATGGGGCAGACAGAGAATGAAACTGGGGCAAAAGGAGCAAAGAAGCAGTGAGATGGGACAGGGACAGAAAGCAGGCAACAATCCACAAGACATGGGCAAAAGGAACTCCCAGAATTCTCACCATCTTACAGCCCTGTCATAGAACGAGGCTCCTCAAACATTATCACTTCTCTTTGCTTTGGCAGCAGGGAGACAATTTGCTCCCACATCAGCAGCAGTGGGGTCACAGCCAGCAGAGTCCTGGGCACAAACATTACAAGCTGATGACAGTAGGACCAGAGTGGAGTAGGCTGAAAATATTTCTCTTATCAGGATGCCACTAGAGAAAAAGTAGTAAAATCAGAGGGGACATACGAAAATGGTGCTGGGGAAATCTTTCAGGTTTACAAACCTTCAGAGGTTGTTTAGCATTGGGAAAAAGACTGCTTCACTGGGTAATTGGAATCTATCCCAAACCACCACTGAATTCCTTATCAAAGTAAGACTGAAACTTTTTCATAACACACTCTTAGTTTCTAGATTCACAATTTGATATCTCAAAATCTTATTTGATGAAATCTTAATTTGTGCCCCAAATCAATAGGTGTTGTGTCTGAATACAAACATGGTATTTAATGCTAAGAGGATAAAAAATATTACATCTTGAAAAAATGTTGCATGCAAATTTAGAGATTACTTTTTAACACTCTACCTCAACTAGTAATCTCCATAATGGGAATAATCCTATTCATTCACTTCATAAAGGTGAAAACAATTTCATTAATGCCTGAAAAACTGAATAGACCCCTGGGTAAATTAGTCATTTGCTCTTCAAAGCAAAGTTTGAAAAGCATGTATTAAATAAATGCATCATGTTTGAATAAGGGAAAAAACCTAGTAAAAGGCAAACATATGTTCTGGGCCCTGAAAATGGTCAGGATCTTGTAGAAATACTGCTGTAATATTCAAACCAACATAAAGCTAGCACTACCTGCCATGCAGGTAAGTGAAGTCAGCATTCAGGGTTTGACTTGGTAAGCTTGGCTTTTAATGTGGCTTCCTGAGTGTGAGTAGATACAGAGCAAAAACCTTCATTTCCCCCCCTGATGTCTTTGTGAAGGACAGAGAGCAGCCCCAGGGGCAGTGGTGCACACGAGGCCCTGCTGGTTTGTACATTCCCCAAGGGAATTGTACAGCTCCAGTGGGGTCAAACATCTCCCCATTCACACTTTCATGGCCTTGATCTGGAGGCTGTGGCAATGACAACCTAAATGGACGCCAGGGAAAAACTAAATTCAACAGCTGATGTTGAGACAAACATGAAAGGCCTTAATAAAAGTGACCACAAATCAGTTTGCAGATTCCAGCAAGCTTTGAATCAGGCCTTGCTAGAGCAGCTCCCAAGCTCTGACTCTGGTGACCAGATCCAAGGCTCCTGCTCTTCATTTTACCAGTTACATTTTTGTCTGGCCCATGAGTTCACTGGCAAAAGCCAAGGTCCCCATGTGAGACTGTGCCCTTCCTCAGAAACACACAACGTGACTAATAAAGAATGAAAAGCAAAACACAAGACCCAAGTTGTAAGAGTCACACTTACTGCCACGTAAGCCACTGCATTTAAAAATGAGCATAAAACTAAGTGCAGACAAGAATAATTTTCATATCAGAAGACAAATATCACTGGTATAATAATAATGTAAAATTAAAATATTAGAATCAGCTAAACTTAGAAGATAGATAGCAAAATGAATAATATATGCAAGTACAATCCAGAGTTCTGTTTTATGCATACAAGGGGAATAATTAACTGATCTGGAAACATGTAAATGAGGGCTTAAAAGCATTTTCAAAACAGCACATCCAATTCAAGTTACACATGCAGAAGTTGTTACATTATAATAATTAGATTTTTTTTCACAAAAGATTTATTTATTTTGAATAGGAGTATTAAATATTGTACTAATTACTAGTTATTTTACTTTGTACCCAGGGAAAAGGAATGAATATTCATTAATTCCTCAAGCTACCAAACCCCAACAGACCAGATAATTCCAGCATAGCTACTGATAAGTAAGGAAAAATTTTGGTACAAAATCAGTCTCATTCCCCAAATTGCAGCTCCGTCTTTTTTACACATTAAATGCACTACAAGATGCAACAGACAGTAAATAAAATCACAGTATATCAGTGTTTTTCCTTTAATTTGTAAGACTTTTGTATAATGCCCTCAAGTAAGCTGTTTATTGGTATTATTTTGGAACTATTATATCGATTTTGCTGCTGTAGCAAAGGTAAAACTCAGCATATTCTGGAAGTAAACAATAATCAAAACATCATATACATATTCACCTGTCCATCATTTTTTTTATGATGGCAGAAGCTCTGCTGGTTTTTTATCATTTTTATAGTAAGTGTGGGGAAGCCCCTTGTCCCTGAGAGCCAAAGTGGCCCAGAGCAGTCCTGCCCTGAGGGAGCTGTCCCTGTCCCTGCCCTGTCCCTGTCCTGTCCCTGCCCTGTCCCTGCCCCGTCCCTGTCCCTGCCCTGTCCCTGTCCTGTCCCTGTCTCTGTCCCTGTCCTGTCCCTGTCCCCTCAGAGCTCAGGCACCAGTCACAGCATCCCTCAGGCTCTGTCCCTGCACAGCTTCAGCCAGGGCTGGGCACTCTCCAGATGGGCCTGGAGAGCCCTTCCCAGGCTCCTTGAAAGCCATGCCTGTCCAAAGATCTTAAATGGTCTGAGCCAGAGAGAACATTCTGCCTGCAAGTTAATTTGATATTTATGTTAGAATTCCCATCTGTGCTATTTTGGTCAAATCTAGAATAATTGTAGACCAACTAAATTTATTTTTCAAACTAGACCAGAATCTTACTGGAATTAGGTGGACTCTCTCATCAGTGAGCTATGAATTCTCTATGAGCCTCGATGCTTTCTGTTGCACTAACGTTATTGCACTCTTCATTTTAAATTGTCTTGATTTTAGAGTTATAGACATTGCAAGATGAATTTTAACAAGCGGGTTCGGAATCTAATCACCAACACATCACTTTATAATATTTTTATTTAAACATAGCTGTTTATTAAATCATCATTGCAAAAAAAACCCCTCAAAATTTATTAATTGCTTCCACATACTTCTAAGAGGTCAAAATTTTAAAAATAAATAAAATAAGCCTTAAGAGAATTTTTGCTTTTTTGAGTGGAGAGCTAGACTAACTCTCTGAACAACAGGAAGAATAAGGAGGGTTCTTTTGTTTGTTTGTCTTGCCTCAGCAATAATCCAGAAATATAAACACATGAAATCTCAGGCACTCCTCTCACATTTCACATGCAGGTACCAAGATATTGGAATGCAGTCTAGCTCTGAGCAAAGTGTGGAAATGCAAATGTAGTGTCAAGAAGTGTGCCAGGGCCTGATTCCAGATGTGCAGGAAGAGTACCTAAACTGAGATCAAATTATTTTCAGCTTGGCCTTAAGTCCTCCAAGGCTTCAGGGAACCTGCTCTAGCCCTAAACACTTGAACGAATGCTGAAGTTCTTTCCTAGACAAGAGGATATGTGAAGAATTGTACCTAGAAGTTAATCAACTACATGAATTTTTTTTTTTAAACTACCCTTTTTCTTTTATACTCATGAGGATGACTCACAGCATGATTGGCAGGAAAAATACTGTGACACGAAGCATGTAACTGCTTTTTTAAGAACCTATATTGATAAATAACATAAAAGAAACATAAAAGAGCATAAATAACATAACTAAAGCAAAGACACTGAAGTATAAATTATATAAAAACCATCATTTAACAAGCTACTGAAATAAACTAGCAATTAAGGTATTTACTATCAGTCTAACCCAATGCAGTCAGAATTAGGTTAAGCGAGCTGTGTGCATGCAGGGGTGATACACTGGTCAGAATTATCCTTTGCTAATTTGAGATGCTACTATAAAACATGCAGTGGAATATTTCAAAGAAAATGTTATTATATTAAATGTTACCTTTTTTTTGCCAGTCAAGTAATTAATTATTCAAACTGTTACGAGAAAGAGTCTAGATTCACACACTTGTAATGACTAGGAGGATATTTAAAATTCATTACAGTACATTAAACTTCCACTGATTAGTTAGCATCACTGCAAAATAAATAAATAGCCAATTTGCTTTGATCAGCAGAAATTCTGATAAAATCAGCAAAACACCAATTAAAATGTGAAAAATGTCACCTACTGTCATTATTCTAATGGAACTAAGACATATAGAAGAAACTGATTCAATGTTTATTTTCATATCAGCTGCATCTTCAAACTGTAAATCATTACAGCTTTTACTTGCATCTCTTCCTCACAAGCCCAGAATTAATTCTGTAGATGGATTTACTGTGGACTGCATCGTACTGGAATAGACCATCCTATCATAAACAGAATAATAAGGTCTTGCTGCACTTCTGTGAACTCCTGTTGGGAGGGGCAGTGGGGAGCAGCAATTCACTCAGAAATATGGTAAGAGAGATGAAACTTGACATGAGGCATTTTTGCTTGAAACTTTCTTCTTTGGAAGCAGGTGGAAGGGAATGAAATTATTAACTAGAGGTGCTATATTTAGTTATACACATTTCTTATTTATTGAATTCCTCAGCTTTGAGGCCCTGAGCCTGCAAATAACCACACAGTCACCTGTAAATTGGCTGGAATGTTTTGAAGACATTGAAGGCAAAATCTCAGTAACTGGCCTGCAGTTTTTTAGCAACTCTAACTTCTATGAAATAAGGGAATTTCATAGAATGAACAATTCTTATACCTACACAAGCTTCTGAGAATGCCAGTGCCTCTAATTTCACACACATAATCTCCAGCTGGAGTGATTGCTGGGTATCCAATTAAGGCAATCTGAGTAAATCCCTGGAGCTCCTGGCTGTTTCAACTGAACACAGGCTGAACCTTTCAAGCACAGCTCCACATTTTGGGGTGACCTGATTGCAGCCTTTCCAGTACCTGCAGAGAACCTACAGAAAAGATGGAAAAAGACCATTTCCAAGAGCATGGAGTGACAGGATAAGGGAGAATGGGTTCGAACTGACCCAGGTTTAGGTGGGGTATTTGGAAGAAATTGCTCCCTGTGAGGGTGGTGAGGCCCTGGCACAGGCTGCCCAGAGAAGCTGTGGCTGCCCCATTCCAGTCAGTGCTCAAGGCCAGGCTGGGTGGGGCTTGGAGCACCCTGGGAAGGTGCCCCTGCCATTGATGATCTGTTATGTCCCTGTTATGTCCCTTCCAACCCAGGCCAGTCTGTGATTCTATGATGACTATGATTAATTTGAACTACTGCATTCTTCTTATCATCTTAGAAGTCTTGCCATCTCTCAGAAAAGAAAACCACACTGTGTATCCTATGTACCGTTTGCCTCTAGTGCAGCCTGGGGAACACAAAAGAAAAAGCTGTGGCCCACCAGAGACTTCCCCTGTGGGAAGTCATTTTGGTCAGAATCCTCTGCAGGAACCAGTGCCCATCATGAAGCGTTTCTTTATGTACACAAGACAGCTTCTTCATGGTTTATCTGCCTGTTTAAGCTCCAAACTGGGAAATTTTCATAGTACTTTGGTACTTGATCCACTGTAGTCCCTTGATGCCATACTGACCATCAGCAGCAGCTGGCACTGGTTTAGAGATCAATCATGGACTTGCAACCACAGGAAGACATACTTCTGGAATAAAATACCAACTAACAGGGAATTCAAAAGCTTAATCTCAAGCACATTCTTCTGTTGTAGTAGAGCTCCTGTGAGAGATTACTCTTGGACACTTTTCCAGTGTCCAGCACCCATAAGCCTCATGACATAAACAGGCTTTCAATTCCTGTCTCCAGCCCATGCTAGTATGAAATTTTGTAAATTATTACATTAACAAGGAAGGAACTCAATGTGTAGTCTCAGCCACCAGAAGAGAACACCATTCTATGAGAAGAAGACAAAATTTCATGCCAGATCCACGAAGTAGGTAAGAAAAATGTACAGAACCTGAGACCTGGCCTTACAGCTCTCCCTGTGCCTGCACAGAGGATGGGCAAAGAAGACAATAAAGTTGGTGGGGATCTCAGTTTCTCCAAGAAAGTGCTGTTTTAAGAGAAGAGTGCAAGATGCAGCACAGACTCTCAGTTATCTTACTTACTGTCCTTGGGTTTCAGTCCATTTCCCTGCAGAACCTGCAATTTATTAATTCACGTCTTCTGGTTTTATTATTTATGAAACCTGCATCATTCACAACTTCTTTTTTAACTATTGTAGAACTTTCTAATACACAGGGAAAATAGGTACTCAGAATGAAATGTTACTCTGAAATTCAGTAATTTGGAAGGAAAGTTACAGATACACCAGCAAACGTAAATGGTCTGAGGTTTGAATGATTTTTCCACTTCAGTTAAATATATTGAGAAGTATATTCAAATAATTAAAAAGTGCTGGAAATAAGCAGTATTTGGAATTAATGGAAGCCATATATTCACACTGTTGCATTCATTATTTTTAAATTATAGTTCCCACAGATTAAGAAACGCAGTGAAGTTAAAATGAAGCAATTTTGTTGCTAAATACTGTCATTTAGATTAAAATATATGTGTCTGTTGAATCCAAAAGCTAAACATTACTACTGCAGTGCTTTTATATTTGCAAAATCTAAAGTAAACTGCCAACAAGCAATGAACAACAACTGGGAAAACATTTGAAAAGAATAAGAGCCCCAATATCCCCATCTCCCTGGGCAATTATTTCCTTATGTGGTTTAGGTTGTCAATCATGTTACGTAGACATCAAGAAAGTCATGTTATATTAATTGCACATTTCCAAATAGTCTAATAATGGATGTACACCTTATGGATACTGGAATAAATGGCTGAGAGTCCGAAAGGTAGCTCATAACCCTCTCTTATCCAGTTACTGGCTAACACTGTATTTAAGTACCACCTTCACCATATCAGTAACACAAAAAATAGTTAAAAACATTTTATAAGCTATTTTTAAATTAATATGACTGATTGGAAGCAACAGTGAAAGAAAGAATACAAATTCTTGTCCTACCAAGAATCATGAGGAGCTGAGTTACACAAATGCACAGGTCTAGAAATTCAAATATCGTTCTTTCAAATCATCAAATCTCCGTGGATCTCTGAACTTTTCAAGTTGGACCCTTCACATGGAGGAACAATCATTTGAAGCAAACTACCAGCCAGTTCTACTCCCATTCTTTCAGGATATTGGAATGCTGGCAGCCTGTGTTCACTAATCATGGAAGAAAGGGTCTTCCAAACCACTTAAGTTTTACTCACATTAAAGACCCTACTGGTTCCCTGTGAGGCACAATTTCATCCCAGCAACTCAAGATAGAGGGTAAAGTTTTGTTGTGATCCATTTCCTATTTTAAAAACTTCAGTGTATTTTAAAGGGAAAAATATAAAATGCACTTTACATTTATTCTTTTACACTTGAATAGAACTTACAGAAGTGTTACCAACCACATCTTGCACATTT
Source organism: Petroica traversi (assembly GCA_025920805.1). Classification (NCBI taxonomy): domain Eukaryota; kingdom Metazoa; phylum Chordata; class Aves; order Passeriformes; family Petroicidae; genus Petroica; species Petroica traversi. Next base: position 4,515,008 of record JAHLSL010000053.1, on the reverse strand, counting down.
CTATGGTTCCATACAGACTTTATCTATTTTTTTCCCATTCTATTCAATAAACTATGACACTTTATATCAGATCTATACAAACAAGCAAAGGCAAATACTTTTATGAGGTGGGGAAGTATCTCATAAATGATTTTACTAAACAGGTCACCATTATTAGCATTTTCCTACATCCTTTCCATGCAGTCCTACATAGGCATAATCATCAACAGAAGTAATACAAAAATACTTCAGAATAAACTCTTTTCTCCACTGCTTTGATGCAAAAAGTGAACATTAAATTCTAGAATCTCCTTGACAATGCATGTTCCAAGAACTTCACCAGTGGCACAATGTGAAATGACTCCAGAAGAATTCAGCTAGGAGGAAATTGAGGTCCTTACTTGGCTCAAGGCTTCTGGGCCGAGCTGTAGCTGCAATATTTTCCATTAATTGCCACTCCTTGTTCTCCTCACAGTAGGTCCACAACCAATATTCCATTCATTAGATAGAAAAGACATAATTAAACAAAAATTAGAAAGGAAGAAAGATAGAAAGTGGGGAAAATCACTGATGCGTTTTACAAGTGAGAAGAGTTTGTTACAGCATTTAAAAAGAAATCATTTCCAGTAAGTACATACTCAGAACACTATGAAATCCTTAGGGGTATATGACTAACTAGTTAGTTAAGGAAACAAGTTCTGTCTATATACTACTTGGTTATCCTGTTTATTTCCTAATAGTTCTACATCAATAAAAGGCCAAAGGACTCTGACCTTGGCAAGCTAACTAAGCAAGAAAAGGCAATCATGTGTGCAAGGTTGTCACCTACACTACAAATTATGATAAAATATATCTCAGGATTGGAAAAAATAGCTGTATGTCTTCAGTGACATGCACTGTAGTATATTTAAGGATTTGAATAGGACAGCAATTTATTTTGCACTAAAATGTTTTATGGTTATCATAAAGCATTATGTCTTGAGACTGAAAGGAGATGTTTTTATGGACTGTTGCTTCTTGTTGCATTATCTTTGTAGATCAAAAATTATCCCTCTTTTTCTTTCCTTTTTTTTTTTAAGTGGCCCCCATTGCCCCACTAATAATTGATGTCATCCAGTGGTTCAGTCTGATAAAAAGAAAACTGCTAAACAAAGGGTACAAGGAACATATTTCTAACACTGAAGAGTTTTACAATGAATGATTATCCAACTAATTAGTGAAATAAATAATAATAATTGCCTGTCCCTCCTCATTAGACTCTTAGAAAGAAAATGGAGCCCCAAAGCAGAGTTCTAGATTTTGATTTGAAAAACTGGACTTTGTTATAGTTTTATTATCACTTTCCCAAAAAGCCAGTCCTCATGCACAATGAGAGGTGAAAAAAATGACAGGCAGACTGCCTGATGGGCAAGATGTCAATATTTAGCTCAAGAATAGTTTTGAGACAGTAATTGAGTAACCTTATATGGCTTCTGATTTATCCCTTCTGAAGAGTCTGCACTACCAGTGAGGATTAGGTGGAACAAACACCCAGTGTGTGCTTTTGACAGGGTGAAATCTGATGGATTTCAGGCTTAGAGAAGTCTATGTAAATTGTAGATAGTGAATAAATTGATTATGCTTCAATGTTATTAATAAACCAAAGCCCCTTCCCCTCCCTCACATGTTCTTCAGCCTTTGACCAAAATTCTGCTTGCACATGGCTGACATTGGTCTATGTTTCTGCCACCTTTGGACTGTCCTCTTGTAATCCACTGTTTTCCAGACTTTTCTGAAAAGTCTACACTTTACACAGAAATAGAGTGCCTGCAAACAGAACCCATCTAAACACATTACTTGATGCTGAAGGAATTTCCCTGGCTTCTAAAGAGGCAGCGAATCAGCCTGGAGGGGTCTGGTTCCAACATGATGCTGGGATTAAATGGAGTTATTCACATCACACAACCAACAGACCACTCTAGACTTCAATCAAGCTCTCAACAGCATTTCTCCAATCAGAGGCCTTCAGAGGATTAGCATGAGAATCTTTTGTTCATTGATATGACATTCCACATTACAGCCCAAGTACCAGCAAGATTTTTGAATATTGTTATCAGATACCAATAAACAGAAAACCCAAGATCCCCTACATAGCCCAAAAGAGATGAGGATAAAATACAGATATGCTTTTAAGAAAAAACATGGAATGATTGTTTACTTATTTTAACATCAGTCCTTGCCATAATCCCAGTGTGATCCATATAAAATGTCCTATACATCCTTATGCAAAGATGTGCTCCCAGTCCTGGATGCCAGTTCAGTTGTAGAATGTAATCAACATAGTTAAGAGGACACCAGAGTTTTAAAGAGCCTCCTCCAGGCTTCAGCATTATAACTCTGAAGCCCTTTCAAACATTTCTTTGTATTGCTTTATCATTTTTGTCTTTTGGGTATTAAGCTTCAATTTCCAATCTAAAAAATAAAAAGCAATTCCACCACCAAACCAGCAAAACCCTCAAGACAATCTCCTGACTTTTCCATGCTTCACTGAGTTTTAACTTAAAATGTCATATAAAGCTGCTCACTTCCACATGTGCTAGATCAGGAAACCTACTTGCTGATGGTGTCCCAAAGTCTTTCCCACCACAGGGTTAAAAATGGCATTTTTGAAGCAACATCTCGGATTATATCACCAGAGGAACATTTACACTTCTCTAACTCCTTTGTTTCTTTGGCTGTGCTTCCCAGTAGAGTAAGAATTCATAATTTTTCTCATCTTTGTATTGCACATAGCACGGAATTTCTTTTGTCATTATAAAGCAGTCCCAGCGCAAATTCCATTGACAAACACACAGAACCTCTAAATAACTTTCCTTTCCCAAAAAGAAAAGAGTGATTCACAGCACATAAACAACTGCTTCTCTCCAACTGCTACCTTATATCTTCACATTAATAAATGCTTTTTCAAGTTATAAACAGCAGCATCTTTTCCTAGGGTTTTTGTTTAATTCCTGAATAACACATCCCACAGATGATATGTAATGTGCTAGATGGAACTGGGAACAGCTACAGTGGAGGGAAACAACCCCTCAACAAAAACTCAACTCTCTGGAAATGCATACAAAAATGGAATTCCTAACACAGAGTCAATATGTGCAACATAATGGGAGATTATGGCCACATATCTCTACACAAAGATAAAAATTGTCAAAACAAAAACTTCTTGAAATGCTGCTCTATCAGAGGATGAGCCAAAGCTTATTAAAATCTATGGAAGTTTTTCTTCTTCACTGCAACAGGGAAGATGCTTTGCCTTTCTAAATAATGTGCAAAAAATGTGCCATACAATGTACATCCCAAGAAGAAAACACTGCATCAATGCAATTGCAACCTACCAAAAACTGGACAAGCCAGGTTCCTTTCTAAGCATAGTTTTGAATGAAGGTCACCTCACACACAACAGTTATTTATTATAACACTTGTATCACACATCTAAAATTAAAAGTGGAAATACAACATGTATCAACCTATTACTTTGGGAGAAGGGCAGCTATTTTGCCTGAGTCTTGAATAAAAGGGAAACAGACTCTCCCTGAACAGTAACCAAAAGCTCTCATTAGAAGTTTCCTCTGTTTTCATTTGTTGCAACAAGAACACCTATAAATCTGATTGAATTAGATTTTTAGACCTTTATTCCAGATAATTTCTTCTACTCATGTGGACTTTCTCAAGAAATGAGATTTAATGAGTCATAGTCTTAACTGATAATCACAGGAGAGCTCATTAGCTTTCTGTCAGATTTGTACCCACTATTTGCCCTCAATATGCTTGTGACTTACTAGAGCTAAATAGGACACCACAGAGAAAGCAGACTTATGCAGATGAAGCAACACAGTGGATCTGAAATACAATAGAGATAAATATTTCTCCTTAATTTTTTGAGAACTTAAAGGAAAATAAATCAACATGCCTTCTCTCCTTTTTTAGCCTACTTTCTCTATTGTGTTGGCACTGCTGACAGCAAGACATGCAGAATTAGAGAAAATTAAGAATGACATTTGAAGACTCCTTGGAGATACAGTAGCAGAGAACCAGCCTAAACAGTCCGAAACACAACGCACTGGGGACCAGAACACATTTCTGTTCCAGAGTACAAATTGTGGTTTATCACAATCCTACAAAATCTTCAGGCTATCAGTGACAGATAGATGCACAAGGAGGGAAGCTGTTTTTTGACCTGCCCCTCCCACATTTACATGTACAGCTTTTTATCTCCATTTCAGCCCCTGCAGGTTGGGTTTTTGCCTCTCAGCCGCTCACTGGTGCAGCCTCGTGCTGCTGCCTGCAAGGCCTGGCTCTGAGCTGGGCTGGCCAAGGAACTCCTGAGCCCCGTGGCTGCAGCACTGGCAAAGATGTTCCTGCTCTCCCCACAGTGCTGTGGGACTGGGAATGGAACTGCAGGTGGAGAAACAGAAGGCCATCACATGTCCTGAAGGAGAGGCTGAGGGAAGGTGCAATCTCGTTTCCTGGGATGTTCCCAGCATTACTGATGGAATGGTTTTGGTTCCTGCAAGGTGCTGGTCCCAGCCAGCCTCACAACTGGTCACTCAGATAGTGTTTGCTTTTATCTCTCTCTACAGCTTTCACAGGATTTCTTACCTGAAAAGGAAAACTTCTGCTTCCTAGAAAACTGAGGGTCACCCTGCACGCTCACCATCTGCTTTAACAAACACCCCCTTTTCCAAACATATCTGAGGAGGGCCCAATAAGCAAGTGCCAAACCCAGTATTGCAAGTACTCAACTTGTCCAGGAAATCATCCATAGCAGAGGGAAAAAAAACCTTAAAAACCAACAGCTTTCTCGAGCAATTCACTGTAGTTGCAATCCCCAAAGCAACAAGTGCTTTTCTCAGCTTAGCAGACAGTAATATTTTGTTTTAACCCTCTCCCCTCCTCTCCCTTTATAAAGCTTCTCCCGTTCTTCACTCTGTCTTCTTTCCCCATTGTATTCTCACATTTTACACAGAGAACTAGCCCTGCAAGGTCACCAGGTCACTTGACTGTACATGCAGCCACTCAGTTCTCCACCCAGGAAAATGACTGACAGCAAAGAGCTCAAATAATCCAAATCCCTTTTATGCCTTAGAGTTTACGGTGTTCTGCACCTAATCTCACTTTTCTCTAGCTTGAATAAACTTTTGATGAAAGTTTAAGTGATAATAAGATATACACCCATCTTTGGCTTCTTAAAGAAAATTACCTTGGTCACGATGTAGATTGATGGGCAGAGTAACTGACTGAGACCAGGAATTACTATTCTGTCAGTGCCTCAGGTCAGAGCTCTGAGCAAAACAATCCACCTGTTTCATGCTTTCCCTTACTATAAATGCAGCGGGGGAACCAACCTGTAAGAGTCTGAGACCAGCCAGTGCGAATTTGTATTTATATAAAAGCTCTAACAGCTCTGCATTTTCAAGGAGTAATGTAGCTTTTTATCACCAGTTCAATAGGTTTAATGGATAAGTAGCAGTTTTACATTTCTGCTCTTTCCTGTACTTGGCATCTCTCGCCTCCTCTGAAGCTTCATGTTGAGATAGTCTTTCCTTCCCATTAAGAGTCTTGCCTATGGGGCCAGTGGTGGCCACTGAAGCTGAAGTTCCCCAGCCCAGCACTGGGAGGGGAGCAGGGAGCAGAGTCAGCTGTGCCCAGGAACAGCTTGTGCTGATATAAGATTTTCCTGAAGATCCCAGACTATTTGCCTAATCAGACCAGTTGCACATTCATGTGTTTTTCAGCTGTCACTTTCACAGTATCAGAAATTGCTGGTTTTTTATGCCACTATATAATTATTTTTTCCCTCAGGAAGGTAACGGTTTTAAAGTCTGAGACTTACAATTGCAGGTGTAGTTCCAGCTCAGGATGACTTCAGGGTTCCAGTGCCAGTCATTAATCACCCAACCTGCACTTTATGGCTTTATGATTTTGACAAAATCCCTTCATCTGAATTATGGCCTTGTGTGTGGGGCTTGTATTCTTCTAGATACAATTTTTAAATACAAAGTGAAAGAGCATGGAAAAATTAGGATCTATGACTTAAAAAATCTAGTCCTTTTATGGCATAGACAAACAGAATGCTCTTGACTTTAACCTATGGGTTCCACTTCATTTGTGGTGTATTTTTCATACATCGTGAGATTTTATAAATTTGCTGTATAAAACACCAGAGCTACCAGCCACCAGAGCTACCAGCAAAATAGAAGGAAAACAAATATGTCAGGGTAATGATGCCAGGACAATTCCTTATTGAAAAAAAAACAGTTTATTAATACCTTATTGCTACAAGCTAGATCTTATTATCATCTTGGGTCATTTAGAATCTTATTAGGTATTCTGATGGTGGATGAATAATCCTGTGATAAATTCTTTGCCATGTCCTTCACAGTTGTCATAGCAGGATCATAAACAGCATTTATAACAATCTAGCCTGGAGGAAAAGGCTTACAATGGTCTGTTTAACATGCAGGAAATATTCAGATCGGCCGTGTCTGGTTAAATTTGAGACCCACAGGAGAGATACCAAAGTTAAATGTAGCATGGGTTTCTCTGAAGATTAGCTTTAGAAAAGGCTTTGGGTCAGGGACAGGGGGACTAATGCCAATGATATGGCCACAAGCAGCCTTCTTTCAAGAAAGTCAATGTGATAAAAAGTCGTAGTACTGAAAAAAGTCCACTTCAGGTTGCTTGAGCTGCTACTTAAGGAGCATGGTTGAAATTATTTGCAACTGAATGACTTGGGGCTCAGTCACCTACTTCAGTGATTATTATATTAAAAAATAGTGTGTGCACTCACATAGTGAAAAATATGCAGATTTTCCAGAGCTGTAGAGCATCTTGCCTACACTGTGTGACTTCTTGAACTCTTGCAACCTCAGAACTGAAAGCTTCAGAACAACTACAAAAGTAACATGGGTAAAGTAAACTCCAGGAAAAAAAAATTTACACTGTTTGAGTGGGTACTTAAAAAAACCCCAGCCAAATAGTCTACACATATAAACACACTGAACACAGTGAATCACATATCTCTTGTCACTCACTGCCACATTTGAAGGCACAACACCTGTTCCCCAAGCCAAAGTGCCTCTCAAACTGCTAGAATGATGATAGAACAGCAGTACAAAGAAGTACAATGTACAAAAATCACTATTTTGAATGCACAGATCAACACTTAACCAGGCTGAAAAAGCAGGAACATAAAATTAATATCCTTAAGATTGCAAGTTAACTGCAAGTCTTTGGAGATTTAAAATTGTTAGTGTCTTTCTATAAGTGCACAAAATCCCTTCAAGGCAGCTGTCTTGGATTAGTCACCTAAGCATATGAATTTACAAAAATCTCTCCAGTGTCAACACATTTCAAATTCCAGGTTCTAGTTAGTCCTCTGCTAAAAAACTTAACTGTGATGAAACAATCTATTTTACAAGCCAAAAAGCCTTTTCCTTTTGTCTCTAAACTTAAAATAAGTAAAACCTGCTTGTCTTAAAATAAGATAATGTCTCTGTGCCTTTGAACATCCCTGCAGCCATTTCAGGCTGAGGTGAGATCTCATTATGCAGTTTTCTTCTCCTTCCCCTACTCATGTACAATCCCTCAGCATTTTCATTCAGCTTGTAAAGTCCACCAAAGTGTCCAGACAGCTTTCACAAAGAATCCTCTACGGATCTGTCTGGGAGCTGATTTCTGCCCAGGTGCTGCCCTGGTAAAAGGTGCAGATATAACCCAGGGCCAAAGGTGGGGTACAACCCAGTTAGAGCCTGTTCAGAGAGAACAGAGCTTGCCTGAGTTCCTGGCACAGACTCTCAGCTCTCTAAGCTGAGTTAGGCAGCTTGCTCTAGGGTAGGGTGATGATTTTGACACCAGAAGCACCTTCCCTCTAACCCACTAATTCCCCTCAAAGCCAACTGTCTAGAATATCTAGAAAAGTGCTATGAGGCTCAGCAGGAATCATGAGAAGAAAAAATTTTAGAGATCGGGCACTGTCACGTCCCAGCTCAGACTCTAAATATCCTTGTGAGCAAAAAATGTATGAACCAGACTATACTTTTCCTTTAAAAACATACCATGCATTATTGACATTCCTCTTACATCAAATGAGACAGAGAAAAAGCAGAATAAGGAACTCTACAATGCAAACTTAGTGCATTCATTGCAAGTCTGAGCAGTTCATCAATACAGATTATGAACTACTCTGGTTGGTTTAGAGCCAGTTGCTCAATATGTTGATAAATACCTTGCTCACAACAGCCCCAGCATTATTTCTCATGGTTCAAAGCAATTTTTCCCTCTTGACCAGGATTTGACTATGCAACTGCCAAGAGCTACACAAATAAATGCAGTTTGGTGCTACCTAGAACAGAAATCTGCTGAGAAAGACATTTGAAACTGGCAATAGATGCAGGCACTGCAAATAATTTCTCTGCATAGATGGATGATGCACCAGAGACCAGCTCTTATCATAAAAAACTACAATAGCAGATGTCAGTGAAATAATATTTAGCAATGACATGGACATCCTACAAAAGTCAATGAGGAAAAAAATCTTCTCAGATACACGTGTATGTTGTTAATCATAATTAAGGCAAGTGTGACAGTTTCTTGGCAACAGACCCTGAGTTCCCTTCCCTGACAAACAAATCCTGTAGGAATACTCTCTCTTTCATTACATCAAGCCTGCAGTTCTTTACACTAATATCCTTCACTCGGAACACCCCAAGTCATAGGGAAACTTTTGTTTTGTCAATTGTTTTTTTGCTGGGTAATCCCATGATGACTGCCACCAAAGAAAAGAGCAAGTTTCTCATTAGTAAAGTAAAAAGAGCTTTAAAAGCCAGTACTATAAACAAGCACATTTTATACTGTTGTAGACAGGGCTGGGAGAGCAGGGACAAAAGAGAGATTCACAGCATCCAACTCAGGGAAATAATGCCAACCATATCCTACAAGGAGACTCAGAGCAGCATGTGGAAAAACAAAGCATGACTCCCCTAAAAGCAGCAAGTGGATGACAGTCCCTCTGAAATGTATTTTTATTTGCATAATAGTATATGTAACACCTGGGTATCAGCACCTAAATGTAAACTCTGCCAAAAAAGCAATTTATAGTATATAAGTGTATGTTATACATACATACATATATATATATGTGTATATATATGTATACATATGCACTTACTACTGACCTTTGAGTAATCAGGGGATTACAGATTCTTCAACAAAACCTGATGGTTTTCAAGGAAGCAAGCATTTTCAGAGAACTTCCATTATTCTCCCTCCTTTAAAAAAAACCTTTTTTCGTGGCAAACTTTTGCTCAGCTGAAAGTTTTTCACTCAAAACAAGTCACATTTTACTACAATGAATTAAATTTTTTTTATAAAATGAGAAGAGGTTGAATAAAGAATGCTGAACCATTTAAAAAATAAGCTATAAATGCAGGTATTAGCTAAAAGGCTTGCAAAGAAACATAGTTATGATTCTAAAAGGCGGTGTAAATACCACAGAGAGAAAAGAAATCCCTTACAGTATATATAATTACATTACTGATAATTATATCTCAGTAATGAGGAAATTACAGTAGAACACCAGCAAAGCATCTTGCAATAAATTGCACAAGTTTATGGAACAATCTCTTCAGGGAAGCGTGGAAACTCCCTACATCATCTGAAAGCTATAAAACACAGGAGGCAAAACCCATTCACAATGTGCTGTGGGGACAATACTGAGCAGCAAGAGAGATGGACTGGCCTTTTCCATTTCTCAGTTCTGTGCTCTAAGTCTGGCAGTGGGGTTTAAAATCACCACCTCTGCTATCTTCCGATTTTGTTGTCTGTTCCTGGCTGTAGCTCATGTTAGTGAGATCCCACCGGGTTTAGCAATTAGCATGAGGAAAGCAGTATGATAATCAGAAGAAATTAATGGTTTAAAAACATAATCTTACACTTCCCCTGAGACTTGTTCCATACAACTGGATTCTCAAAAAAAAAAAAAAAAAGAGAAAAAAAAAGAAAAAAAGAAAAAATAACAGGTACTTGATTCTTATTAAGAGAATGATCTGCCACAAAATGCTATCTATGTGTAAAAGATGTTATTTTAAGTGCTCTCAGTGTGACCCTCTTATCTGACTGGCTTTCCCAGGAAGAGAGGGATCCTCAGTGCCACCTTTGCCTTTGCACCTAGCTGGAACTGCTGAGCACAGTGGGTTTTCATGTGCTAACAACCAGGACCTGGAAAAGGGAGCATGATGTGACAATGAAATAGGAATCTCTAAACAATTTAAGTGAGAAAAGATCAGTTCTCCACCTTCCTCAGTCAATTGTGCGGAGAAGGTAGAAGAGGTCATGAGTCATTGATAAGATATATATATATATATATATATATATATATATATATATATATGTAGTATTTGGCCATGCCCATTGAATTTTTATATGCACCTCTTGGAAAAACGGCGTTACAAACTTTATTCCCATGGTTAAGTACACTCTTAAACATTCGTGTTATCTGTTCTGACTAAATTCCTGTCTCTCTGCATTGTTTAATAATGTAAAAAAGCAATTAAGTAAAGTAGAAAACTCTCAGTAAATGTCCTTCTTCCTTAAGTGTAGGACCTAAGTGGACCTCTTAGGGACTTACTAAAAAAGATAAATTAGATATAAATGCTCAACTACTTCAGTCCAAACTAATGCTTCCTATATGCAGTAAGTCAACCAGGTCTTGATCGAAATAATTTTTCAAGGAGGAAAAAAAAGTTTTTCATATAAACCTTTTTGACAAAACAGTAGAGATGCTTCAATTCCATGCTTCCTTTACACAGTTTTCCCTAGAACGCGTGAGCAGCATTTTTTCTGTGAGCCTTTCCATGAGCGGTGCCCGCTCTGAATCACACAGAGCAGCGGTGCCTCGAGCGTTTGCCGAAGTCAAAGGGAAAGGCTGCAGCAAACCCAGCCCGCGGTGCTTCTCCCTCCGCTGCCCAGCAGCTGCCACGGCTCTCCACGGGCTGGAAGTCCGTGTGATCCAACGCCACCTGGTGATCCCTGACTCCTCGCACAGGGCCACTTCAAGTTACATTTTTCGTTTCCAGCACGGTAAGCTTAAAAAGGTTTAAAACAAAAAATGGAGATAACATTCCCTATCCCAAAAAGTTGTAATTAAATTTTTTAAGTGCCTATAAAATGTAAAAAAGTTACTGTTAATTCTAATTCTCAAGACCCCAACGGTTTGTTTTGGATTTTGGTTTATTAAATTGTTTTCTTTTGTTTGTTTGTTTTTAAAAACCACTTTGTATTCTAGCATGGCAAGAAGAAGTCACGTTGGGAAGGCAAATCGGGAGATTGAGTTCAGCAAGAGGCGACTCAAACAGAACTGAAAACTGAAATCAGCCACCATGAAAACAGCAGTTTGTCCTTAGCCACAGCAGGGAGACAGGAGTGCCCTCCCTGCAGCAGAGGAGGCTGCTGCCCCCCTCACACTGCCCTTCCTGCTGCCTGGGCTTGAGGCCATGGCTCCACACTCACATCGCAGCACGTCCCCACTTTACCTGGGAAAGCTACTTTAACCTAAGGCCTGATTTAAAGGGATATCTATACCAGACATCAGGAACATCTACATTTCTGAATTACAATGGATTTGTAACACCCATAGCTTGTGTTCCTCAGAGACCTGGAGGCCCCTTCAGACCCAAACAGGGGCTTGCAGCATCGTGCTCTTAGTGGCTCCAAACACAGCATCTGCAATATTAGTCCAGGAAAAAAACAGCAGAAATACTGTATTCAGACAGATGTCAAAACAGCTTTTTTTCCCCAGGGACAGTCTGCCTGACTGCCCTGCTGGTTTTGTCATTCTGAGAGCTCAACAGAACTCTATTAGGATAAATTTTGTCAGAAGATAAATTGCATGCTCAAAACGCCTCCTTAAGTTTCAAAATCCACAATTAACAGTTTCATATTCATAATGGTAAACATCAATACATCTTCCTGGGAAAGAAACTGCCATCTGCATAAATTTAATGAGTACTTTATTACAGTGCTATTGTGGTTGCAGACTCATGCCACTATCTCTCTTGTGAGGTCTGAAAATATGTGCTAGAAAAATATTGATGACATCGTGGTTTCTCAGGTTCACAGAATCACCAGCTTGGAAGAGACCTTCAAGATCACTGTGTCCAACCCATGCCCCAGCACCTCCACTAAACCATGGCATCAGTGCCATGTCCACTCTCCTCTTAAACACACCCAGGGACAGTGATTTCACCCCCTCCCCGGGCAGACAATTCCAGTATTTTACCACTCTTTCTGTAAAAACTTTTTCCTAATATCCAAGCTATATTTCCCCTGGTGCACCTTAAGGCTGTGTCCTCTGGCTCTGGCAGTGACTGCCTGGAGAAAGAGACCAACCCCGCCTCACTACAACCACCCTTCAGGAAGTTGTAGAGAACGATAAGGTCACCTCTGAGTCTCCTTTTCTCCAGGCTGAACAACCCCAGCTCCCTCAGCCATTCCTCGTAGGGTTTGTGCTCCAAGCCCCTCACAGCCTCGTTGCCTCCTCTGGATTCACTCAAGTGTCTCAAGGTCCCTCCTAAACCGAGGGGCCCAGAACTGGACACAGCACTCGAGGTGGCCTCACCAGTGCTGAGACAGGGGAGAATGAGAATGACCTCCCTGTCCTGTTGGCCACACCATTCCTGATCCAGGCCAGGATGCCAGTGGCCTTCTTGCTTGTTTTCACAGGCTTCACAAACAAGCAGATATGTTCATGATTACAGAGGGGAACAGATCTGACCCTCAGCGAGTGGTAACAGACAGATATTTTCTGTTTCAAAACTAGAGACAGGCTGTTAAACACCCACTGTTCTCCAGCATTCTTTTCTTACCATCTAGTTTGTATTTTTATTATGAATACTGTGTTCAACTTCCAATTTTCTAATCAACTGAAACTGCAAAATACTGATTAATCTAAATGATAACATAATTATAATGAAATCAGATGCGTCACTGATTGAAGGCAGATGCAATCTGAAGAGAGTGATTTGTGTCTTGAAAATGGCATCTTGGAATAACAACACGGAACCTAAAAGGATTTTTAATGCTAATGTTTAAGTTGATAAGTAAATCCTATGGCATACAGCTATTTAGAAAGATAGAAAGAAACAAGATTAGGGTGGAGGTTTTTTGTCACAGAATCTCCTAATTCTTTGTCCAAAAAATGTCATCAGTGAAGGAAAAATAATTCTGTAAAATATGTTCATTATTAAAATGTTTCCTCTACCTCTCCTTCCAAATCACTCCAGCTACATGTTCTGTCAAGATAATTTGAAATTTCTGGTTTATTTGCTGATCTGGTAAAGGAAGTCTCGTTTCTCCTGAATTAGCTTTTGGTCCTCTAGAAAAAGAAACATTCTATTTAATTTTCCTTTTCTATTCCATACATCTTGGATAGTTTCTGGCTGATCGGGAAATCATAAGACCAAGTTAAAAATGGTGGATATGGCTTTCTAATTTTAAGGAGTCCTGATTGAAGTTGAACTTTCACAACTCCATTCAGTATTTCTTCTCATTCCAATATCTAATTAATTTCTTCTGTCAAATAATTTTTAAATGAGCAGCGAGGTACTCAGATGACTATTTAAGAAATCATAAAATTCTATTAAAAAACCCAACCAAACTAAAGAAACCAATAATTATGTGGCAATAAGATCACTAAACCTATCACCACTGTAGTGTAAAGTTCCTCCTCATGTCCTGCTTTAAGTGACCCATTCTTACATCCTAAGATATTTGATCACCCCAGAGCATGGGCAGGGGAAATGAATCTCACTCTACATCTGTTCAGATGCACAAATTTTCATTGTGCCAGAAAAATGTTTGTAGTGCAGGCAGAGTACCATAGTGTCATACACTGAACTCCCCTCCTCAATTCTGTGTTTCTTCACTCAAACAATTCCAATACATTTATTTAGTTCCCACTGCCTAAATTCCTTTTTTGGTAGCTGAATATCCTATTAGTGTCCACTACCTTACTCCAAAATGCAGAGTAAATCACTGTGCTGTCACAGAAATAAGGAAGGACCCCAGTTACCACTGTGTGAACACCTGAATGTTGAAACAGGCTTTTGATCCATCCCTTTATGTTGCTCATGACTCAAATTCCCTTGGAGCTTACCCCATTTCTTTATTTGATTTTTACTTAGATTTCCATGTGGGGTTGAGATCAAGATTCCTAAGTTTCTATAATATCACTTCAGCTCTGATTCAAGAGTGTCTTATCTGATCACACAAAAGACAGAAGCAATCATAAATTTAATTTTTCTTTAAGCCTCATTACAGATGGCTGTATAAGAAGTACAGTAGGTAATTTTTCTAATATGACTGGTGAAACAGGGCAAGGCAACTACCGTCCATCTGCCTATGTCATTTGCCTCTACAGCAAATAGTCCTCAAGGTACAGATTAACTTGGAAGCCACTGAATACACTCAAACATGTTTTATTACAAGAAAGGAAATTCCACGCTATTTCTTTCTTCAGAACAATCAGTGACTGTAGCATTTGTTGTCATTAGCTGAAGTTCCACACAAAGCTTCCAGCCCATTCCTATTTTCTTTTTAGAGCTTCTAGCAGTACTCAGAGCAATCTGTGATCACATACAGGCTAAGCATTCTGATCCAAATCCATTATATTGGAGATTGCCTGAGTGAAACCTGAATTTTTCTGAACTTATGAACTGGATTTTTCTGTAACATGAAACAATTAAAGATGCACTGCATTAATTTTGCTCATCTTTAATAGAAACAATTGGAATTAGGTTCTCCAAAGGGAGGGGTTGGGTGTGTGTTTACCAGTAGAATGACAATGATTGATCAGAAATAAAACCCAAATGTTTAGTCTAATTAATTTCTTGGTTATTTGAATATAACTCACATTTTATTTAAGGTTGTTTATCTAGAAAAACAAGATTGCCAGTGGAAAGAAGAAAGCTAAGGGATTTCTTGTTTCCAGTGGCAATCTGCTAACAGCAGCAAATTACATTCAAATTGCACATCAACTAGTATTAGTATTAATTGTAAACTAACCTCAGTTCACTTAATTGTGGGCATAATGAAGTATTACAATTAGCCATAATTTATTATTTAAATAAGAAATATCAATATTATTTAGAGCAGGTGCCAATTACAGCAGGCAGTGAAATATGCTGCCAAAAAGGATTTCAATTAGAAATTCCATTTCAGCAAAGCCAAAGGTCCCAGTGACCCTATAAAAGAGCCAGGAGCCCGATTTACATGACCTCCATGGGGAAGGCAGGGCTGTGGTGCTCACCTGCTTGGTGCACTGAGCATTTCAGGGGAGTTCTGGTTACAGACACCTGCAGAGCTCTGCAGAACAGCTTCACACAGCACTGCACAGGAGAGAGAAATCACTACACAAACCCACCACCTTCAACATTAATGTGCCAGTATTTGACCTTAAAATTCCTTTAGTCAAAGTTACATTTCGTACCTATATAGTCACTACTGCTTGAAATTCTCTCTGCTTAACACAGGGATAAATACAAAACCTAGTTTTCAAAGGATTTGGATGCAAAAACTCTGGGGCTGAATATGTGTCCCTTTTTCAGTATTTTAGAACTTTCAATATTCATTCCTGGCTTTTTCGGCTTTCTGCAGTTTTGAGCAAAGTAGTAAATGCTGAAGTTTAAATTCCCCCTGACACAAATTTGGATCGAAGATCCTTAGCTCTCCTATTAAAAAAGAATGTATCTAGTTTAGTGTTTCTATACACAGTTCTCTATCAGGATGAGGACATTCACTCAAAATACTCATGTCAAACTTATTATTAGGTAGAGTAACCAATGCTTGTGTCAGATCATGTTTGTCTTTGCAGTAAAGAAATTGCATCCACCAGAACAGTATCTGCCAAAGTGGGAACAAGAAGCATCTATAAAACAGCCTGGATTAATTTATACTAATTAAACTTTATACTAAAAATGACATGCTGGTGCTGCTAAAATCTATATTTCTCAGCTTTCATATATTCTCAATGCTTCCTACCTCAGTTTGTGTAATTATAAATTAAATGGAGCAACTCCAGGTTAGCAAAGCATGAAACGTCTCAGGGGAAAAGCCAAAACAACAAACAGGTTTTGCATATTCCATGATTCTCTAGAAATGTTCCTGAGTTACGCTGGACTCTAAAACCGAGGCAGTCAAGTGAATGTTGCCAATAACAAAACATAGTATTGGTGATTCTTTTAATTTTTCTGGTATCTGAAAGCATTAGTCAGTTCCTGACTTCACGTTGCAATAACACAAAGCAAGGAAAAGATTTTGATTAGCTAGGAAATGTTGAAAAGAAAAACTGCAGGCTGAAATATGCTGCAAGTATGCTCAAGTTTCAGCCACAGGCCCATGGTGATAGAACTTTTCTTGCTGTACATTAAGATAATTTCAGTATACTACAATTATGTGCCTAATTAAAATTAAGAAATTAGAACACAGTTAAAAGGAATGATATTTTGCTCACAGCTAATTTCATTAAAGTATTAATGAACAGGACTCATTTTATGGCTAGAGGGCAACTACTTTCTGCAAAGTACTTCCATGCTAGCTAATTTATTCATGCATGAAAAACAATCCAATGAGAAATGAGTGAGCCGGGAACTGCTGGTCCTAATTAAAATATTTAAAACACCATGTCTATTCTGTTCCATCCAGCCAAAGACCTAAGCTAGGAGCCAGCACGATACCAATTAACACGGAACAAGCAAACACACAACACCCACAGATCCTGATTAAAGTGCATATTATTGCACCATACAATATATTGTTCTACACATGTATGTAAATGTTTAATTAACCCATGTCTAAATCTCTGTAATGTTCAGGAATTGATACTTTAAATCCTAAACAAGTGACAATCAGACTGCATGATGTTCACTTTTATTTATAACAATGCTTTCTTAGCACACTCATTGGAGTCATCCTGCAATTACGCAGTGAATTTCTTACGGGAGGGAGGCGAGGCAGAAGCAGACGAGGAAAAAGGAACAGGCAAAAGATTTTCTTCTCTGCATTTTAGACAGCAATGAGATTGCTGCTTGCCAAAGGCTTGGAAATGGAATGAAATGTTGGGTTAGCCTCAGGTAATACAATATTTTTCATTAATAATTGAAAGAAGAGCCTGGGACTAAACCCATTTGTCAGTCTTGGACGCCAGCAACAAAAACAAAATAAAAGCACTTCCTTTATAAACCAAAGAACTGTTTGTGGGGGAAGAACCCAAGGGATGGTTCCCACTAGAGAAGAACACTGCAAAGGCTCAGAGAGAAGTTGGAGACTTGCAAACTTACTAGAAAGCAGGATCAGAAAAACAGAAAATTCTCTAAACTTTACTTCATACACAGATGAGAAAAATCCGAGTTCAAGGAGGCTTGAAAAAGCAGAAATTTGCCTCAGTTTGCACTATTGTAGGTCTTCCTTTTTTTGAAAAGTTTCTAGGGTCGTCCCTCTCCCCTCAGTTAATCTTAAAGCCTTTCATGAGAAATCTGGCTCCCCATACATGTTTTTCTTCCCCTTTTCTATGCCATTCCCCTACAAAACTCGTATGCCAGTTTCTTTGTTAAATGCAGCAAGTGAAAGAAATTAAATAGCCTTCCCCTGCTTTTTCTGGCCTATTGGGTAGACTATTTTCTACCCTTCCCTCAATGTCAAGCTTTGCAACACACTGATGGAATTGTCCAAAAGAACCCAGAGTTGCCTGAAACCTCACCAGAGAAGCTCTTGTGAAAATCTTCCTATCATCAAACCATGGAAATCTCCTATCACACCCAGTACCTATGCAGATTAATGTGTGCCCAGCCCTCATGCACTGGCTGTGAGGGGTGAGCCCACAGCCACTCTGACTCTTCCCAGACTCAAGTATTTTGTGCCCTGGACTTGCTCCTCACCTTTCTCTGGCTCAGTGGCAGACACTGAGTGCTGTAATCCCTCAGAGACCAGAAGTGAAAAGATACAACGGCCAAAAGGAAGAGCCAAGGAGCTCAGAAAGACTAAGGATTTGGAAGGCAGGTGAGGTCTGAATGCAGGGGGCAGGAAAAGGCCGCAAGGAGCTTTTAGGGAAGACATACAGGACAAGAACAATTAAAGTTCCTGGCTGAGCGAGAAAAGAGAAGTGTTTGTAAGGGAAAAGAGGAAATAGAAGATCTGAGGAACAGAGAAGAACAGGAAGAGAGCAAAGAAAACACAGGTGCAAGCCCAGTGGAAGGAGATATCCTTATGGCCACGAGACATGAGCACATCATCTCAGGTCAGGTGAACCCAAAGAACAGAAAAACTAACAAGAGAGCAAATAAATTACCCAGAAGTACTGCAATGAATGGTTTGTGTTACAGCACTGGGATAGAACTGGCAGTTCAAACTCACTCGTGCCACTGCCATACAACATTAGGCACATCTAAACCACTCCAGGGAAAGGCCACCTTGCTTTGACAGCACCCATTTGCAGTCAGGAACTTTTAATTTCCCATGAAATAGATATGCACCAAAATCAGCTTCAACACCACTGCTGCTGCCACGTCTCATAAGAAATAATTCTGCTGCCTGTCCATCCCAACAGATGCACTTGTGTCCCAGGGTAACCACCAAGGGAATTTTGCTGCAAACTGCTCCACATGGAAACAAAATTCTGCTCTCTGAGCCTGACTCATGGAAAAATCAGGACCAAAGAGAGAACACTGGCAAAGAAAATACCCATACTTTGGGGTATTTTTTTTTCATTTTCTGATTCATCCCATACAAGCAAGAGTGGGTAGAAATACAATATGTGATTGGCTTCATCGGTGTTGAAGATCCTTCTTGATATTCTAACATCCGATATACAAATAACTTTCACTTTGCCTCAAACTCTGGTTGAAATGAAGGAAGGTCTTCCAAAAAATCTCTGGATCTTTTCTCAGTAAGGTGTCATCCCTTTGCAAAGAGCTAATCTTTTCCTTGAGATGTGCAATGAGATTTCCATAGCCTCTGTAAGCTGCCTACAAAGACAGAAGTTACTGGTGACAGCCAAACCTCTAAACAGTACACCCCTGTGGATTTTGGGACTTTTAAAGAAATTGCCAAAGCAATGTTTATCTGAGATATCTGATTTCCTGCATTCTCTAAAAGGAAACTGTGCTTTCACTTGTGTTCTAAATTATGTGGCATAGGTTAATTTCAACAATCTCAAGTAGGAAGAGCAAAGAGCAATCTTCAAAGAAGACACTACATTTTTATGCATCTTTAGCCAGACAAACATTAGTCCTTTCTCCTAACTGAAGCAGCTCTTCTAAAGAACATTAACTGTTTTCTAAATATTCAGATGTTCTGTTGTCATAGTTTCATAAAGTAATGAACAGCTTCTTAATATTTAATAAACCTAGCATGCTGTCCCCAGGCAGGGAGCACAGACTGTTGATGGCCAGCTACTAAATGTCCATTAAAATACAGTATCTCTCCTTAAAATATGCTTAAAAAACAGGTTTTATCACCTGCAATGAAATGTTAATTGCTTCAGCGACGGGACTGAAATGGTTTTATCCTACAATAAGCAGAGAGCAAGGAAAGTTGGTACTTTCTGCACTCTATTCTGACTCTGATGGAACCCTTACCCCGTGCCAAGTGCTTGTTCCTGGTGCCACTGCACTCTGCTGTGTGGCAAAGTGACAGACCAAAGGAACTGGGACAGCCAGGGAATGCTGCAGAGAAGCTATTTTAAAGCTTCTTCTCGGGAATCTTGTTTATTGTCTCTTGTGTGCAATGCAAGTCAGAACATATTGCAATTATGATCTTCACTAATTGGATACAGAAGTCATTAATATAGAACAATAATATTTGTACACTTTAGTTCTGGCTTTTTATGTTCTCAAAGTGAAAACTAATACTAATGGGATGTGAAAGGAACAAGGAAAAACATAAATGCAGCTAGGACCAGACATTGCCCTTTATGGTGTGCCAAATTCAAGGTCCATCAGTGCACTGGAGCCTGGCTGGACTGATGGCCACGTTGCCTGAAGTTGTGTGAAAGGGCTGTGAAAGGACATGTCACAATAAAATGAAGGAAATTTGTTCAGTCCTCCTGCCTGATCCACACAGGTGAGCAAAGGCCACATCCAAAGAACTGTTCTGTATTTGGAGTTATCTGGTGGTATGATCTTTATCTAACTCTCCTCACAAATATCCTACATTGCCAACACAGATGTCATCAGTTTGAAATAAAAAGAGTATGTTAATACCAAAAGACAAAAAACTACACAATCAGAAATAAATATGAGAATTAACTATTCCACTAAAGCCCAATGTAGCTGACAGGAGTTTGGCTCTGGCTTTACAGGAAACACAGAAATAGTAAGAGGATAAGTATGCTGCTATAAAAATTTAGAGTCTTTAAAAATCATCTCAATTAACTCTGTGAGAAATTTGTGCAATGAACTTTGTCATTTTAGACTGTATTTCTTGGTATCTAATTGGTTCAATGGCTGAAGAGAAGGAACAAACATGATTAGAGAAACACAATCTGTCTTTTGAAATCAAGAACCATTTAGAATCTTGACCTCCCCTTAAAAACAAATTGGCTTCAGTTGGCTACTTAAATACTTCTGAGCTACTAGACCCTAACTGGGCTACAGTTCACAACTTAGAAGGTTGTAGAAATTACAGGGTCAATCTTCTCTAGATAAATGCATATGGAATACAAAAATTCTCATGTGCTCCCTGCAAGAATGTAAACATAAAAAGGGAAAAAAATAATACCAGACATCACTGATTAATTCTTCCACTGGACAATATATGTTGGTCCTTGTCTGCAGCAGCCTGTGATCATATGAACCTGGCTTCATGTCTATCCCTAACAGACCAGGTAGCAAATTTTTGGATGTGAATGCCAAATCAGCCAGGTTTGGTGAGCTGAGCTGTGGTTCTCCATGTGCTCAGCAGCTGCAATCAGTAGCTCCATCCTGTTACAATTTGGAGTTCCTCAAAATTGCACCAAGTTCCTGATGAGAGATTGCTTCCCATGAGGCTGCTTTGGGCCTGACTGCTGGCAGCCTGCAGGTTCCAAAGGGAATTTCTACCACATGGATAACTGAGTACACTGCCTTTATACACTACAGCTGACTGCTGTGTGTTATGGGGGAAAGCAGCTTCAGCCTTAAACTTTAGAAAACAAATACTACATACCAAAATATTTCCTTTGTAATTCAGAGACCTCAAACCTTGATACTCAGACTCCCACTCTAAGCAGACACTGTAATTACGATAAATAATCAAGAAATGGGTATTGAGTAAAAGTTATAGCTTACAGTAGTAGGCAGAACAAAAAACCCTGAAGTATCGAATTCCTGAATTTTTTCAACCTAATAATTATCTGCAAGTTCTTCAAGACAAACTCATTTAAAAGTTCCTGGTACTTGGTACCTCTCTGTCCTACATTTAGAATTTTTTTTTATCATAACATGACTCAAAAAACCTCCACTTATACAATAAGGCTCATACATCAGCTATAAAATTGTATGTCCTAATGGTGGATTTCCATGACACTGCACTTTCAGCTATCTCAATATTCATGGATCCAGTTAGGCAACATCTGTGAAAAGGAGTCTTTAAGGCAAAGAAAATAAAGCCTAAACAGTCTGAATTGAATAATGAATGAGAAGATTTGAAGCTTCCAAACAAACAGAATGGCTGACTGCCAGTGGAACACAGAATAAAGATGCCATTGGTGCAGCAGTCAGAACCTGTCATTTAAAGACCTTCCACAGCACTCATTACAGACAAGAACAATTATTGAAATTATATTATTTGAGCCTACAGGAGTTCTGAGTAAGGAATGCTGGATAGGGCCCGATCTTGCCCTTGCATTGCGATTGAGTTTGATTTAAAGTCTATAAATAGTTTTATTGATACATATACATTTATTCTAGCTATTAGTCAAAGACAGTGGCCCATGAGATTTTAGGAATTTTCACACAGACATCTTTGACATATTTCTTAAAGAAGCCAATGTTAACACTCTGCTACTTGTGCTGTGGCTGCAATCAAATATTGAGAGGTCAGTATTTGTATCCCACATGACTGGATGCACCAACAGTTGAAGTAAGAACCCATCTCTAAAAGAAAAAAAAAATCCAAATTTCTGAAAGCATTTTATCACCAGTCTGGTTGTGATTTGGTAGCTTTAAGAATTTTTAAAAATATAAAACCCACTTTGTTTTAACACTGAGCTTAAAGTTCTGCAATGATCGGTATCTGACTCTATTAACACTCTTAAATCAAAAACTTATTTCCTTTTCATAAGAGTCCATAAAAGGTAGTTTCATTTTCCTACCACAATGTTATACCTAATAAGCTCTTTCCGTTGAGGAACATTCTGGAGATTATCATCTTCCAAAGCAGATGTCTCAGACAATTAAAACATTGTAAGTGCTGATTGCTGTTGATAATACTAGTTCTCAATAATTAATTTGTTTAAGAAGATATCTGATACTTTATTTAGAAAATAATTATTCCTATAAACAATCATTAAAAATATACACATTCTGCATAAACTGGAGATGCCCTGAGCAATGATCCAAAGAGCAAACCTATCAGAGGAACACATCAACAAGCCTGTCATCAAAATAGCCCCCTCCACCAGCTACAGATGCTGCACTCTTATTATAACTTGGATTAACTTTAAAATATATATAACTGCTGCTCGAATTTTAAGTAGAAAACAGCCTTCTTTATTATTTTGATATCACAAAAACCATTACAGACAACCTTCTCCCTCTGAACAAAAGGACTTTACGTATATGCTGTAACTCTTTTCTCTGTGGGTTTGAAATTACACACAGTAGTGCCAAAGGTAAGTCATTTCTAGAGGTTTAATACATTTCTGATTTTTTTTCCTCCCTCTTGTGAAATATATTTGTGGCCCACAGCAATCACTTTAGACTTTTTAGACACGTCCGGATAGAGATAGATGACACAAGTAATCTACTTATCTTCCTTTTCCATCACCAATAAAAGTGACAGGCTGCCTAATTAGGCCTAATAAAGCAGCAGCCGAGAGAGGGGCTCGGCAGCGATCTAAGGAGGAATGGCATTGACCCACAGATACAGGTGCCGCCTTGAGGCAGAACTGGTATTGCTTTATCTCCAACACATTACAGCCAGCTCATACCATATTCAAATGCAACTAGCATGTTTTTCTGCTCAATTCTTAGATCAAGAACAAAAAAAAAAAAAAAAATCTCATCTAATCAAAAAAAGCACTGACAATTTTTCAGCCTTACATTAAAAGCAAAGAGTCATTCAGAACAGTGCACTCCATATTCTATTTTATAATATCACTTTAAGCTATTTCTTTGAATCACAGACATTTCTTTGTTAGGAAGGAAAATCAAAAATTCATCAGAAGAAGTTCTCAGGTTTTTTTTTCTTTTTTTTTCCCCACCCCTTTTTTCCTTCCCTACCCCCCTCCTCCTTTCCTTCAAACAGGACTATTGCATGGGGTTTTTAGCTGGAACCAACATTTATAGAAGTTAGGGATCCTTAAGCAATTATTAGTGGTGAGACTTTGACACGCCTGAGAGTTGTCAACAACTGACTTTAAATAAAGTGAAAGGGAAGGGAAATAAATGGTACTCAGCAAAATTAATACACAGCCTTGCAAATTAAAGATGTAGTATTTTTTAAACAAGGAAAAAAGTGAACTTCGCATGAAACAGCATTTAAAGTATATCTTTGTAAAAATTATCCGATTGTCAAATGGCATGAAAGTAAATCAAATCTGCAGCTATGCGTGATATTTCTACATTTGCTCAAAACAAAACAATCTTGTTTTTTTCCTATCTGCAAGTGTTCTTCATTTTTATTAGTCCAGACAGCCAAAGGCTGTTTTTGTTCAACTGATACTGGAATACCACCACTTTCAGTACATTCCTTGCTAGTGGAGGGTTTGTACCAGGAGGGTTGAATACACAAAGGACTTTATTTCAAATTATTATTCAAGTGTCTATCTTTTCTGAATGACATGGAAAGGCTGCAATGCTGTGGTCCAGAAAAGTTGTCTATGTTTTGCAGGAGAACACCCCCAAGTACCCCACTGGTGTCAAATGCCAGCTTGTACATCAGTCAGTAACCCCTGGCAGAGATCTCTGTGCTGGCAAAATTTGGATTTGCTGCTCAAAATGAATACAGAGTATTGCAGATGGAGCAATCTCCCTACATTAGAGAGCTATTGCTCTGAAAATAAGCAGTACTAGTCTGAGCACAAAAGTATCATCAAGACTTAGGCCACTGGAGGGGAAAAATAAAAGAATATAACATTATCTAACTAATGAATTTTGGAAGGAGCCAGACCTCCCAGTTCAGGGTATTAGCTCATCTATGAGCACCAGGTATTACAGAAAAACACCCTGACTGTTGCGTTGTTCCTTAATAATGTACAAACTGAAACACACGTTTGCTAACTGGGAATCCAAAGTACTTTAATCAAAATATTACAGTTTATGTCAATGTCCTTGATTTAGATGTATTTAATGACTACAAGAGAAGACTACTGTGTAAAATAAGAGAACAGAAAAGAACGACTGTTTGTGAGAATAGAGATTTTGACACAGTGACATTTTCTATCCTTTCTGACCCATATAAAAATGACCCTTCACACACAAGGAACTGGATAATGACACACTAGTGGGTGCCAAAGAGCAGTTTAACTAAGCTAATCTTGTTAAAAGATTCCATCAGAAGAAAGGTTTACCTAATCCCATAGTTATTCTTGAAATTAAATTCCTACTTGCCATAAAATTAAACAACTAATATTTTTCATGCAATCACAGCACAAAGGAGACATGGAAGATATAAATGAGAAATCTGTGAAAGCTTCTTCAGGTATGTGAAGCTCCATAGGACAGGAAGAGCTTACAAAGGCAAGTGAACCAACAGTGATCAGAAGGATGAGGGGTTCAGATCAAAAGGGGACAATTTTGGGTCACCTACTCAGATTAAAAAATCTGTGGAATGGAGTCAGTTATATATTTCTTGTTGCCTGCATGACAACTGTACTTACTAAAGTCACTGGTTTATAACACAAACCCCAAGCCCTTTCCCAGTCAGACCCCCAGCACTGAGGGTGTTTGTACTGGAAGCAGAGAACATCCACCCCTTTGCCAGCCCTCAATACTGTGGCATGTGCTGGCTCAGCACTGCTATCTCAGCCTGAATTGGTAATGGACTGACATAAAACCCTTAACCCTTAATGAAGTGAAATAATGTGATTTGCTGAAAATGCTGGGCCTTCTTTTTTGTTGGTATTATTTGAGAGGAAGTAACAGATGTAGGTCAGCTTATGAACATAACAGATGAACAGCATTACACCGCCTTGCACTGGTCAAAGCTGAAATGCTCTGCTGGGACTCTGCTACCTGCAAGGTTGCAACGTGCAACATCTTACTCATTTTGGGCTATGGCTTCCACTTCAGTACATTCATGATAGAAGGCTTGTCATTATAGAAATTTATGGGTCAACTGGGCATGAAAAACCCATGCACATTGTCTTAGAGATTTGAAAGTTTCAGTTCTCACTAACAGCCCAATTTAAATTAATCAGATCCTATTAGCAATTTTGTGCTGTGGTGATATCCCCTCATGAATGAGGCCATACCTCCAGAAGTACAGGGAAGATCAAGTGCCAGACCCTGCATTAAGAAAAGGAATTTCCCTCCACAGCTTTCAAAGACACTCCAAAGCTTCCCGGCTTGATTGAAACCTGGTGATCCACTGTTTTGAAAGCCTAACCAGAAGACATCTCTTAGCAAATTCCAAGACAAAGGTACCATATCGAGCCTAAAGTTAAAAGCATTTTGTGTGCTTATACCTACCAAAGACACAACATTAATTTTAGCTGAAAATATTCCTCAGCCTCATCAGGAAGTTGGTTTTGCTTTCTCATTTTTCAGTTCAATGATTTACTCAAATAAGAAAAATCCTGACATTTATGTTCTGAACTTCAGTTAGTAGGAAGAGAGAAAAGCATTTTGTCTAGTTAATCTGTTGAATGATCTTTTATCTGAGTCTCAGAATCACCTTCCTTGATAGCTAGGCAGCAAATTGTTATGGCTTTACTCCCTAGAGGTCCTGGTTAAGAATCAAAAGTCCTCTTAGAACATCCTGCAAGTACACGTTCGTGGTTGAACAAGTCACTAGTTCCACCCATGGCAAAGACTTGTCCACCTGAAGTGAAGCCAATGTTCTTTGTTAGACTGGATTTCTGGTGCACAAACTGTGGTCAGGAACAAGTGATGAAGAAAGAGGTTTAGATGGAACTGATGACATCTGTCTCACCTACCTCTTTTCTTAGTTTGTTTGTACATCAACTCACCTCAAGCTGAGAAAGTCCATAAGAGATTGATACAAAGATAAACTTTAAGATAAGCTACTGTAGAAAGCATTCTAAAAAAACCTGTCTGGTGTTTTGTATCAAACATATAAAAATGCCACTTCATGCCCACGGAATTATACAGTCTTCAAAAGGCCTGTACACTTATCTATGCTTTATGACCCTGTACCTCAGAGATCAAGGGCAGAAGAGGATACAAAGCTATATATTTATGAATCCATCATATGTCAGCTTTTTTTTTTCCTCCTTTTTCTTTTCTCTTTTTGTGAGGGATTGGGCAAGTTTTCTAGAAAGACAGATATTTGTAACAATGCCCTGAGGGTTAAATAATGATGTTGAGGGGGAAAAGTTGGGTCAACCTGCATAGTTTCATATGGCCTTAGTGACCAGTGTGGAGCTGATCACCACAGCTAATGATTACATGGAGAAAAAAATTCCCTCAGAGCTTCATAAGTAAATAGAAAATGCTAACCTTAGCATATTCAAAGGAGCATTTTAGCATGCAGTCATTAAGTTATCTCTTGGTTATTTATTTCTTCTGCTTGTTATTAGCTGTGTGAAGAATATTATTCTAATTATGTCAGCCCAATCAGCAGTATTGCATGTCCAGGCTCATTTCCATTAGTTTGAGCTTTGTCTTTCACACTGTGATACTAATTCAATGAGACATCAAACATTTAAATCGACCCAGGATGCCGAGGTCAGGCAGTTTTGCCCTTCCACTCTATTAGCACTCGAGTGTAATTGTGTTTGTCACTCCCCGCATGACTAATAGTATCAGGGTGACTATCAGAGCACAAATGAGCAATGCACTAATATATTATTTTGTTCTATAATATCAATATGTGTTTATTCAGTGGTTGTGTTAGCCAAGTTGAAATGTTCGCTTTAATACAGTAACCATAAACTGTTCACTTCAACAGGGGCACTCAGTCATACAATTACTTTACAGCAATAGAATTTTAACTTTGCAGCAATAGAATTTTTCTTAAGTGGGAAAAATGAAAAAAACACCTCACTTTAAAAATAAGCTTTCAGAGATGCAGCGAACCTCAATTTGGCCTAAAAGCATCAGGAAAACCATGCATAGTTCATACATAGAGCATATAAAACAATTTGCAGTGTATAAATATAAATGTATTATGAGCTATATATAATCAGAGAGTGCATATACCACTGAAGCAATTTAAAAGCAGTTTGCATCTTTAAGAACCATTGCTTAAAACTTTAAAGCACCAGGCCTTGAACTAGAATATTTAGATACCCAAAGAAAAGGAAACCAAGGGATTTCCTTTACATCACTGCAATGATGCAATCCACTATGGAATTTCAGCATGTGGCTGACTTGAAAGACTCAGGTAATCACCAGCTGATGCTGTTCATATACTTAGAGCTATAAATTTGCCTTAATAAATTCCTGAAAGTGAGACAAGATTAATTCCCTCAAAACTTACATAAATAGGGGAAAAAGAAGGAGAAAAAACCTAATTAGGGATTCAGCACATCTGATAATTATCAAAGCTGATAATTTCAGGAAAAAAAGAAATTCTCTCTTCTCACTGCAATAAAGCCTCTGAGTATTTTAAATGCTGCATCATTAACAGATGGTTCCAGAATAACTAAAACTATCAATGTCCTTACGCATTTTCTTTTCTTGTTTATGTTTCAAAACAAAGTAAAATTTATTCTTTACAGGCAGAACTTGGTCTAGCTCCAGGGAAAGTTAGTTTTCACCTACAGCATTTGTGCTTTTGCACTTTCCTTCTCTAGTGCAGAGGAAAGAACACTCAACACCTTTTGTGTCAGCTTTAAAAATGCCAGCAGTAAAAAGTGTTACTTCACAGCAGCATGACACAATCAGCTCATTCAAGGTTAGAGATGAAAAGGGGAGCTTTATTTCTTCATTGAACAAATACCATTTGCTTCTCAATGCAATGCACAAATAAGCTTCATAAAAATAAGCCAAACTTTTCTCATCTTAAATCACATCAATTAAAATAAAAACAGAAGCACAAAACACACA
This sequence comes from Petroica traversi, assembly GCA_025920805.1. Lineage (NCBI taxonomy): Eukaryota > Metazoa > Chordata > Aves > Passeriformes > Petroicidae > Petroica > Petroica traversi. Next base: position 4,486,569 of record JAHLSL010000053.1, on the reverse strand, counting down.
TAACCAGTCAACACTGAGAGCCATCTGCCAAAGTTCTGGGAATGCTCTCCTGCCTGCCACCATGTATGTGCAACCCTTCCTCTAGGCAAGGTTTCAACATTTGTTGAACTTAAAAATATTTTATTTGGATTAATTAGAGGTAACATGCTAAAGTCTCCCTGATTTCATTACAGACTCTGAATATTCAGATAAATATCACCATCACTGTCTGCCTCCTGCAGGAATGTACACTGTGTTTACTCATAGCTGCCTGCTTCACTCACACAACCTGAAGTACAGGTAAGGTTCTTCCACAAAAAGGTGTTCCAGCTCATGTCACTAATTGTTTTAGAAGGAAATCCTTGCTCTGTGACATTAACCAGACCTAAGTAACTTCTGAAATTTCAGACTGAATAAATCCCACTCAGTAAAATTCACTTCAGCATGACAAGTTAGAACCAACACAGCAAACCTACGCAGTGCACCCGACCCAGTCCTTTTTCTTACCATGTGGTTTTATTCCTGACTTTTCTTCAGCAGGAGACACAAGATCCCCAGAAAACCCCACCAAAATTTCTTCTGACTTCAGGCCAGAGTATAGAGATTTAGAAATGGCTTCAAGCTCCAAGAATGGTACCTGAGCTGAACTTTTAAATGTTTATACATCACTGAGTATTAGCAATCTGCACTCTCTTTACATTGTCAGCTTGTGATGAATCTGCAGCAGACCAAATTTGGCATCATGCCCAGTCTAACTTATATATCTTCTCCAAATCATAAACTTCCTAAGCTAATGCTTCCCTGTGCAAAGATAATGGGAAGAGGATAAATCTTTAGCCATAGCAGGCTGTTAAAATTCATTGAATTGTATGGGTTAACTGAAAAAAAATGGTCCTTATAAATACAGATCAAAGAAAAAAAGTAAATTTTAACAGTTTTTTATTGACCTTTCCCTAGCTGAACAATCTCTTAAGAGAGAAAACACATCTAACTTCACATGATATCACATATTTATTAACTTCCCTAATTTGTGCAGCAACATTCCATCTCATTTACACCTCAGACAAAAATTACATTTTTGTTTAATCTTCACAAGTTTCTCAAATGAAAAAAAAAAGTCACCTTTTATGGAACACATAACAGACCGGGCAGCTGCTTTCTGGCCTTCCTAAGAGTAGAAACCTCAAAGTACTAACCCCCTCGACAAAGATTTACAGCACAGCCTTGGACAAATCACTGAAAAGTATCTTTGTATGGCCCTGATCCCTGTGTGTTGAAGATGTGCTTTAAGCCACCAAATGAAACTCAAGAGCTGCATTTGTCTACAGTGTGCTTATTCCTCTACCATGCAGCAAATGTTTGTGTTCCTTTCTGTGCCCTTCCCAATTAGAGTTTTATGTATTTCTAATGAGTAATCTTAGCTTTCTTTGCTTTGAGTTTAACTTCAAAGTTTTCTTTTATTTATCTTTGTCTGTGACAAGTAATTACTATATATGGTGGAGTTGGTGGATGTTTTTCTATCAAAATATTTATTTTGATAAAAAAAACAAGGAAAGTGTGGGTGGCAGGAAAAAAATTGCATTTTCTGCCTGACTCTAATTATATATGTATATACACACATATGTGAAGAGTAAATGTACTATTTTGCATACTTTGTTTTTGCCTACCCATCCATGGTAATTAAACCCATGTGTATTATATTTATTCCCCTGAGTTCAACCCTCCCTTTTGACAAATCAAATGATTAAACATATACTTTACTTCTAACAAGACTCTGTGCAACGCTAAACTGCTGCCACTTAGTTGCAAGAGCTTTGCTTTTTATAGTAAACAAGCAAATGTCTCTATTCCCCACCCCCTTTCACTCGTGCTTTGATAAGCAGCAGCTCTAAACTGACAATATTTTGCTTCCTCTGGGGAGGGCATTACCCTTCATTCTGCAGTGTAAATTCAGTGTGTCAGCCCATGGACAACTGGCTGCTTCTAAGGAAGCCTCAGTAGCATTTTCAGGGTGATGCAGACACCCCAACTTCATCCAGAGAAGACCAAGGAGCAGTGATCACATAGGGAGTAAAATCAGAGCTCAAAATAAACTGTTGCCATTGGAAAGGCCTTACCTTACCAGAGGAGGCAGCTCTGCAGACTCCCCGCCGCAGGCAGCACAGAGTCTTGGGGGTTCCTGCCAAAGCACAGTGGAAGGTTAATACCAGAACTTCCTGCTCAGGCCTCAGTATCTTTTATTGATTTCAGTTTCCATAACATTGGTTACTAATTCCTTAACTTTTTGGAAAAGAAGATGCTAAACTCAAGCAGCTGTTTGACTGCTCGATCAGCTGAAATACTTGGATATCAAATCTGTGGTGCTTCTGTAAGTTCTGCAAATAGATTATGCAAGTATTTTGTGATTGAAAACAGGCTTTTAAAGAAAACTCACCATGGTTCTAGAGAGAAACAAAAGAGTCCCAATAGCAAATGAAATGCCACTTCAGACTAAATCATGGCCCATGGGGTCAAGCTGATGGCTTGGTACTTGAGCTAACAATGAGGACTCTGAACAACCAGTGCAAGTGCCAGCAGGAGGGTGATGGTGCAACTCCTGTCCACCAAAGAAACCAAGGATATGTTTGCTCCCATCACAGATAACCAAAGCTATTGATAAAATAAAGTCTTGAGTTTCTTTGAAAATTCTTTATAAAGACAACAGCAGTTATAAAATGTATCAAAAAATCTGTACATTCTTCTCGTGGATTGGTAGGACAGGCTGTGTGTGGAGGGAGCTCACATACTTCAAACATTGCCAATTGGCAGACTCTTTTGGTGGCCAAAGAATGAAAACTTAGCCAGAAGCACTCCTCCTGTCAGACCTTTCCTTCCAAAAACAGAATAAATGACACAACTCAAGTTCTGTCACTTCGGCAATCCATTAGTATCCCATAGTGGGCTTGGGAGAGGTTTATATATGATCCATTTCCAAATTTCACACCTTTTCGAAGAGGATATATATATATATATATATGTGTGTATATATATATCAGAAGAGGATATATATTTAGAAGACTATATATATATCAGGATAGATTTGGAGAAGTTGACAGCTCATTTGAAGGGTAAATAATACAGGTACATGTTAGAGGAAAGCCAATGTGAGGCAGAAAAAAATGAAAGGGGTTTTTGGAGCAGTAACATAGGTATTTAATAATCAGAAGTCTCAGATAATTTCCTTATTACAGTCTGCTGAAAATACTCATGTTTTAAATCCTTTACTAATAGTTTCCTGGTTATTTTCTAGTACAGATCAGAACGTATTACTATAAAATGTCACTAACTGCAGCTTTGAAACTCAATATCCATAAATTTATATATATACATCTGTAAGACAGGACACATTTACCTACTTAAAGTGAAATGCACAGGTGTGACACTTCAAAAGGATCTGCCTTTATTTACCAGACAAAAATTACAGACACATCACATTTGCAGTAGTGGCCCTGATTCCACTTTATGTGAGATATGTTGTCCCTTTGTTTGCTGCTGACAAGCGTAAAGAGCCACTTTCACTGCAGATAATAATGGTTAATTTATCACACAGAGCAGCGCTGACCTCTGTGCGTCCCTGGCCCTCCATCACCTTCACACCTGCTCAAGCTAATTGTTAGAGCCAAGTGTAAATGAAAATCAACTGGGCTAATAATGAATGGAGGCCATTACTCGCAACAGCACATTGCTTTACAAAGGTTTATCAGGCTCTGATATAACCAGTCCCTTAGTCACAGCTCCCTGTTCTAGAAATGACAATAAGGCACATTCTTCAGGCCAAGGAGGAAAAGCAGGCAGTAAGGCGAAACACTTATGTTTGCCTGGTTTTATAGACCCTTAGCACAGCAAATAATATACTGACACTGGAAACGGCAAGCCAGGAATCCTGGTTCATAAAGCAATGGAAGTAATTTTTATTAAAATAAAAATTATTAAGTGTTTATTCATTTGACACGGTACTGGTCTCTTTAGATTCATGGGTGCAGGTATACAAACTAATGAACAGCAAAAATCAATTCTTGAATAGGAAGGAATAGGTGAAAATCCAACCCATAAGTCACACCAGAGACTTTCCCTGTAAAGAGCACAAGACAGCTGCACATAGAATTGTGCAATATGAGTGTGACTCTCTATTGCATTGCAGGCAAGGATAGGAGAGAAAATTCCTCCAGTCTAACCTGGACACAGCAGAGCATGTCCAGCCTGAACAGAGTCCCTGGGATCTCATTACACTCAACAACACCTCAACAGCGTGAAAAACTAAAGCACAAACTGATATTCCATTTTACTTAAGGGGAAAGTATTTTCCATATGGGCCAGTCCTATGAAAAAACTGTAATTTATTTTTCCCTCCTCACAGTCAGACTTGTTTTACAAGTCCCAACATTGTATACTACATTAGCTAGTGCTGGTTATTCCTCTGCACAGGGTCCAAAATATTATTTGACAGGAAATGCCATACCCTGACAGAGCTGTACCTTTTACCCCAGAATATATGTGTGTATTTCTGCATAAGTACTGAGCTATCTTCAGTCTTTTCCAAGACTTCTAAAAGACTAAAGAAACATAAGCACATGGAACTGTTGCTGTTTTCCACAAAAGGTCCTTTGCCATTTTTTATTAGTTACATATGGAAGAGGCTTTCAGAGCCACCTTATCTGTTTCCCATGTTATGCCCAGAAAGAGGTAATTATCTTTTAGAAAAAGTGGTAGCAGACTGTTACCCAGCCTACTCTAAGTGTTCTCCATCAGATATCCTTAGATATCCCATTCCTTTCCCACACAATGGCACAATTGCACATGCTCTGACTGTAATATCTCACACATTTTCTGTAATTCAGTTTAAACTTGGTATTCTTTGTTTATATTTAGCTGACTATTGAGAGAAATTGCTATAAAAACGTTGAAGTAAAAAATAATTCTGCAGCAAGTTGTCCACAATCTTTATCCCAAGCAAGCAGTGCCCCATCACTCCTGTGACCAGACCTAAGGATTTTCCCCACCCGTAAAAAATGTTCAGTGAGAATGCAAAGCAGTCACTTGTGTACAATCAAAAGAGACATCTCTGTCCAATATGTAGATCTCAAAACATTTTTCAGAGTAAGAACAGGTCTTTGTAGAGAGCATTTAAGCAACTGTCTCATGATAGACTTGATTCTCCTGGTTGAGCCTATTTAGAGGTAAAACCACAGACTCCAACCAGTCTATAAACCAGGTACTGCAAAATATGAATTTCAGTTCAGCACCATTCTCCCTGTAATTGCCATATTGGCTGACAGATGATATATTTGGCTCAGAAGTGGTGTACTCCCTTCCCATCCTCTCCCACCCCTCAAGGTACAGATATTGTTATCTGAAAGGGTGTTCTGGAGTAAAAAGTTCTCAGGGTCATCTCAACATCTCTATGTCCCCTCACCTCCTCCCCAGGTCAGTGCAAAAAGAGAATCTCTCCTCAGCATTCTCTACCCCCTCTGTTCATGCTCTAGCAGCAGTGCTGAGCATGGAGGGAGAATTCAAGTTCATCCATGGAAATAATTTTCCAGACGTTTTTCCAGGAAGACACCCAGACCAGATGAGGGTTTTTGAGCAGAGCAGAAAAATTCTTCTGCACAAGTGCCCAGAGCACTTCAAATACTACAGCAAGCATTCCATCTGTCCATGACTTAGGAAAGGAAAATATATGCACTGGAGTAAAGGAATCTGAGAAAGCAAGTACTGTGCACACACTAGCAAACATTTTGTATTATACTCCAAGAGCAAGATCATTCTGAATATATAATCTGATTGTATTTTTAACTTTTATACTCATTAAAACTTCAAAGTATTTTATGAATAGAAAATTTATGCTACACGTCCCATGAAGCTGTGCTAACCCTTTGGAGAACTGATCATCCCACTAAACAGAATTTTCCCTCTCAGTAATATTTAATACAGTAGAGAGGCTGATTGTGATAGCAAAAACATGTTTTAGTTTCCTAAAAGGAAAAATCCTCAAAAAGTTCGGGCTTGAGCAACTGTTTTCCTACACAATCAAGTTAAAAAGAAAATAAAGCTTAGAGCAAGGTTCCATTTATATAACATTGCATATTCTCATATTAGTGAAAAAAATGTGTAATTGGAAGAGGGGAGCAAACCAATCATTTAGATTATATAGTTCAGGGAGAGCATTCTGATTGCATCAACTGGTTTTGGCTGCCTTCCTTAACTGGATTTACTGAATACCCCTACCATTAATGAATCACATGCTCTCCCCATCTATTAGGCACACAACATTTAAGAAAATTTACAAGCAGCAACATTAATTACAGTTCCCAGCCTTTACAATCTGTACAATGAGCTCAGCCTTCAACAGACAGAATAATTATGCTAATAGAAGAAAAACTTTCCAAAAAAAAGGCAGCCAAATCTAAGACACCTGTCAATGCCAGTGTCATCAGCAGAGTGATAACTAGTAAAGAGCAGATATCAAAGGCTGCCTTTTTCTTCCCCTCCATGCTCTGTTCTGTTTGAGCCCATGGTGGTCACAGCTCCTTTAACAATATTTATAATGAAGGAACAACGTTGGAGATGTCAACCCTGATTATTCATAAAGGCTCCTCCTGCCCAGCTCTCCCCTTAGGCTAACTGTAAAAGTACCTGATTCCCAATTCTCAAACACAAAAGCTCACAGAGCTTGAAAGCTGAGCTGACTAATAAAGTTTGCATATCCCTCAGAACAAGAGCACACAATGAAGAAGAAAAGGAATGGCAAGATTAAACAAAAACAGTAAGCTTGGATGGGAAATAATAAAAATTTAAAGAGGCAAGAACTTAGATACCCCTCTACCCCCCCATACTCCTGTTCATTTACATTTCAGCATGTCCTAAGAAGTATCTGTTTTATCTCCTGACTGCTGCATCAAGGTATAACATACACCACAAAACTTAAATCACAGTTTGGAGTTGGAATGATGAGAGGTTGTGAGCAATGTAACTTCCAGGTCATGGAACTTCAACTCAGGAGGAATCTAGAACAAGGTAAAAGACTGACCCAGCAAACCACTCTGGGTTATTGTTTCACTTTGGACCTTTACTGTATGTAAAACACACATAAATATGGGAAACGCCTTCAAACAAACAGGAAACAGCAGCCTTTCCACAGTACCATGAACTGGATTTTTCTGCAGTAGAGCTTCCATGGATTTCTGACCACTTGTCAAACAACAGTAGCTCGGGGCTAGACTGTCAGAGATCTTTTTCTTATTCACACACGGCACCAAAAGAAAACAAGGCCACTTTGTCCCTCTGCTCTGCCTTGCCTGCTTTGTGACTGACTGCTGGAAAGGGCAGGGGCCTCCGGCCCAGCGCAGGCAAGTGGGCAAGAAAGAAAATCAGGGTAAGGAGTCCATGCTACTCCAAGCAGCAGCAAGCTGCTCTAGACATTTTTCTTGAATGACAAGGGTCTTCCATACTTAGCTGCTGCAGGAGTTACAGACCTTTGTCTAGCTAGACAAACAGCTGTGTCGCTACTCAGTGACATGCAGGTGTTTACAATGTCACTGTCCTCCCCTGCTGGATTTTATTAATGTACCTTTGTCATCTGGAAACAGAACAGAACACATTCACCTCAACTGCCGCCCCCTTGACCTCAGTGTGATTCTAGGAGGAACGTGTTCAGCCCACTATTCGTGATACACATCTCACATCTCCAGCAAGAGGGCAGTGCATGGTGTGATGAGGGAGATGAGGGACAGTACCTGACTCAGCTCAGTAGCCATAAGGCCATGGCCTTTTTACTAATTAGCATGATTTCAAAAATAATTGGCCTTCTTGACTATGCCACAGTGCATCAAATGAAGTTGAGCACTAAGAAAGTGGCACAGTAAACTCATTACTGTGTACTCATTGACTGCCAAATTGTTAAAAGAGGTCATTTAAAAGGTCAAGAGTGATACTACACTACATGAGAGCTTTAATCTGAACATATAAAAATTGGCAGCACCTAATTATGAAACCAGAATTAATAGGGAGATGGTTCAGAAGAAGATAAGTACAATACAGTCAGAGAGGAGTCATTACCCAAAACAGACATATATCTTGGAACAAGCCAGCCCTACCTTTCTAGGCATTGTAGAGAACTGCACATCAATTTTATAGTGTATCTCACTGCCATTCACTGCACTGATACCTGGAGCTATTCACTGTTTCAAGCCTCTGTAACCTAAGTAGAGATAAGGATGCTAAATGCCCCTGTTTTGACATTCTGAGGCACCCTACCTTAGGGCAGCATGAACTCACAGCCCAGCTCTCCTGACTTGAGTCTTTAGGCTCTCTCCATATCTCACAACTGTCCTTGACAAAATCTGTCAGCAGCTTTTGGTTTGCAAATGAGCTTTTTAGAAGAATTGTGGTAGAAGTAAACACCTCATGCTTGCTCCACTTTTTAAACATAAGAAATAAACCTTTCATTTATAAAACAAATTTTCAAATATCTTGTCCTTTAACACCTTTCCACTGCTCTTTATGGGGGTGTCCTCAATAAGGCACTATCCAGAGAAAGCCTTTGGTGAATAGGAGGCAGCTGCTTTTCCAAGTGGTTTGGGCTTGAATAGATTGCCATTCCTATTGATAGCTTTTTCAGTGTTAGATTCACATCCAGCCCAGCTGCCTGGTGTCCTCTCTGACTTGAAGACAGAAAGGAGAATGCCTGTACGCTAAAAAAGAGTTTGCAGCTCACTAAAGGCACACACATCTAGTAGAAAACAAATTAAAGTAACACTATCACAAACAAGACAAATCTTGCTCAATCTCTTTTCTTGGTTCATGGCCTTCTCCATGAAAACACCATGCCTTAGGGAAACAGGGAGTGGGAAGGAAGAATCACATAAGCAAACTCACACCACCACCATCACCTGAAAAAACCCTTAACTTTACCCCTCCCTGTCCCAGCTGCCAGGAGTTGTTGCCTGCTTTCAACATTCCAGCAAAGCAATGGGATCTTTGCAAGGCTGCCCATTAACCATAGCATTGAAATTTCACATTCCACCAGCAAAGCTGCACTTTGCAACTGCCTACCTAGAACACTTAATCAAACTCCCACTAGGAGCCCAGTACAGGTCCAGAAACTCATGGCAAACTTCAATGAGTAAACGAAGTAAATTTTTAAAAGCATTAATTTCCCAGCCAGTCACTGATGGTGAACTTAGCTTTATAACATCTGCAGCCAAACATGCAGACGTGTGACTGGAGAAGCCAGCTCTCCATTTCCTAAACCACACATTCAATTTAGATTTAATAAGACAGTAATTGCACATTAAGTACTCATTGATTACCTAAAATACATTTATTAAGAAATAACAGCTATGTAACACATCTCTTAGATACTCACATATCTATTACAAAGCTGTTAAACAGCAATAAATGTTTATCTAAAAAATTAACATTCGGCTAACATAAAATCCACATCCTATTAAATCCAAGAGAAATACACACTGAAGACAATTAAAGCCCCTGTCTAGTTGCCTCAGTTCTTCTGAGAAATGCTGTTCTCCCAATGTCTTAAGTTGCAGCACCAAACCATTGAATAGCATCTTCTTGAAAAGATTCAAGAAATTTTTGAGAAGAAATCTCCAGGCTATGAACAAATTCCTCTCAGAGTTTCATGTACTTGGTGAGAGAACGTCACCCTTCACAGCCCTCACTCAGGGATACAGAGGAGGGCTTTTCCACCACACTCCATCCTTCAGTGCATTCAGGTTCCCAGCAAACTCATTTCCATGGGGTCTCAGAATGGTAGCTTCAGATGGAAAAGGAATTTGTGTACTGCATCCTTATTTCTGTATGGGTAAGGAAGGCGCACGTCTCTGCTGAAGGTACACACAGAGATAAGCAGGGGAGGTGACCTTCAATAAAGTAGAGAACATTTCAGTCCCATGGGATACATTTCACAGAACTAAAAATAACACTTGGCCACGTCTGACCTGGATCAAAGACTTCTGACAAAGAGTTGGCAGGAGTCTGGCAAAAGATGCCAAAACAAGTACCAAAAGGAAGAGGCTGTGAAAATGGAGAGTGGGGGCCTTAGGAACAAGGGCTCTACACAAACATGAGGCACTGAACAAACACATACAAAAAGGAAGCTGCATTCTGAACAGCTCCTTTAAGCCCAGAGAATTGCCTTTTAGAGAGGAAAAAGCTAGTGGAACAAAATGAGCTACATTCTGTCCAGTGGGCACTCCCTGGACTCAGATCTGAAGCACCTATGTAGGGCAGCATAATGAAACTTTATTTCTGCTGCTCACAATTCATCAATTTTCTGGGTAAGTCCAAAACTCCTACAGATTCACTGGCGTCCTGCTGCAGCAATTAACTCACTTTTCCTACTAACTTATTAATTAATTTTAAAAAGCCCTTGCTATTGAGCAATGCATATACATCATTAACATCAGAGAACTCTTTTACTGCATTATTGTTTATTAAAACACAAACTTAGAAAAAGGAAATTGGAAAGAATGAAGGTTATAAAGCAAAAAACCCAGAGATGGGTCTGGAACATAGGCATACTCAGTCATGGAAATTCTGTTTGAAGCTTCACTGTCTGTTTTATTATGGATTCCATAGGCAGCTTCTAATTTAGAGCAGCTGTTAACACTCCTGCTACATCAAAAATTCCCTCTGCTGAACTTTTGTAGAGGTTTTTTTTGTTAGACAAGAACCAGTCCTTTCCAATTTCACAATTTCCTAATTATAGTATTGCAGTTCTCATTTGTACTGTAAACCTGATCAGATTTTTTTTTTAAAAAAGTAATTTACAAGTGTTGGTAGCACTGTTTTCCCCAGCTGCTGCATTTACCCAGTGATATATTAAAGATGAGCAATGGATGGTCAGTAACAGGCTTAGCAAATCGTGTCTAAGAGTATTGCTGTGAAATGTGTATTACAGCACCTTCTGTGACAAACCACCGTGTAAAAGCTTTGATCCTCAATTGCTATTCAAAGCCTTAATACTCATTTCTTTTAACTGCATACTTTAAGAAAATTAATATAAACAAATACCTCAATTACCAACAAATGAAGGGTAAAAACCTACAAGAAGGATTAACCCACTAGTTTAACATTTAAAGCTTTAAATAGCAAACTAACTCTGAATTACTACTAAAAAGGCTGTCACTGTTAAAACATGTCTGATAAACAAGACAGATTTGTTTTTCTTCTTCTACGTTTACTGTAGCCACCTTTCTTTCCAATCACATCCACAGAGGTCTTTCCCTTATCTTTAATGATTTGAGTTTATTGTAGATAACACAATTCCTACCTTTGTCCAGCAAAATGGTTCAGGGCCCCTTGGAAGCATTTGTTCTGCAAAGTGACACATTGGAACAAATACAGTGATAATGGGGAACTATGGAAATCTGACAGAAATATTTTACTCCTCATTTCCACTAATGAGAATAAAAACAATGAGAGACACCTATCAAAAAATTGCAATAAGCAATTTATTTGGTTGAAGCACAAGCAGTGCTTTTTCTTTCCTTACTCCCCTTTCTTTTACTTTGCTTGGAGCAGGCTTTTCATTTTTTTCTTCATTTTGCTTTATATTGTCAACCAAGAACAGAGTTCCTGAGGAGACAAACAGGGGGTAAAGAAGACAAATCTGTCTCCTTTGTGTGAGAGCTGTAGGCCAGAGTTATCAACTCCTCTGCTATTCAAGACAGATTTGCATATCCAAGGCCACCCGAGGCAGAGAAGGCATTTGGAGTCTGATTTTTTTTTACCACAAGAACACATCAGGGAGCTAAGAAAAATAAGGAAACTCCGAAAAAATACAAGTAACTACTAAAAAAAAAAAAAAAAAACCAACCAAACCGACACAAAACTTTGTGGAGAGAAAAAACCCTTCTGTTCAAGAATTCATTTATTGATAAAAAAGACATACGTAATTTGCAAATACCATTTTTTAAGAAACTTCACTGACAGAACTTGGCACAAGAACTGCAGATTGGCATCCATGCTACTTCTGTCTATATCTTGATATGCACAGGTTCTCTGGATTTGGGGATCAGGGAGAATGGAGCAGCCAGTCTGCAAACTATCCCAGCAGTTTCGTCCCCAACGCACAGACACAAAGCCCCTGTGGTGGGGACGTGGTGCATCAACTCTACCATTAATGCCCGTTCTTTGGTAATACTGCAGAAGTGTCACTGCTAAGGGGGGAGGCTCCAGCACAATCCATCCCTAATCACAATGCTTGTTCCTTACAGATGTGACACTGGAATTAATAGATATCATGATAGCAATGCAGAGCCTGCAGAAATTACTTTTAAAAGTGCTCTCAGGAAAATCACAATTAATACAAATACATTTAAGTTAAAGTTAATTTTCTGTATATCACATACATATCAGGAATGTGCATGTGATCTCCAGGATGCTCTGGAGACAATGTATACTTTCAGTACTTCTAACCACAACTGCCAGCTAACTGGCTGCTAAGTTTTGCTGCTGCCACATTACCTCTTGTCACACAGCACTTGCTTTAGCCCAAGACCAAGTTACTTTTGTGCTTCATTTTCCTGCACTTCCTCGCCAAATCGATTTTTAGTGCGAAAAGGCTGCCACCTATAACGGCGTAAGAGTTCTCTGGCAGATCAAGATGCAGTTAAACCTGAGTAAAGACATTCCATCTCTCAACAGACAACCCAAAGACCCTAAAAGCCCCATTCTTGTTTACTGCCCACGCTGAACTAAAAAAAAATTAACTCACTGTTAAAAAAATCATTTTGACTTCCCTAGAAGATGATGTGCAATTAGTTCTTGATATAATGAATATGATAAACACCTGTCTTAGCTAGACCTGAAACTCTACCCAACTGCCCAAAACCAAACTATATACATGTGTATATATATCTATACCATGCTACAAAATAGTTCTTAGGAAAAAGTACTACACAAAGACAAAATTTGTTTCAGCAATTCAAAATCAGTATTCTGAGTCTAAAGCTTTTAGCCTGTGATTTGTTTGGTTTAACAGGAATGGTTGTGGATGTAACATTTTTACAAACATTTCTTAGTAGCATGAGAAATTAAACACTTCCTAGAAACCATTAGACCTAGTCATATCCATACTGCACATTAGAGAATTCTTATTACATGAATTATTTATTAATTTATTTATGCATGTTTTCCAAAGAAAGTGAGGAATGTAAGTTTGCTGAAGTAGAACCTGAATTTATCAAATTAATTTATCAAATACAAAAATAGAGGTTATTGTAGTGAAAATCGATATGTGGTTGAGCAACAAGGTAAAACAGACAAAGTCAGGACAGCAGAGTCATGCGAGTCAATCTCCCAACCAGTTGATTTGTTTGTTTTGGAGCTTGTGTGTGTGTGGTTGTCGTAAACGAAATATTTTTGTTTCTTTTTATGTGTATTTTGAATTATGGAATTTTAGAGAGCAGCAGGACACATTTTTCAAGTGTTTATAACAGGATTTCTGAAGGAGTGTGCTAAAAATATCTCCCACACAAAATCAAGCAACCCCCCCCCCAAAGCGTCAAAATCACTGATCCACATGGTGCAGAAGTTGAAGAAAAGGAAGAAAGCTCAAATACTCAGAGGTCCACTGAAATACACAGTTATGCAAAGCCTGGCATGTGATTTCCATGCTTTCTTTTATGATGAGAAATATTAGCAAAAATGTCAGTGTCAGCATAAGAGGAGAGTTTTGCTGCGTGAGACACCAGCTGGGAGCAAGTAAAGCATCAGAACTCCCTGTGTGACCTTTCCACTTGCCAGCTGCCACAAGGAGCTAAAGGTGGCACATGCAACAGGATGAGAAACTGCAGCAGAACAGACAAGAATCTTGGATCAGCTCAAGCTTTTCCTCACCTATTCATACACCAGCACATTCCTGTTCATAATGGCCTTTCTCACATGGCACATTAACTATTAATGCAGTACTAAAATGAACCTGTTCTCTCTCAGAACTTTCCCAGAATTGGTGTGACTGAAGTGAGATTCCTCCCTGGGTGCCCAGCCCGCGTTCTTCTAATCCATTTCCTGTCTTCAGGACAGCAGCTGCCAAAAGTGAAGAATATGGCCTGTATCTCCTATTACTAATTGGAGGGCAAGGCAGAAATGAAAATCTGATGGCATTACTTTGCAATCCTCCAATCCATTAAGAGAAGCAAAACTAAAATTTATGTAATTATCATAACTGGTTTGTAAACCTATGAAATTACTTCAAAGTGAGGAAAGGTCTATGCTCTACACTTACTCCATCTATTTCATAGGCATTATGACTTTCCAGGTATTAAAAGACTCATTTTAAATGGCAGAGAAAAATTATTCAGCTGGGAATCTTGAAGAAGAATATGCAAGGCTGTTCTGAAGGAAAAGGCTAACAATGAGCACATACATATAAAACACTTGCTCCAGGAATATTTAGCATTCTTTAAAAAAGTTGGAGGTTCTAAAATTGAGTCCAAAATACTTTGTTTGAGAATGGGCGAAATGATAGCATCTTGATTTCCATTTGCCCCTTTAGCTTATAGAAATGCAGGAACTTCATTTGTGTTTAATTTAGTTTGAAAATATAATGAAAAGTATTATTTTTGAGCCAATGCAAATACAAAGTCTCCCTATTTCTTCCCATCTCAAATAATTTTTATAAGCATTTCGCTCAACAGCAGTTAAATGTAGAATTGGGAGAGCTTGAGTAGAATTTGGATATATATGCAAAATTAAAGTCCTTCGGTTGTAATGTTACTTCAAATATTCAAAGACAGTAACATCGCACCAGAAAATGAACTTTCCTAAAATTCATGTCTTTTCTGAGCTCAAATGGATTAGCAGCAGATTTGAGGTAATTAATTACAATTACAAGTTTCCTAGGGAAACGTGGTATAATAGACTCATTAACTGAAATGTTACATTTGTTCTGTGTTTGATTCTCAGATTATTTTAACACAGTGCAACATTAGTTAAAGTTTTTTGTGCCAGACACCTTTGCTTATGCTGAACAGTTGCTCCCCCAACGAACAGCCCCAGCTGACTTCAAAGAAAACCCACTTGGGCCCTTAATTAGACATTTTCAGCCTACAAGGTAAAAATCATTCCTCCTTGGTCCAATTCTGTGGTGCCTATTGAACGTGAGTCAGTGGGAGCTTTTCTCTGGGAAGGACCATTGAATCTGCCCCACAGTTACTTCCTCATACTCTCTTCACTCCTGACAAAAGATTTATCACCTTAACAAATATCTAACTAAATAGCACCTGCACAGTTCTGAAGTAGTCTTTAAAAAGGGCTCAGTTATATTTTTAATTTTTCAACTACCATCTGTTTGAGGCTATTGCTAAGCCGAGGAGTATTTTACATCAGCCTTTCATTATGAAGACATAAATGCCATTGAACTCCTTATGAACTGAATACACAGAAAACTCACTGCAGTCATTAGTACATCCAATACACAGAGAATTCCACACAGCTATTAATAAAACTCCTCATACAAGCCACAGCTCTCAGTCTAGGCAATGCCAGGAACACGAAAGATGCCTCTTGATGCATGCAAAAGATCCCCTCTTTGATGCCCTTGTACCATTGTCCTCAGTTTGAAAGTCAAGGGAAACTGATGATGCACTTGCCAAAGAAAGTAGCTGTGAAAATGAGGAAGCAGCTAATTAAAACAGGAAGGACTCTTTGTTTTATGGTCTTCTGTGCCCTCAGGAAGTTCTGACGCACAGAAGACAAATTAAAAAACGATTCATTTTGTGTCTGTGCTTTGAGAACCATGCCCAGTAAGATTACAGATGGGACAGTGATAGGTCCAGCAGGGATTTCTACCAATTAAGCTTCTACACTCTGGGTGGGTTGAGGTGTTTTGTGAGCCATGAGTTATTTTTGCACATTTCATGGGCTGCAGTGGATAACCACAAAAGGGCTACATTAGGAGCAGTGTTACAGGCTTTGCTCAGAGCTATCATGTGCTCCTGCAAGCCCAGACCTCTAAGAAGATTTCAGTGAGAGAACTGAGAATGCTTAGTTCTCTAATACTATCAAAAGGTTGATAGGTGTGCTTTTACTAACCCAACCTTTACATTTCTGCAATCAAGAGGGAAAAAGAAAAGATTATAAGGTTTAATTAACAACAGATATAGCTAGATGATGCCAGGTTGTTCCACTGCATATTTACTGTTTTCTCTTATATGCTACCTAACATCCCAAGAAACTATAGCTCACAGTCTGTTTATAGCTAAACCAGAGCTTTCACATTGCCACCTTACATTTTCTAAATTAAAGGCACAGTTTCTATCTGTTTTACATGGAAATCAATGTAGTATTACAGGTATTTCTATCATATGTTCTAGGAAACATCAATTCAAAATAGGATGAAATTAACAACTTTCGGGTGTGTTTCACAGTATTATGAATACCCAACTTTGTAGAGTGGCAATTCAAAGTTACACACAGATGATTCAATAAAGGCAGTTTTCCTTCAATAGTCTACAAGTCCACCAGACCACAGTAAAAGTATCAGTGTAGTATCCACAGACAGCGTGATGTACATCATACCTTGAACATTCCATCTTATCTTTAGAAGACTAGGAACATAAGGCATTCCCTGTACTGTATGTTCCTTTTCTCTTGAACAGAGCAAAAACCCGTGTTTGGCACAGTAACATTTGGCTTAGGTTTTAAACATATTTTGAAGATCAGATGCTTTAGAAAAAAGGTAAACATCATGCTGTTGTAAAAGCACAGTATTTTAAGCATGTACCTACATGATCTTTTGGAATCTGGTGATGCAGGCAAGACTGGCATACTGTGCCAAAATGGGATAGACCACTGAAAGAAAAAAGGAAAGCCACTTTGATGCAAAACCTATACAAGATGGAATATATTCTATCAAAAGACCAATGGAAGCAAAGATTTACTGAAGATCATGGGACAGATTCAGACAGTTGCCTTGATTTCAACTGTCTGTGAGGAAAGCATGAGTGGAAACAGAGATTTGAAAGTAAAAAGAAAGCCACCCTGCCTAAAATCATCACATTGTTTTGATCACAGAATACCATTTCAAAACAAATGAAAGCATTTACTATTAAAACCTAAATTTTAAACATTCATGCAAATTGCCCAGTCATAACTTCGCCTTCTCAGGAAGGCATTCAAATAAGAAACAAACAAAAAAATGTAATTAAACAGGATATGTCTAAAATTTCCATTTTCTACAAAATTTTCTACCTTTATTTTACCCTTTTTTTAAATGCTAACTGAAATCTTTAAAATCCTCAGGGATGGTTTTCTGGTAAAAATAAGCCAGAACTATTAATTTCATGTTTTCACTTATTTCACACAGGCTATAGAAATATAGGCACACCTCATTTTGCTGTCCTAAGGCCAGAAGGGGAACCTGCACATCTGCTGGGATTCATGTTTGGCCTCCTGCCTGAAGAAAAAACCTCTTTCAGTCAGTCTCAGCGCAGAGCTGTTTCACTAAGTTGATACATAAAACTAGGCTTTCCTCCAGTTAAACAATAATAATTTGTTTTAGTTTGATAGGTCTTTCTAAATAATGGTGTCATCAGTAAACATCTGGCTTCTTCCTAGCAGATTAAGCCTCCAAAGAGGAAAGTGTGTTTATAATTCTAATTTGAAACACAGCACATTAATATGCTGATTCTCATAATGTTTGCCTTAACCTGTTTGGAGAAATTATGACTACAAATATCTTGTACACAACACCTCTAAACTACCAGCTTGTACAAACAACACGAGAGCGGCTGCAGTCTCATACAGATGATTAGAACCACTTCAGAGGCAATCATGATTAGCGCTTTGGCTCAAAGCCATATTTTACACATAAACAAAGCATCTGTTTCTACGTTCCTGTCCCAGGCTAATAGACCCACCTCCACTATTACTAATAAGCTCATTCAAGAGAGCCAGATGGCCTATCTGAAACAGCCCTGGCTTCTTCCTGTGCGAGGCAAACCAGAGCAGTGGAACCAGAGCTGGCTCCAAACCGTATTTCCTTGGGCTCTAGGAGCCCGTAAAACAGCGCATAAACTGGCTCCACTAAAAAAGAATACAAATGCTGGTACCATCCATTATTTAGAATTGGTGGGAGGCCAACATCTGCCTCTCCAGAAGAGCCTTTCATGTAGGTACAATGAAGGAAGATGAAAAGTACAGCACACTTCTGCAGGAGTCGGTGTAGTGCAATGCTCACTGTCCCCATGCCTTGCGGGGTTTTTTTGCAGACTTTGCAAATCCCTGCCTGCAGCCAGGCACTCCTGCTCAGCTGTCTTTGCTGTACATTGTGTGTACTTGACAATTGGGTGGTTTTACATATTTAATAAAAGTGTCATATTTAATTAGTAGAATTGGGCTCTGAAAAGGATCTCATGCTCCTCAGCACGAGAAAGTGTTGAGAACCACACTGTGATTCAAGTTCTCACTTAACTAGTTCAGTTTCTAAGTAGATTAGAGTCAGGATGCTCCATGACCCAAGGAGTTGATGCTGCAGGGAAACCCATAATTGACCTAGCCCAGAAAGACTCCTTATGTTTTATTTCAAAACAAACAGGTGACAGGTAGCAACAGTCAGGGAGAGATGGCCATTTAGGTCACCTGCCCCAGCAAGGCACATGTATAAAGAGAATCTGATTTCCCCCCTTCCACTATGATGCACAGAGTGCTTTATTCCACTATGCTGTGCTGACAACTGAATTTCAGCAGAGTGTCTGCACGAACTATCAAAGACAATTCACTAGACCAGGAGCAAATGAACTTCACCCTAAGAGCAGCAGCAGGTCACATCACCCCTGCAAAAGTAAGGAAGTTTTACAGAGATAAAGTCCTTTCAGAACAGCACAGCCACAGTGAGTATCCTTCTTGTGTGCTACTATCCTGAAGCTACAGACAAAAAAATCCTTTACTTCTGTCTCACGGGGATACCAGCAGAGTTGCAAAGATATAAACCTCCCCAAATGCAGCCCTCCTCCCCCTCCCCTCACCATCAGAGACAGAAAAATGAACCACTCTGTGAGAGGAAAAAACCCTCATGGAAATGTGCTGAAACAATTGAGACCTGTCACTTCTCTTCATTAAAGGCAGGTTCCATGGTAGTTACTGAAGCTCTGTGGGCTCTCTTGGGATAAAAGCCAGAATAAAAAATGTGTAAAGTATTGTTCTTCATGTCTTTTTGCCATACTGCCAGTCTTGTGAGCTATGCATACAGGGCATTCCTTAATTTAAAGGAAAGTCCTGAAGAAGTTACATTTCAGTGCTCAGGTCAGGTGTGATCCCCACTCTGTGCCACTGACCCCACCAGCAGCTGAGAACTCAGCCTGATTTTCCTCAAGAGCACAACGGATTTAGTCAAAGGTGCATAACCACAATTGGCCTTCTACTGCAAGGATTTCAGCTGTTTTTCCTTGAAGCGATTATTACAGTGCAGGTAAGCAGGAGTATGAGATTTGAATATAAAAAAAAAAATCTTTCTGCATATCTAGAAATGTAGGAATGCACTGCCTTATGCATATGGAAAGAACGATACGTGTTCCAGGTTTTCTCTCTTCATATTTTGAATTGCACACCACCAGTCATTTTGTAGGGGTAAAAAGAGATGGGGTTTCTGTTTTTCTTACTGAGAGACAGAAAGAAGGGGCTAAGTAGAAAAAAAGGAAGAGAGTAAAAGTGATCAGAAGCAAAACCAAACTCCTTCCTCCAACAGGAAAAGAAGGTATGTAGTTCTTACAAGCCTCATATAATTAGCAAAATGCATAGCAGTGATGTCAAGCACTGTTCCCACTAGGCATTACTGAGAGCAGCATTCTCTTACAGGTTGTACCAAATAAAGTTATTTAGAATAAATCTTTGAGATTAATTCTACCTTCTGAGAAAGCTGGTTTAACAAGACAATTGGGAATGAAGTCTTAATCCAACAAAATAGGATGTGTCCAGAGCAGCCCATTCCAAAGGACACTAATGGAATTGCCAACGTTTTTACAGGAATTCACATCTGCAAGCTAACTTTAGTCTACCTATGGGGAAAAAGGAAAAAAAAACCTTTGTAATTTTGACAGATTATGACATTCTCTGTATCACTGCTGGACAATTTCACTGTGACAAAGAGGCTTTCCTCCTCTGCCACAGCACCCTGCTCTACCAAAGAGAATTCCCTCATGGTGCCACTCAGTCTTTGCTTCCTCTAACACTGATCATGAGATTGTATCAATTTTATCACAGCATAGGGATTTTCAATCTAATGAAAAATCTCAATGTGTTGCCATTTTTCAGAGAAGCCTTCAGATGCTATTTCCACCATTAATCTATTTGAGTAAGAGCATACCAGACATATCGTGAAACAGTGTGAAACATACACTATTACTCCTTTTAAGCTGAAGACTTTGAGATCTCTTTGCTTATTACTCCCCACCAAATGGTAATGCACAATTTATTTAATGCCTACTCTGTGTGAGCTGAATTAACTCACAAGGCTGGTGAGTGTCCCTTGTGAGCATGTGTTCCATTTGCACATGTCAAGCATCCTGGTCTATTCAGTCCTATCCCAAACTGCTTAATGTCTGAAACAGAAGCATCCACTACATTCTGCTTGATCTAAACAGATAATTTAGTACCCCTGGACAAAAGGGACCTGGTGTTTTGGTAAGCTCCCATGCGTCTAACTATTACAAGGAAGAGATTGTTGAACACATACACACAAATGCACAAAAAAAAAAAAAAGATAGTAGGCAGGCAGTCTGATCTTTATGACCCACTGATTATTCCATCAGTAAGCAGCAGCATAAATCTAACTCCTGACCTAACAAAATACTATTTTACTTCCCTTTACTCTATATTTTATCTTTTATAGCCAATAAAGCATTAAACATTACAAAAGGTTATGTTATCCCAATATTTTCACTAAATGACAATAAATTCCTAGTTGAGCCAAGCAGAGGTTTCAGCAGCAGCTATCCTGACTTTGCTGGAGACTTTCCTGCAATTCCCTCTGAAAACGTTGGTGCCACCAACATTGAGAAAGCCCAGCTGGAAAAACTGGGACTGAATTTGAATCAGACCAATGACCATCTTAATGATTTAATGGCAAATCTATACACTAATACAAAGCTGAGCTGTTTTCCAATGATCTGGTGTAGTATTTACCACAGAAAGGAAAATTCCTTCCTTCACCTTGCCTTTTTTGAATATCCGCAAATACCAAAATCAATATCAGCCTTCTTAACTGATCTCCCTGAGCTTCAGATCAAGGCTCTGTTCTCATTTTTTACTCCATGAGTTAAGAGGAGAAAATTAAAAGAATTGTAGATGAAAAAGAAGGAAAAGGAAAAAGAAGAGAGATGAAGGTAGTTCAGAAGGATCATGAAGCGAGCAGCCTACACCTTTAATCTGCTCTCAAAGCAAAGCACTCCATTTATCTGGATTATAGGTGTATGAAAGCCAGGTGGATTGGAAAACAGATCTGGAAAACGATACACATTTTATGGTCCATTGGTTTGGGAGAGCACAGCAGAGCATGCAATCATTTTGAAATAGATACAGAAAAAAACCCCACACAGAACCCCCAAAAGACTGAAAATTGGCCAAGGAGCATGGGAATGACAGACAGGACAGTTCTCCTATTACGACACAAGGCTTCCCAAATATTTCAGTGTAACAGGTTCACTCATACACCAGCTGCTCTATTTATTCCATGACACATTGCATACTGAACTGTGCATTCTCATCTTGGCTGCCTGGTCCCCAGTTTTCAGATTCACTCTTGTCCTAGTGCAAGGTAGAACCAAGACCTGCAGCTTGGACAACTGTGAAAGTCCTTGTCCACCTGGGGAAATAACTCAGATACACAGGCTATGAAAATTGGATCAAAGCTTCAAAACATATTTCCCAGGCAGCATTCAAGCTGAAACATAATCATTAATGTTAATCAGTCCTGAAGAGCTGAACTTGGGAACTGAAAACACTTAATGAAAACAGCTCATCAACTGCTGTAATAGGTTTGCTGTATCAAGAATTACTTAAAAATATAGATTTTAGTTTTTAGTTTAATAAGAAGAAAATAATCTCTAATTTAAAAGGAAAACTGATAAACTGAGATAAACTAAATGACCGGGACAATGTCATGCAATAGATGAGGAGAAAAAAGGGAACTGCAATGAGATAATTCTGTCCCACAGAGGGGTTTTTTTTCTTCCATCACGAGTCCAAACTGCTGCCAGCATAATTAAACAGAGAACAGTACACCTTGGTAATGCTGTTTCTAAACATGAACTCATGTCTACACAGGAAAAATGTAGCAAATGTTAACCAGCACCTTGTTGTGCAGGGAGGAGGACAGCTATACTTATAAAACACATAAACTGCTGTATTAATCCTGAATCAAGAGCATTTTCACAACCAATTTGTGCCTATTTATAACTGGAGGTGACTTCTTGCAGCTTTGATTTTTACTAAAACAATATGGTTTTCTGATGACGTAGGAAGATGTGATGGCAAAGATTAAGCTAAGAGACAAGGAAAAGCTGGGATCAAAAGCCAGTATGTCTTCAAGCCCAGCATGTGCCCTGCTCAGGAGAAACTCTGAGCAAGGTCACCAGAGCACAGTCCTGGCTGAAGGGCCTGCAGCACTCCAGAACTTGGTATGTGCCTGATGTTAGGAGGCAGTCACCCAACAGGAGATTCAGATGCTGAAAGGTGCTTAGACACCTAATTCCCAGTGCTAAAAATGACAGGTCTGCACCTTCCATGGTATTGGAGTGCCTAATGCTTCACACTGCAGGCACAGACCTGAATTTACAGCTCACTCCAGACTCCACATGTGCTCTGGGAGGCCCTTACTGGACCTGGACCCCTCACACCAGCACTCCTTTCCCATCTCAGGGGTATCCTCTGATAAACTGCACACCACATTCCCTTTTTTGTTTCCCATATTTAATCAGAGGAGATCAATCCGTGTATGTTAATTATCTGCTACTTACTCAACTTGCTGTCCTTCTAAAATACAGTTCTTTTACACAGAGCCTAGAGAGGAAGCTCTGCAGCTTATTCATCCAACATCAGGGTGTTTTCTGAGCTATGACCTCCACTAATCCAAAATACCTGCCACACAATTGCTTGAACAGAAGAGAGAGAAAGGCAGATTGCAGATTTATTTCCTATGTTCTGTTCTACTAAACAGAGCTCCTCTCATACCACACAGTCTGAATTTTTTTGTCAGTTCAACACCATACTGGAGTTCATTATTTTCAGCCTTGTGGCTCCTACTCAGCTCCAATTCCTTGTTTTAAAATATTGCATTGGAATTATCACCAATTACAGATACAGCAGTTTATTTCTGAAATAACCACACTTCTGATTTCTCACCACAATCCTGTCTCCTTGTCTATGGCAAGAAATGGTGGAGGGAAAAATAACTGAATAAGATTTTCCATCTTATTAGTTTTTTATTATTATTTTCTTCTATCATGGCACCCTCAGACTGATAAAGCTCGTGTTCAGGTAGCTTTTGAACTGACAGGATATCTGAGCCTCTTTTCTCAAAGTGAAAAAAAATAGACCAAGACAGACCAGGAACATAAAAAAGAAGAAAATTGTCCATCTACCCACATCAAACTGGCTCAAACATGTAGGATGCAAGAGCTGAAAGCAAGCAGAGAATACAAAGCAGTTTCTTTGGTGAGACTTTCTCTGGTAAAAAATCTCAAACCCACCCAAAACCAAAACCAGGGCAAACAAACTCTGCCAGTATTCCAGGTATAATTATAGCTCCCATCAGCCTCTTCCTCACCTTGATTTACCCTAAAGATTTACTAAATATCATCTTTTAATAGAAAGTGTTTAAAACCAAGCTTGACATGTTGACTGCATTTGCAATATACAAAGTTCTAAGGGACTAGGAACTCCTGTAATTCATCATTTGCAATAATAACACTACAATGTAGTCACAGCCCTAACACCTTTTTTTTTGAGTGTGGAGGAAGAAATTGGACTGGGAAAAAATTACAATCCCCTGTTATTAATGTATTTGTTGTACAATGCCAACTGTTGCTTTACTGTTGTATTTAAGCACATCATTGTCCATGTATTTGCAGTAATTGCCATACCTTCTCACAAACAAAATGCAATTTACTATATATTCACAGAAAGCCTGTAAATTAATAGTAATTTAATAATTTTTACAAACTACTAACCAAAATATTTTCCCAGAATACTCACCCAGCTTTAGTGGGGGCTTCATAGATCTAAAATACTTTAGTATTTGTTTTAAAATCAAATTAAAGCTCTTTAAATATACCTTTCTCTTCTATGGCACACAATTGCAAAATATGTGATAAATTCAACATTCAGTAAGATGTCTATTTTGAATCAGATACTTCATCCTGATTTTTGTACAGATTCGATAACACATATTCAATGAGTATGCAATAATAATAATATTAAAAGCAGATTTTTAGATAAGTTCTGGGTATACTTAGAAATAGCCTTCGGAAGCCTAACATTTTATTTTCACCTTACAAGTCAAATACTACCTGAAAATAAGTCAGTATAAACCAGCCAGCTAAGGACACTTTGCAGAGGAGAGTATTGGCCACAGTCCTTAGTTGTTATTCAATCAGGAACCACAGTGTTGATTGGAACACACACAAATCTGTGTTCCAATCAACCTTCTTAAATAGCTACATACGGTGTTAATTGGTTTAGGGTTTGTCTGGGTTTTTGTTTTTTGTTGGTTTTTTTTTTTAATTCAGCACTAAACAGGACCTTGAGTAAGCCATACTCAAAAGAAGTTTAATGAATATCTTCTTTTCTTGACCCTAAAAATGCATAAGCTGAACTTAAACAGTCACCTCACATAACTGAACAAATTCATTCTGTATGAAAATTTTAAAAACATTGCCCATTGTGAACACATCAGTCAAAGTGAGAGGAAAGGAGGGTTAATACACATGAATAAATTTAAATATCTCCTTTAGAAAAGCTACTTTAATACCACATATGTTTTGTTATTAGCAAAGATAGTGAAAATGCAATGAGTGTGCAATGCTAGCAATTTTTATATTATGAACATAGCACAAGATTCAGGGTTGTGTTTAATTTTCTACAGAAAATATCAATGTACCTGATTTAAGTCAGGAAGCAGCACATAATTTCAAGATCAAAACCCCTTTCTTTAAAGAAAAGGAAGAAAATTCCTTTACACTTATTGCCATTAATTATTGTCGTTATTAAACCACTCTTTGAAAGGTACTTGTAGAAAACCTCTCCGTTTTGGAAATTCACAACATGATTAGAACTTAAGAAATCGTTTCGTTTGCCTACGCCTAAAGAGAGCAATTATAAAAATTGGTGAAGAATTTCAGGGAAGGGAGCAGGTTTCTAGCCACAGCAAAAAAACACTGGAAGATGAAACTGAATTTTTGACACGAAGGCTTGGAGCCAGGGAATGTAAATGTTTGGAGAGAGCAGAGCTGGTACGCAAGGAGCGGATGGCAGCTCGGCGTTGTTGTGTTTGGCTGCGGGAACACCCTGGCGCTTTCTCCGAGCTCCCTCTCGCGAGCGGCCGCTGCCGCTGCACCCGGAGCGGCCCCGCAGCAGCCGCGGCTCCGCTGCTGCTTCTGAGCCCCGGAGGAGCGGGCAGGTATCAGTGTCTGCTGCCAAACGGGTCACCCTAATGCGGCTCTTTCTCTAGAAGGGACGGGATACTGACAGAAAGACACGCCGGACACCCCGCCCCGAACCAAAACCCCAACTCTGCTGCTCTAGGTACTGCTTCTGAAGAGTTCCCCTGTCCTCACTGCAGTGGGAGAAAGCCTCACCTTTCCCCTATAAACAGTCACAGCAGTGTTCAGAGAACAAACACTACCCATCTGAGAAATTAATCAGAGACGGCTTTTTAATATTAATTAGAAAGGTGAAAAAAACTTCCATCTTCCAAGGAATCTTCTCTTTTACCAGGCTGTAAATGTTGGCTTCAGTTTTGGCTGAACTACATTTAAATTTTAATTAAACGATTCTACATCTGGTTCTCACCTGTAAAACATCTTGCATGATTCCTTATCAATGTACAGCTCTAACAAAAGGCTTGTTTATAAAATGTTTAGAAGTTGTGCAAATGAAGGCAAGAATTGCTGGAATAAGGAACAAGTGTGACAACTATTCTTTAGTGATGGTCTCTTACTCTAAATTGGACTGTTTAGATCCTGACTTAGATGAATTCCTCTGAAATAGAAGTAAGGAAATTCTGAAAGGAACAGTAAAGTCTGCCTTATGCATAGGACAAGAAACCACCTTGCCAGGTTAGAATATCACTACTTTCTTAGTGAGTTAAAGTTAGACTGGCTCAAAGGCACAGTTCTTTAGCTCTATATTCCAATATCTGTGTTAAACAGTAGGTCTGGTAAGAAACACATCCAATTAAATCCTGTTGCTGCTATTTGCTGTGCAATTTGGGGTAGTTAAAGAAATAGTGACAATTAAGTGTAAAACTTCTGGTTATCATGTGCTATTGGAATGGGAACAACAAAAAGCAAACACAAGAAACTGAGTCAAGATCTGACCTGAAAAAAATTTCTTCACAGATTCTTGGGACAACAAAGACTGGGAATAGCAAATTTTAAGGTTTTGTTTTGGGATTTTTTGTGGGGTTTTTTTGTTTGTTTGGGTTTTGGTGGGTTTTTTTTTGTTTTGTTTTTGTTTTTTACTTCTGATTGTAAATAGGTCTTGGATAATTTTGTTTGGTTTTTAATCATGCATTTAATTTGCCATGTGGGGATTTACTAGTAAAATGTTGCAACACTGTCAAACATCCTTCTTCAAGGCATTCCTATCTTTCAAGGTCTTGGAACCTGATTTTTTTGCAATATGCCATGGACAGGCTCCCCCTGGCTTATTAGCAAGGCTGCAACCAAACGACAGGATCAACAGCAGAGCTTGGGAATTTATCCCTACCTGAAACACCGTAAAGCCAGTAATTTAAAAAAATAAAACAAAAAATGCCAACAAATAACTTGAATTTCTAGAAATCTTCTAGATCTCACAGGAGACTAATTTACTTCCTAGTCTAAAATCAGTAAAAACAGTCTGGCCTTTGAAATCCTGCTGGCTTATTTAACATGGCTTTGCTCCTTAAGAAAGGCAGCCTGCAATTCTGAACATCCTGTGGCAGTGAGGCAGAGCATGCCAGCCATCAAATTCTAGTTGTTCATTCCACTGACTAAAAAAAATGCTTGCTGTTAGATTTCTTTTATAGGGCCACATTTGAGCAAGCAACATTTATAGAGATGATTTACCTAATTAGATTCAAAGAGTGATTTGCTACCTCAGCAATAGCTTTTAAACGTACAAATCTAGACAGAGAGGCATTTTGTAAACAGGTGTGAATGACACTGCTCCATCAGGCATTAAATTGGAGCTGCTCCTGAAAAATTGTACCATTTACGCATTTAAGTTACCAATGTTTTACCAACTGCAGTGTTTTCACTCCAAGTATTTTTTGTGGTCTACAGCCAATGATACTTAAGAAAAATCTCTCACCTTTCTAATGGTAGCATGAAACAGCCTCCTTTGTGCTTCTCTTTCTGAGGAAAACAAAATTATCTCCGAATTGTACCCGAGCCTTTGAAACAGGGCTACAAACTGAGGGCTTTAACGACTGAGGGAAAACACCTGATACTTGCAGGTGGCTTTGCATTTCCAAAGGAGCAACAGCTGGGAAAAGAGGAAACCATTTTACCTCCTGACAATTCTGTGATACTTGCACTAAATTGCACTGGGGAGAGAGAGAGCACCTGGCTGGCCGCTCCCCTCAGCCTTCACCCGTGAGGGCAGCGCGCCCCACTCCCATCTGAGGGGAACGTTTGGCTCTTCACACCTTTCCTCTAACACTGTGGGGTGGCTTTCATGGCGTAGTAGGAGAAAGTGTCTAACACAAGAGCAGCACATCCTACCGGCTCTCGACTGTGTCGTGTGGGGATGGTCCGTGGTGTCCTCGGTGTCCTCGGTCCGGCCCGGTCCTTCCATCGGGCACGCCCGCGGAGCCCTCGGCCCTCAGCCTGGCCCGCGGTGCCCTCAG
>JAHLSL010000053.1:4436805-4458082 GCA_025920805.1 Petroica traversi | reverse complement strand
GGAGGAAGGCGGGAACCCGCCCCTCACAGAAGCAGCAGCGCCCGCCTCACTCCCCTCCGGGCGGCCCCGGCCCCTTGCACCTGGGCAGCGACCGCCCGGCTCTGCTGCAGAAAACACTCCTGTTACAGACAGGCTGCTCTCAGTGTTCGCAGACTATTCCCCCTGGCATACAGGCACATGAAGTGTTTAAACGTTGAGGAGGGATGCAGGTGTTGGCCCCTCACAGGCAGGCAGAAATGGCTGCGGTCAGGTTTCAGTGGCACTTAAATTGGGAGAAAGATCATCACAGAATACTGAGGGTTGGAAGGCACCTCTGGAGACCACCCAGTCCAACCCCCGGCTCAGGCAGGGTGACACAGGAACACATGCAGGTGGGTTTGGAATGTCTCTGGAGAGGGAGACTCCATGGCCACCCCGGGCAGCTCTTCCAGAGCTCTGCCACCCTCAGTGTGAAGTTTTTCCTCATGTTACTGTGAAACTATTTGTGTTTTACTTTATGGCCATTGCTCCTCATCCTGTTGCTGGACACCACTGAAAATAGTCTGGCACCATCCTTTTGGCACCGATTTTGGAGATATTTATAGGTGTTAATTACATCCCCTCTCAGTCTTCTCCAGACTAAACAGGCCCAGCTTCCCCAGAGTCTCCTTATCAGAGAGATGCTCCATTCCCTTAATCATCTTTGTGCCCTCCACTGGACCCACTCCAGGAGCTCCATATCTCTGTTCTGGGGAGCCCAGAATTGGACAGAGCACATCAGATGTGGCCTCAGTAGGGCCAAGCAGAGGGGCAGGATCATCTTGAGAATGGGTTTGGATCTGCTGACAAAGCAAATCATTGAACAGATGAAAGGTTTGAGGGAAGAAGGTAAATTTTCAGCACCAAGTAGTGAACCCTAGGAGGGTAAAAACAACACACAAAATGGGACAGCAAAAGCTAAATCACATCAATTGTTCAGACACTTATCAAATTAAGGTCTAAAATACCTGTATTCTTAAAGTAAAACATTTTTATTCATTTTATTAGAAACATTGCACAGAGAGGCAGAGCCTTTCACAAGCAGCATGAGCCTGTTTCTCTCTGGAGGGTTAGTTTCTCTGGCTATACACTTTCAGGACCTTTGGCAGAGCCAAGCAGAGCTGCTGAGAGGGGCACGCACAGCGCAGGGGAGCAAACTGCAGCAGGGCTCTGGCACAGAGAGGGCAACTCAAGGTTAGCTAGGAAATTCAGGTTTTTTAGGATTACAGTAAAATGAAGAGCAAAAAAGGCATATCTCAAGGACATGGGTTTCTTCCATCTTCCACAGTTTTCAGTCCTCTCCACCACACAGGTTCAGCAGTGCCCTCTGGTAATCCCCTTTTGTGTCTTGCTGTAAAGCAAGGGAAGAAAAATACAAAATACATATGAGGAAACAATCACAAAATGTGAATAATGTAGCAAATGCTGTTGTGAGGGCATGTAGAAGATCAGCTTTGAAAGAGACACACAAGCTCTTTACTTATGCCCCAGGTTAGACAAAACCTAGCACCTGTAGCTCCTGTCCAATCACAGAAATGGACAAAAGTCACTCTAGCTAAAGAGCCTTCTCCTTTAGCACTGAAATGAAAGGAACCAGCAATTTAGATATTCTATTTTCATTCAGCAATCACAGAAAAATTGTCTTTTCCTTTGATCTGAGGATAGGGACAGGTGAAGAGAATTTTCCTTCAGAACACATCAGTTGATTACACAAAGCCTGCATAATCTGCCAGGAACTGTATTGGCTGTAGACTGTGAGGATAGATGGGTTTTTCCACAGTAAAGAGATAATTTAATATTCTCCCTGCAGCCTCTGACACACCTCCCATGGATTCTGGTGGTACCATGAATCCAATGAAGACTGCTGCACAGGCCCATAATATTAAACCAAAGATGGAAAACTTACCTGGATGAAATAATAGAGAGATTTTCCATACTTCCTCTTGAATTCACTCTTAATTTTCAGCATGTCAACCTCGCAGCGGGATACCATAATCCTGATCAGGACCTTGTCCCGGGTTCCCTTGCCCTACAAGCAGACACATGTTTAGAACTGCAATAGCTGAAATGCATAACAAGCACACTACAGGCAACAAAAATGAGCAATAAAAGATCCAATGAATTAAATCTAAGGTAGATCCTTATTATGATCCAAGAATTTGAGCATGAATGTACCTTTCTCATCAGCAGTGTTTAACCAGCTTGCAGTCACAAATTTAGCTCAGACTGTAAGCAGCACTTTTGGTTCTCCAGGTCTTCCTGGAATCACCTAATGCCTGACACCAGGTGTTTCTCTTTCATCCTTTTTCTTCACAAAATGTTTTGAGGCAAACTTAACACCTTATTTTGATATTCAGTAAACAGTTTTTTGTGCTATCAGCTCTTGGTTACACGCAAAAAAAATGTGTCTAACTTGACTAATTATAATCAACTCATCTAATAAAGGTCTTTATTATAAGACCCTTTCCTGCATTTCCCCTAACCAGATGATTCTGAACAGATAATCCAGGCTCATAACTGTTAAAGAATGCTTACAAACAATATCAGGTAATTGTTAATTTATTCAATGCCAGTCACATTTCCTATGAACAGAAGTGCCTAACAATGATAACAAACAAAATAGTATAAAGGAAAAACAGTCCTTCCTACCTTCATGGAATCATACAGTCTGTCTGCAAAATACAGCTGTTTGTTCTGAATGCACTGGACTGAAGAGAGAGACAAGAATAGTTAAATATCCTGCCCATACATAGGACACAGAATATTGCAGCCATTTCTAAAGATATGAGAAGTAGTCAAAATAAAGTTTTCAGCAAAAGTTCCTCCAAAAAGGGGACACAGAAAATATTTTTACCTGACTTGCTATTTAGAAGTACTTTAGTTTAGGTTGTGATTGAACCACAAATGCTCATTCTCAGGAAGTGTTTCTTTCCATGGAAATTGCAGCATTTCAGAATGCTAGCCCTCCTCCACACCTCCCAATTCATGGTTCCACTTCTTGAAGCAATCTCTCCTCTTGGAAACACTCCTTGTATGCTAATCCATGAGAATCCTCCTTTTCAAGGCTGAGCTCTGTTTATACTGCATTTGCATTACACAGCTCTCAGTTCATCCTTAGTCTGAAATGGATTTTCCCTTTAAAGAACTCCCTCTTAAGCACAGTGTCATCCTTGTCATCTTCATCTCATGGCACAGTATCAGCCTTACACCCTGTGCCTCCCTTTTTCAGAGAATTCAGTGTCAAATCATCCCTCACTGCCTGCCTGTCCTCTCTCACACACACCTTGTTTTCTCTCCAGCCTATATGGGTACTGAACAATTTCAGCCTTTTGTTTGCTTGGGGAAACAAGCATTAAACCTCTCTATCAAATAAAAATGGAACTAACAGCAGCTCACAACACACATATATTTTCATTTTAACTAGAAAGCAAAGTTTATATTTTGCAGAGGGCAAAAATAAGCTGCTTCTCAATATCTGCAATATGTTGAAATATACCAGTGGATCCAACAATACCAGCTAATTTCTTATCCAGCAGGGTCAGTCTGATCCCTACCTTTATCATGATACATTGCAAGACCATGGAAAAGATCCTGTATAAAGACAGTCTTTACTTCAGGGTAACTTACCAAGATTAAGGAAGGCATTCTCCAAATCTCCCTTAACCTCCTTCTTGATGCTCTCCAACATATCATATGGGCTGTAGCTCTTGTACCTGTCAAACACTAGCACAGAAAAGAAAGTAGGTGAAACCAAAACCAGACCAACAACTGGCAGAAATAACCACCCAAAGCATGAACACAGACACAGGAATGTAGAGACACAAGACTAATAAATAGCTATGCAAGTCCTTCTGAGAATTTCATCTTAAATACAAGCATAAGTTTGTCAGCTAAGATCCTGTGCTGTGGCCTTTTTGTTTTCCATGAACACCTCCATAATCTGGGAAAATGCCATTATAATCCTGTACTGGCATTTTTTGAAACAACAGCGATTTAAGCCTGAAAAGTCTTCAAATGACTTTTCCCATGTGCTGCTTACAGCAGTATCAGAGCTGCTTTTGAGTCTTCACTGGCAGATTTAAACACATGATCCAGCTAAGCTACCCTGGGACAGAGGTAAAAGCTAAAGGACTTCTCAAGGTCTCCTGCATCCATGTTTTCTAGGTTTGCAATATCTTTGTTTTCAGTGTATGTGATTTTAAAAAAAAAATTAACACCTTGTACATGAATTAAGATTTATGAGATCTCCTATGTTTTTGAGTGATTTTCATAATCTTTCAATTGTATCTGGGACAAAATAGTTACCATTTTGTTATAACTTTCTCTTACAGGAAAAAAAAATGTCTTTTGAAGAGTACCTTTCTGCAGGTGGGGAACACTTCTTTCAGTCATAATGTTGATCCACTTGGGGACATCAGTTCCCTTTCTCTTCACACCAGCATCATAGAGGTCCTGGGATTAGAAAGAAAAGAAAAATCACAAAAAAATCAGGAGTTGCACAAGAAGTCATTGCAGACATTAAATTTCCTTATTGGAAAAACAAGCACTACTGGAACTGTGTCTGTGGGAGAAACACACAAGGACATGTGGCTGGACAGGTCACCAGGACAGTCAAGGATCTACATCTGAAAATAAGACTAATTCCTTTGTATTCACCTCTGGCTACAGCTTTATTCTGTATTTAGCTCTGTTTACCTCAGCAGAACTGCTCTTGACAGACACAGATGTAACAAACAAGCATTAACAGCCACCAAGTTCACTGCAACAGATGCTTCCTTTTGTTAAAGGCTCTCTCTCTATTCAGGAGTCTAAAGAAATACCAGAGAGCTTCTGTATAGTGGGTAAGTAGCCTGTGAAAATTGATACCTGAAGGCATCAGGATTGCATGTGGCAGATCCATTGAGACCATGCATGAGACCATTTGAGAACATTACAATCTCAAACACACACAGCTACTGCACAAATGCTCTCCACTCTCACAGTATTTTCATGTTCATTATCCCCCAAAGCCTGACCAATGGAGATATTCCATGGTCATCACTTACCCTGGCATCTTGGTCAATCAGCTCGTAATCAATCACAGAGGTGTCTTCACACCTTTTGCCCTTCAAACAAGACATCAGTATTTTAGAAAGGTTTCACAGAAATTAAGCACTTTGCTATGCACATATTCCATTCTTTTTCTTTTTTTAACTTGAATTTGCTAAATGAGTAACTGTATACTCCCCCATTATGAAGCAAATGCTATGAATGCTGCATTTCTATTAAAATACTTTGCCCTTCAACATTCAAATATTTTTTCCCCCAAAGGACAGTGAAAATACAGAAAAAATTAAGAGTATATCAGAAACCAAATTGTTTCAGTGGCAGCCACCTCTCAGGCACATTGGGAAAAGTGGAAAGCCATGAACAGCCCTACCTTGGCCAGGGCAACCATTAGCTTGCGGAAGTCACCAGATGTGTCTGATATGATGTCCTTCTCCAGTTCTGTCTTGTACACTAGAAAACAAAGAGCTCTTTTCAGGCAAAGAACTCCTTACAAATACTCCTTTGCAAGAAAAAGGGCTGATAATTACTGTGTTTTGTGCACATAAACAAACAGTTACAAGGTGTGGAGGGCAATGCTTGCCTGCATCAAACCCAGCAATGCTACCAGCTAGTCATGAATTCCATGCAATCTGTCTCTCATGGAAAGCTTATAAAAATTTCATTTAGACACAACTTGTATTAGTAGCAAATAGTCTTCAAACTGTTTGCTACCAAGCAACAAGATCAAACTATATAAACCACGCAAATATCCGGAACACCAATGCAAAATGGCAGAGAACCAAAGCAGATTTGAGTGAGCTTTCTAATAACGAAATTCACACCGAGGGGAATTTATCCAAGCAATTGAGTGTAAAAGACACAGTACATGGAAACTTGCAAAGTAAACTCACTTTCCCTGTAGACTCTGTTGATTTCGCTGAGCTCCTGATTTGTTCTGGAGCAGATGATTTCAATGAGTGTGTCTTCATCAGTTCCCAGCCCCTGCAACACACACGGGACTCAGTTAGAGGCTAGCAATGAACAGGAATGCTTACATGGTTTAAAAACATTTTATGGACATCTCTCCCACTCTAACAGCTCAGGGATATTTTTTGCCAACTGCTCCTGAGAAAAAACAGATGGAATATTTTTAGTGGCTTAGAGATGCTGTAGATGTTCTCTCTGGGCAATGTGCATCTGCTGTGAGCATCTAACAGAGGCCTCCTCACCAGCATAACTGGATAAGGTCAGCTCATCGTGGCCTGTGTGATTTTTTTTCTACCCACTGGGAACACAGGAAGAAAATCCAGTCTTATCCTCCTGTTAGGATGCTGTTTGTTAAGCCCATCTGTAACAGAATGTCATTTTGCAGGTGGCAAAAATGGACATACTTTCCACAGGATTTCAAGAGGAGTAACATCCTGGGAAAATGTCTCATGCTGCAGTGTTAAAAAAAAAAAAAAAAGAGGAGTAAACCCAAATAATTTTATTAAAATGACTTACAGCTAAGAGAACTAGGAGAGCTTTAGAGCTTTCCACACAATTGCTCTAATAAGCATCTGGGGAAGAAATGAAGACTAGCAACATACATGATTTTCTAAATATTTCTGAAATAGTTTCAAGCATGTGACAGAAAAATAACTAACTCCTCAGTGACAACTTTGCTTTCCTCAACTCTGATGCCAAAGTCATAGCTTGTAATGCTCTGTGTGTCAAGCCAAACAAGCTCAGGTGAACTCAGAGCACTGAGAGGTGCTTTGCTAATTCAGACCAGGTGCTTGGGAGCTGGGAAGAGCAACCCATGGAGAGCATAGAATATTCTACATTTGGGGCTACTCTGAGGCAACTGCTTGGTCTTTAATTCCAAACCCCAAACTAGACTGATTCACAATAAATTATGGACAGGCTGTACTCAGACCAGGAGAGGGCAGCATCTGATTACTCAAACAGGGCATTTGGCCCACAGTTGAAGAGTTACCATCTCCATTGTGGGTTGGTTTTCTGGGTTTGGGGATTAAAGTTCTTTTGGTTGGTTTTTTTTTTGGGGGGGGGGCCGGCCGTGTGTGTGTTTATGTGGTGGGCAGGGTGGTTTTGTTTTCTTCTTTGTTTATCTCCTTTTTAATCATCTGGAGAAGTCAATTAACTTGTTTTATTGACACATTCTAAATTTCAGACCAAACTTAGTACTTGTCTTTAATTCTTAAAAAAAAACCTGAACAAGAACATCCAGAATGTAAGTGATGATTATAACTACAATTTCCCACACCTTAGCCTGCTTAAAAAGGTGATTTACTGGCAGGAGCACCCCTCAAGTCTTGTTTCAGTGGCCTGCAGAACAGATATTTCTTTCTGCAAAGACTGCTTTTGATGCCCCATCTTCCTCATCTTCTGCACAGGGGCAGGTCTGGTACAGGATATTCTTTCCAGATCAGTCATGACTGAGTAACTGAAAACTTCTGTTTAAGCCTATAAATGCCAGCAGAGGATCTGATGGCTCCTGCTAACAGCTGCTCTCTTGAAGGTTTCTCACACTATGAACTTGTGCATTGTTTGTAAGAGCAGCCAGCCAAGCAACCAGCCTGCCTGTTACTCCTGAGCTGACAAGAATGACTTTTTCCTTAAAAAGAGGATTTAATTAAGCACTTTAAAACCATCCAGTTCCATGATCTCTCTCATTTTGGATGCCTTGCAGCTGGATATTTAAACTGTAGTACAAACAAAACAAAATCAGTCTGAAAACTGTGGCCCTGGATATGAAGTCCATATTCGTTCCTGAGACAGCGACATCAGATCAACAATGTTAAATTTCAAAGCTTATTTACCTTCATGGCAGCTTTCAATTCAGAGGCATCATACTGTGCTGGTGTCTTCAGCAAGCCCAAAATCACTGCCTCCAAATGACCTGAGAGAGCAGACTTGAGTGCTGCAGAAAGTTCCTGTAAAAGAGATGGGATGATGGAAGAAAAGAAATTAAAGCTCACTTCTGATCTCCAGAGAATTTAACCTGCAGGGCTTTAAGTCCCCAAGCCTGCAGCAGTGTTTCTTACACAACTGACAAGAAAACAGAAACATAAAGAGCTTTCCAGCTGTGAAAGCCTAAGAAAGAAATTAGGGCAAAGGAATTTTTTTCTAATCCTCTGAAAATAAGAAGTGCACCAGTGTCTGACAAAGTGCTGGGAAGCACAGTGCAGACACATCTGAACAGCTTCACTCCAGTCCTGAAGCACTGATGCTTTGTTGGAGCTAATAAGCACAGATGGATCTGAGTCTGACTCTGTGGCCTGTGCTTCTCCATCATACTCCCACAGTTTTCCCAGCAGCACTGTATTATTTGTGGTTTTCTCTCATCCCAGCCCTCTACTAGCTAAGACACTGGAAAATTGACTGCACACTTATTCCACTGTGAGGCCCAGGTCCTAAGCAGCTATCTGAGGAGATAAAAAAATCATCCCTGAGCACTGAAAAATTATGCTTGTCTTCAAGGAAACTCAGAAGATTGTAGCCAAAATCCCTATTGTTAATTGCCAGCCAGCCCTGGAGAAAGAAAGAGTTAGGGATGTTCATTGCAGAGGATACAAATCTGCACCAAACAGTCAGAGCCCATCTCCTCTTATGGGTTTCAGATGCAACTTGAATTATGCTGATTATCAGCTTCCCTGTAGCCTATGTTACAAAGTTGAAATCCCTGGGATCAAGCCTGGGGTTCACAGATCCTTGTATTCCCTAAGCTGAAGTTCAATCTGTAGCATTCAGAAGGGAATTCCTGCATTTCAGTCTCTGGTTTCTCACTAACAATCACTGAGCTGGAGAGGCAGGGGAAAAGGGGGTAGAGAAAGTGACCTCAGCTGAATGGCAGAGAAGTTTGTGCCAGGGAGATAATGAGCCAAGGCATTTAGTTCATTTCCAGAGTCACCCACTTAATCCAGGGCACCAATTTATGCTAATTCTGTATGCACTTACTGCATGGATTGATCAAGGGAGGGAATGGGGGTTTGGGGCATCTGGCTGCTTTAGTCTGAGAAACAACCACTCCATTTGGGATGCAATGCTTCAGCCTTTATTTGTGTCAGAATGGGTTATTCAGAACTGCCTCAGGAAAGATAGCACATATCTCTGTAATAAATTTTAAGGAACACATTTTCCAGAGAGGTTGTGGCTGACTTATCCATGGAAATGTTTAAAAGGCCAGGCAGGATGGGGTTTTGAACAACCTGATTTAGTGAAGGGGTCCATCTTGGGCACCTAAGTTCTCTTTCAACCTAAACCAAGAGTTTCCACCACACACAGCTCATCCAAAGGAATTAAAAGAGAGGTAGACTGTGACATTTAAAAATCACAATCTCTTGATAGATCCTGCAACACACAAAGCAAGCAGCCTAGTACAGCACAACACATTGCCAATAAAATCTGCACAACTGCTGGCAAAGAAAACCATCAGACACTGTCCCTAGAAGATATACCTACGTGTCTTTTCATATTCCATTCCTCCTCTCTTGCCTCCTCATATGTTTATCTCTCTGAGTGGTTTTTACTGCACATTTCCATTGTTTATATGACTTTTTTATTCTTTGGCACTTGTTAAACGTCTGATAAATTCAGTTTGTTCTTGGGTTGCAACAAGGGAAAAAAGTGAGAGAAAAACATGAAAAAAGTTGCAGATTGCTTTTGACTGTGCATTTTTGTGGTCATGCAGAACATTTAACAAAGCTTTAAGTGACACATTTCATGACTGGGGTCCATTTCTGTGCAGGCTGTCCCAGTGTCCCCAGGGCAGGGGTGCAGATGTGTTCACACATGCACGTGTCCAACCTGGCTGTGCTTCTGCCTACCCCTCTATCAGCCATGCAGAAAAGCTGGTGAACTTCCAAAATTTAACTCTACATTTACATTTGGTTTCAGATGAGTATTCTGGGGTGCTATGGAGGACTACCATTTGGGGTCTGGCAAACCTGGAAGAGATACATTCATCATAATCTGAACTCTATATAATATAAAGTTTCCTCTTTTTCACGGGCATGAAACTTCAAATATGAGAAGAGTCTCAAAACTTCAAAAGAGAAGAGCTCTTTCCTCCCAGACAGCAAGACTCATTTTTTTGCAGAATTCTGCACACATTTTACAGATTTCTCTCCATCAATGGATCAGTACCTAAGGTATTTCTGACAGGATAATTTTTAATGACAGTTCAACTCATTACATCACTATTCCACAGCTGCAGTGCTCGTAGCACAACTGACAGCAGTCCTTTCTCAGCTAACCTAGGCCTGTGAACAGAAACAGGACACTTCCCTTATGCTGTGTTGTCTTGACAAAATAAACAAAAATCCAACACTCCCCCCCAAAAAAAACCAAAAGAAAAAAAAAATCAATCCCCGAAAGCATCTCTCTTTCATTTTTTCCCTTCAAGTGGAGGCATTTCATGCCAGTGACTTCTCAGTATTTTTAGCACTTATCACAAGGGAATCCTGTGGATCCCACTGTGATTTCTGAAGGTGCTGGGAAACCACCATCTCCAACAGATTTCAGTCCCAATTCTGCATACTCAACATCTTTCAAAGTTCTACCAGCCCTAAACTGTGACAGCACGGAAAAAGTAGATGCATCTTTAATTCCAGTGAAAAGATAAACCCTGAAAAATCTAATTGTCCACAAGAAAAATATTCAATAATTACTATTTCTTCACATTTTACTACCTTTTTGGTTCTCCTCTGATAGGCAAAAGCAATGTCCTGCCTCTGCTCATTGCTGCGGTTGGTCAGGATGTTGATGATGGTGACCTCATCCACACCTACAAAGACACAAGACAGGGAGTTAGAGAAGCTTTTCTGTCACTGTTCTTTGGATCAGGAGGTTCCCCAACACTCCAAGCACAGCCCATGTGCTGCTGGAGCAGAGCTCAGCACTCCCACTGGTTTGTGTTTATCCTGTCCTGGCCCTGGGGAAGGAGCCACCAAGGAGAGCCCAGATTTCTGATGGGATGCAGATCTTTGTAACCCCTCAAAATCCAGTTTGTGACCACCTTTCCTACTCTGTCTTGTGCTTCCCTTTGTGTCTGTGCACTCATTTTCAAGCACTCAGAATTCTGCAAAAGGTTGCTCAAGATCACAGTCTTTAAAACCTGTACTTACTAAAGCCTGTCCTGTCACTTCAGTGGAGTTTTTTCAATTAAGACTACATAACAAAGCAGCTATGTTGTCTATTTAACTCATTTAATCCATCACTCCAAACATGGAAATAGGAAAATAAACCAGTACATTTAATTCAGTATGTTTCAGAGGCTCAAAAGACAGAACGGATTTTTGACACTGCAAGAATTAACCATTTGCTACCTCTTTTTGAAATCACTGGAAGATCATGCTGAGCTGTAAGTGGCACACCTAGAGGATGTGCATGCTCAAACTCCCAACTTATCTTTTAAGTAAAGCAAAGGTTTAGTTTTAAGGGAATCATTCCAAATCCATGCATTTCAATGCAAATGTCAGCTTTTTGAAACAGGTGGCTCTAATCCTGAGGTCAGAACAAGCCTAGAGCTTCACCTCAGCTCTCTATGTTTAATAAAAGTATTATGAATAGCTCATTTCACACTTGCACACACATCATGGTAAAAGATGATTTCTTGATAAAAAACCCCCAGAAAGTAAGGACTGGATCAGCAGCTACTAGCAGGACTCAGATCCCTGCCAGAACCCAGCTACATTTATTTTCCCTATCACCCAAAGTAACTTGAAAGAAAGAACTGCAACAGATATTACAAAAATGAATCACATAAAGTAGGAATCTTGCAAAAACCTTTTAGCCCCTAGCTGCAGAGTCTAAAATTAGGAGTCAAATCCAAAAATTCTCTCTCTTCCTTCACCACATTTTTCATTATGAAATACTACACTTGGAAGCCTCGTGTGAGCTCGTGCTGAGGCAGACCTACATCAGTGCTCTTACTCACACAAGTTTGACCTGCAAATGGTGCCATAAGGCCCTGGAAAGCATCACTTGTCTAAGTTACAAACTCTGAGCTGAAAACAGGCTGACTGCACATTTCAGCCATCATTTACTCCTGCACATTTTAAAGTCCTCCAACACTATAAAAGAAAACAAATTCTCCCTGTCCAGAAACGGCCACACACAGACACTGAACCTTTCAGCTGTTGCAGGCCCACAGCACAAGCCAATGTCTTAAGCTTTTTAATAAATCCTAAATTTAAACCGTTCTTGGCATTCAAGAAAACAAACGACATTTTCAAAGTTGTACCACAATTGCTGCAGATTAGAAGCCCACAAATGACTGACTGCTTCCAAGTTTCTTATGCACATGCTATGGAAATACGGAGCCAACTCATTGCTCTGGCATTCAGTGGAAAATCAGTGCTTGTGCTTCATTCACACTTGGGAATCCTGCTGCACACACAGGATGCTGACTCACAGCTGCTGAGGTGGGGCAGAGCAGGACAGCAGCTCAAATACTTTCCTTTGCTCTTTGCTAGTGCCTCTGGAAGTTTCGAGTTTATTTCCAAATTTATTCTGGCTAAGCAGATTTTATCCCTGCCTTTCTATCAATGGGGAATGGGAAGAAAAATTCTGCTTAATAACAGCTTTTTTTTTGGGAAAGAGGTAATGTGTGACATTGGTAAGATCTCAGAGTAGGAGCTCAATCAGCAAAAAATGAGGAAATGAACATGAATGGGGTCAAAGGGAAAAATTTAGATAAAACTACCATAATTTCAGCTCTGCTATTTTGCTTAGCAAGGGTTCATCAAATCCTTTTGCAATAATTAGCAGCTCGAGAGTCCATTTGTGTAAATTTGTACCTATCCTGAGAGTCTGATGGTGTGTTTGACATGTCTAGATTCGCCCTATAATCAGAGCTGCAAAAAATTATAAAGTCTAGACAAAACTCTCCATATACACAAAGCATCCACTCCCAAAAACCTGTTGATATATATACTTCTCTCACCAGAAAATTAAAAAATCACCAAAATAAATAATAAATATTCAAAACCAGAACTGAACCCATTTTAATAAGGAATTTCTCCAGTTCAATTAAGAAAACTTGTTAAAAGTAGCCTTGTGCTTGTTATGGAGGGGATATATTTTACATTTTATAGCAAGTCAAAGACGTGTTTTGCTGGCACTGATGGAAGACTTAGCATTTCTTTCTGATGAGAAATTGTTTGGCTTGTAAACTTTTCTCTCTCCTGACATGAAGGCAAAGACTTGCCAGCCCCAGCTCTGCCCAGCTGTTCCTCCTGTGGCCTGGAGCAAGTGGGAAAGTGTGGCACTCCCCATCCCAGGACTAGGACAGATCACAGCCCCAGGATTACCACCAAGGCATTACTTCACAGCTGGAACTGGAATTCACACTCCCTGGTGGTTTCAATACACCAGAGGAAAGCCTATAATAACCCAGCTCAGAGAAGCTCTCACATTGCCCTGCACCTGAAATACTGCAAATTCATTCCAGAAACTAGTTTTAAGGACCTTCTTTAATCCCAAAGTAATACAAGATCATGAGTATTTAGCTCAAAACCCAGAAGCAAAATGCTCAAACCACCACTATGCCACTGTCAGGAGAGCTGAAAGAAAGAAGAAATATCCAATCCAACAATCCATGATACAGAGCCCACTCCCAAATCACTGCCAAAGGAGCTGACACTTCATTCTCAAGTGATACAAAAGAAGTAGAATTCGAAGCACTGATGAGTTGAGAGAAAAAATGGACATTTTCAGTGATAATCTCAACAACTCATGGCTACAAACTCAAAAGCATATTCAAAGCATGCACTTAGAGGGGTCAAAAATCTGACTTGGTCAAGATTTCATCAGCGCAGCCTGAGGAATCCAGCACCTCCTAAAGTATCCTTGAGTAAGGACATGAATCTGCTGGGCTTGAGACCCAGCAGTGTTTTGTTTTTCACAAATCATCCTTCTGTCTTACAGCAAAATGAATCCCCAGCCCCTGCTCTCACCTTTGGTTTTGATGGCTGTTTCGAGGGCTGCAGCGTCCCGGTCAGCATCAAAGTTGGAGTAGGCTTTCACTGTGGCATATGCACTTGGAGGGAGAGAGTGCTGGAAGGAAAAGAATAAAAAACTTCAGAGTTCAATTGTGCAATTGCTGCAATTAATGAAGCACAGGGCTCTTGGTTACCTGGTATTTAGCCCAAGGTTTAAATGCAAGAACTACCATCAGGTGTCTGTGAAAAAGGAGTTATAAAGAGCCATTGATCTCTGTTCTCCTCACGTGTATTGCCCAGAAATCCACTCACAGCCCTGCTTATTATGGCACAGAATACATATAAATAGATATTATATTTATTGCAGCAAAATCTCAATACCTTCCCAGTTTATTCACTAAACTGCAATATTCTAAATCTGTAATTTTCCATCTAGATCTGAAGGAAAATGACTACAGGAAGCTAATGCCAAGAAAGTTAAAGTCTACAGTTTAGATTTGAAGTAAATATTTTACTTTTTATTACAGGCTACACATAATAAAAAAAAAAAAGAAGGAAACTGAAAATTAATGATGGTAAAGACAGAAAGGCTTTGTGCACTATCTCATGGACTTTAAAGATACCAAGATATTTAAGGCCATTTGTTATAGAAAGCAGAAGTTAATAACCATTTTTGAAACTCTTGGCCTCCAGATCCTTGCTTCAAGCAGCATGAGGCTTGCAAAACCAAATGACATTTCAAATTACCTCTGCTAAGAGTAAGAGGACTCGCAGGTAAGCTCACTTAGCAAACAGATGTGACATTTTCCAAGTTACCAGATTTTATCAGCTGTTTATTAAGGCCCTCTCCTGAGCTGCAGACAGAGGTGACCAGAACAGAGACTGAACTCCTCTCAGCTGCTCCAGTGTCAGCTAACAGCTTGTTATCACCTCCCAGGGGAAGCTTAAACTAAACCACAGACTTTATACAAGTAGCTGGGTGATATTCACAAATCCCACTCTGCTGAGTCCAATTCAGGAATCTGAATCTCCGGCAGAGAGGTACAGCTACCAGAACCTGAAATTGCCACAGCCATTTCCCAAGTGAATGAGCAACTGAGCTTCCTTGGAAAAGATCCCCAGAAACTTCTGTTTCCATCTCTAACTCCAAAGGGAAGCTGCGTTCATGAACAAGACTAATCCCTGGAAAATATTTTTACATGCAAATTTTTAAGAGGACAACTTTTAACTAAAATATTCCATGGTTTCTGACTATTTTTTACTCTATCCCTGCAGAGGTCACACTGTTCTGTACAGATTCCTCTGGCAGCTACCCCTGTGCCTTCTGGAGACAATCTACTTTATGCTGTGGAGATGCTGATGGAGTCAAAAAAGCACCAATAAACTGATTTTTTTTTTTTTTGGTCTCTTCCCATCAGCTCAGTCCAGCAAAGTGGCCCAGTCTGGCCAAGAGCCACACCACAAAACACAACCTTTGCTTTTAGCAGATCGAGTTGGCAACTGAAACAGTAAATGGAGATGTGCAGTGCAGCCTCAGAGCAATCTGTGTGCCTGAGAGATCCCAAACCAGGCATCCACCATCCTGGGGCACTGCTCATCAACCAGCACTCTGGGTAATGTGAAGCAAATGATCTCAGCAGAGCTGGGCACCTCTCCTTCTGCCCAGCTTTGAGTATTTTGTGAGAAATTTGGTTGGAGTATTTTACTGTAAAAACTATGCCATATACTAACAAAATACACAGAATATTTGCAATTTGGCGGCCGTTTTTCCTCTGTCCCTCCACCCAGAGCATGTACCAAGTCAGACTCAGTTTCTCTGACACCTGACAGGTCTGATCAGAGTGATTGCCTATGAAAAACAGCTATTTTCAAGCTGTTCGATTATTCTGGTTCACTACTGTACCACTTTCAGACAAGACAGCTTTCTTACTGACTTTCCATTTAGTTCAGTATAAAATTCTTTACAATGTGGCAGTAAAAGTCCATTTGCCAGGGCCAAACTAAAGCAGAGAAATTGGTTTTCTCCCCATGCATTTAGTGTGCTTCAGAGAACCTCCAACTGCTTTGCTTCCTCTG
The DNA here is from genome assembly GCA_025920805.1 of Petroica traversi. Taxonomy (NCBI): domain Eukaryota; kingdom Metazoa; phylum Chordata; class Aves; order Passeriformes; family Petroicidae; genus Petroica; species Petroica traversi. The sequence continues at coordinate 4,442,015 of JAHLSL010000053.1, read as the reverse complement.
ACAAATTTAATCCAACTGGGAAACATGAGGGAGAAGCAAATATCACTGACAGCTGCAGAGGCTAAACTTAACATAAACACCAGGACCCTTTCACAATGTCTTCACCTGAGTGTTCTGAGAATCTTTCTGTCCCAGAAACTGGGAGCACAGATCAGCCTCAGCTCAACTCCATCCTCTCCTGAAAGGAAGGCAGGCTGAGGCAATCAGATCCTCAAATCAGCTGCTGTACCACTGATGCAGAGCACAGACAGCACTGGGGCTCAGCCACAACCATTCTTTACCCTCCAGGTTAAAAACTTTTTAAAGAGAAAACCTGGTGGCCCAGCTGCTGTGTTTAACATCAGTTAATTTGCTGATCATTGCTTAGAGGAACTGGTCTAATGCTGCAGAGTGACACAGGCCAGCTACTCAGTGATTGTGGCTTTCAGCTTACAGTACAAAGCAGCTGCTTGAGCCTTCTGACAATGCAGCAAGATTTCTGTTGGAAAGGCTGCCATGGAACAGTACTCAAATCTGACTTTTGCAACCACTTGCAAGAATCAAGGAAGAAACATTTCTGCAAACAGATTGCTTAATTGTCATTCCACAAGTAATTCTTCACTGAAACACACAGCCATGAAAGCTGAAGACCTGACTGCTTTTGCACTACAAAACCAGTTTTACTACTTACCTACAGTGCACTGGCCAGTTCTTTGCAACAGCTCTTCCACAAACATTGTCTGGTATAATTAATTTCTCAACAAGTAACAAAAATCAGCAAACATTTGCTTGTACCAAGCTCAGATCTGGAGCTACCAGCTCTAAGATTTGTATGTGTAGCAAGTTCATTAGGGATGTGATGAAATAATGCATAGATAGGATTCACTTCCTTTTTTGTGATAATCACAGAACTACAAATTCATGGCATGATATGCTGATACCACACTGGTAATCTACCATCTAAATGCATCTTAAGAAATCAAACAAAGACTGTAGCTTTCTGGTATTTCAATAAAACTACAAACCAAGTGAAGATACACAATCAAAACTAAAACAGAAAATGAGAAAATAAGTTTGAGAAAAGCTTTTTCAAGAGCTAGTTCAGCTTGGGTGATAACCATTACAGGAATTAGATTCCAAATATTTTTGTTCTCATAATGTTCTCCATTTTTAACTGGAAAAAAAAAATCCAGATGGTATCAGCAAAACCAAACATATTTCCATCTTCTGCTCTCATCCTTAACTCACGTGTTCCTTTGGAAGAAAGAGGGACACAGATGCAAACCAGCCATTGTTTGCCCTGAGATCTCTCTGATAAAGCTCAGCAGGAGGATACTGGCCAGTTAGAACTCATTACATCATTTAACTGTCCTATGGTTTACAGCTGGTTTGTGGCTAAAAACCTAATCAGCAGTGATCAGTTTTCATCCACAAACCAGCTGTAAACCATAGGACAGTTAAATGATGTAATGAGTTCTAACTGGCCAGTATCCTCCTGCTGAGCTTTATCAGAGAGATCTCAGGGCAAACAATGGCTGGTTTGTGGATGAAAACTGATCACTGCTGATTAGGTTTTTAGCCAATAAAAGTTTAAGAGATGTGTGGAATCTTGTAAACTGAGCAGATCAGTTCAATGGTTTGTGCAGAGTCCTGTAAAAGGAACAAGATGAGACATTTAAGTAAAACAAACTTTTCTTGTTTAGATAGTAATACTTACATCTCCTTCAAGGCTGAGCTTGCTTAAAATTTCATGAACAGTGGACATCTTGAAAGAATGCTGGAGGGAAAGGGAAAAAAAAAAGCAGATTTAAACATATTTAAAGTTACATCAACCAGTCTTGAAACACTGCAGCACTTCAAGTGACACAGTCCAACAATCTGCTAATACCAAACAGGAAAAAAGATTCAAGGGTTTCCAAGCCACACCACCATTAAAATGCAAGAACAAGAGGTCTTCATTCCAATGTACAATAAAAATTCCTTAAGCATTTCTTCTGCATTTTAAATTCCGAAGCAGGAACTGGAGAATCTCTGCCTCAGCAACAGCTGCCTAAGCTCAACTCAGTACCAGGAAAATTATTGAGAAACATTATAGCTTGGTGCAGCTCAAAGTCAAAGAACAGCAAGAAGTAATAGCATTTAAATCTCATGCCAAATTCCTCAAGTACTCAGGAAATGCACTGGAATTATTTCTTTTCATAACCCTGTTTAATCTTTAACCCTGGATGCTGGGTCTTGTGGTTTTGTTGTAGCTCTCCAGAACCAACACCACTTAGTAACAAGATTATCAGAGATGAGGTAATAAGGACTGTCTTAAAAAGGCAGCTCCAAATATAAGAGCCATTATGGCAAGTTAATCAATATCAGTGCTCCATTACCAGGACCTGAATAACATCTTTCTTGTGTATGTAGAAAAACAGGGAAAAACCCAGTCCTGAGATGGGTCATACACATTGAGAAATAAACACTGATGTGACAAGCTTATGTTACAATACTCTGCTGTTTTTAAACTCTGGGCTCTGGCCAGGAAGTTTGCTGTTTTAGTGAAAGAGTCTCTCAGCTAAGGAAAGCTTTTCCAAAGGTTGTGAGCCATGGGCAAAATGTAAAAGGCTTCATGCATTCCCAAAACCCTACACTCAAATTTCCCCACAGAAAGGACAGACATTGCCACTCACATTGCTATCCAGTCACCATGGGTGGCACCTGCAGCAAACAATTATTTGCTGTTGAAAAGAAAGCTTTTTTTTTTCCCCAGGACCTCTACAATCCAGTGCATCATCAATCAGGGGAACGAGCTGGCTTCAGGAGCAGGGAGGAGAAAGAGCAGCAGCCCCTCAAAACAGTGATGGGTGAGTCTGAGACCATTATTGCCTTTCTCATATGGGTGCCACACCCTTCACTCCCACATTGCCCCCGGCTCCCCAGGCCCCTTCCCTGGCTCCAGCTTAAAACTCTAGAAAAAGTGTTGGTTGTTTTTATTTTTTTTTATTAATTTAGCTCCTGTAAAGAGAAAAGCAAAGAAATCTTTACTTATGGCAAAAAATAGTTAGCGCTACAAGAATAAAACACTCATGCACTGATGTATTTGATAATAATTTTTTTTTTCAGAGGTAAAATCCATCCCAGGCCTTTAAAGACAGGCTGCAGAAGTTGTAATAAGTTGTTATCTGCTGTTGGCATTATTAGCCATCCTGGTTAGAGGGGATTGATACTTTCCTGAGTTATGGAATTCCTAATGTTTACACTTCATAAAATGAAGAGCCTATCTGTGAGACCTTTGTACTCTGACAGTATTTCAACTATTACCAAAGATGAGCAACTCAAGTCCTTTAGTCTTTCTTGTCACAAAGAAAACACCAGTGAGAGCTGAAGCAAAGCAACTGCAGCACAACCTTTCATATTAAAAAAAAAAAACAAAAACTGAACAGTTTTTTGCAGGACTATTGTTTCGAAATCAATTAAAACCCCACTGAATCAGGTTTGTTGGAACAAAATACTTGATCAGAGGCCAGGAACAGAATCAACACACCCTCACACAGAACTGGAATTCCAGGTTCATATCACCAGCACACAACAATGCTATAGCAACTGGCTGCCCATCAACAGCAAGCTGGCAAACAAAAAAAATGGCAGTTCTGCAAGAATCTTTGCAGAGAAGGATTTTTTACCCAGAGAACAAACACAGCTCTTGTCACACCCTGCTCTGTAAAGCACTCCTATTTGAGAACAGACTCTCACTGTTCTCTGATGGACTGATTTTATCTGGTGTAGTTTTGACAAGTTCTGGATGGGTTCGAACATGTCAATAGAAATTACTTGCACTGGCCTGTTCTTCCTTGTGCTGGGAAGGAATCAAGATTTACCTTCCAGCTGTAAACTAATACTTCAATACCTTAAGGCAAGTTTCTACAACCAGTTTCTAAATGCACATTGCACAATCCTGAATCAATTATTCTGCTAAAAGAGATGGCATGTTTTGCCCTCCCAGAAAGCACAGATTCACAAGTCTGTTATTATACTGGCCCAGCCTCTATTCACCAACTTATCCCTGAAGCTCTTTGGTAACGGAAGAAAGTGTTTCCAAAAGCAGCTCCATATCTTGATTCCCAGGGCCAGCTCACACACATTATGAAAAAAACCCTCTCTGTTCCATGGAAAAGTTTCAGGTGTGCACAAACAACTGCATTGCTCAATAAGCACAGTTAGCATTTTAAGAAGCACTTATTATACTGGGCAGAGATCTGAGCAGAGGGTGTTCCCAGCCATCCGAGCCAAGGAAATGGCATTCCCGGAATGAGAGAATGGAAACTCTTCCACTTGGAGCAAATTTGCCAAAAACCAGGGCAAGTCTGTTAACAGAAATGGGGGTGAGGAAGACCTGCAGCATCTCCTGTAAATAAAATGAGTGCTCAAAATCATTCATTTTTATACAGTGCTAAGCAGGAGTATGAATAGGCCAGGCTGCATCTCCCCAAATCACCCAATAAGGTTTAGTACAGCATTTAAAGCCACTGTTTGGAGTTTAAAAAAACAAAAAATCTTTAAAGAAAAGGATTTCAAAACCCAATAAACTGCACTGCCACAAACATTCTTGAACCATTCTCTTCCACAGACATTGCTAATAACCAAGGAAGTTCCATTCCAGGAAGGCACTACTCACATGCAAAATTAAGGACTTTGGTTTCTTCAAATTCAAGTTATTCTCACTTTAGGCACCTTACAAGAAAACCTCTTGGGTTTAGATTTTCAATCAAGGCAAACTACACCAAATATTGGCCAATTGAAACTCTACCCACTAGGGCTGCTTATCAAAACCAATTCTAGCAATAGCAGGCACACACAGGGATGAATCACTCAGAGGCACACAGGTTCCAGGAGTCTTTCACTCTTGACCCGTACATCAGGGTCTGCACCTCTGTGCACTCACAGCGTTTGAACATGAACATAAGAACTAAACAGAAGCTGCCGTGCATAAGCACTCAACTCACTTCTGCATGACTATCCTGAAATCATTTCACTTCTCTTCCAGTGAAACACCTGACAACATTCCTCCGCCCTACCTCCCCTCCTCACTCGAGGAGGAAGTGTCCGAGCTGACTCACAATCCAGAGGCAGCAGCAGGATCCCCGCAGTTCTGCTCACGGCCGGGCAGGGTGGGAGGCAGAGCCACGCCCGAGCCCGGCAGTGCGGGCGGGAGGCGCTCGGGGCTCCGCGGCATCGCGGGGACGCGC
>JAHLSL010000053.1:4407906-4436405 GCA_025920805.1 Petroica traversi | reverse complement strand
CAAAGATAGAGACACGGGGTAAAAAAGTTTTAGGTTTAGCCAGGTGCATAAGAACAGTGGTGGCAAAAACCAGCAAACACTACAAAGACAAGAACAAAGGCTGGGAGACACTGTAATTACTGGAATGAAACAAGATCAGCAGTACAAAAAGGGAGAAATACTAGGAAATACTGTACTCACCTTCACACATGGAGGCAACAGAACAGACACATGATCTGGTCATTCCAGAAGGTGAAATAATGTTAATACAACTTTTTTGGTTAAACAAAAGTGACATGAAGGGGAGAGCCCCAGAAAAAGGCATATCATGGAGCAGTGTTTTGTCAGAAAATGTCAGTGCCAACACTGCATTAATTTGACACATTAGCCTTCTTTTTGGCAAGGCCACTGTGGTTATTTCTCTGTATGTTAAGGAACTTGTCTTTCAGAATTAATTCCTGGTCATCCCACTCCAACCAGCATCTGTCACTAACTGTTAAATAATTTCCCCCTGCTTTTCAGGTTTCTTAGGAAAAGAATATCACTGGCAAGTTGAAAATGTTATTCACAGAACAAAAACACTTCCAGCTCTAGAAGTAATGACAATTCTGTACTGCAGTGTTCCTTAGAGGCTTTAAATAGGGATATTTAATAGCCAGAGCACCCATTTGCCTCTTAATGACTGCACATTTCTTAGGGAAAGTCTTTTTAATTCCCATCTCTTGTCAAACATTCTTAATAAAAAAAACCAGAAAAGCATAACCACAACTCCCTCAGCTAAAGAAAGTGTTTTCAACATACATGTTGCATTTTTGCATACAATCTGCTGAGTCACATGTTAATGATTGAGAAGGAACATAATCATTCTGTAACCTGAAGGTCCATTTATCTTTCAGTCCTCTACTGCAGCCTGTTTCAATGACATCACTTCTTTCCTTAGAAATCCTCAGGAATTTATCTTAACAATTCAATACTTCTTAAAATATTAAGTAGCTCTTATACCACCATTAATTTTGGCTAACTACAACTTAATACAAACAGTTTGTAGAAAGTGTGATAAAAACTGAGATATTATTATAATCAACAGCTTCAGAAATGTCTCTCACATTCAACTCAATCATCAGTTATTCAATCTCAGAATCACACATTGACCTCAGTTCAAAATAGACAGGAGCCTCTCTGAACTTATACAAACTTCAGGGACTGCTGAAGTGATTTCAAAAGAAAAAAAAATTGACAATAGGAAAAACCCCAGCATATTCAGAGTCATGAAGATACATATTCAAACATGTTACAAATTCCCTCAACTGCTCTCTCTATATGTAGGTCAACTGACATCAAAGGGACTTGTCCCAGCTGGGGAATTTAAGTAGTGTGAACAGCAGAAAACACAGTTCTGCTTTTGGCAGCACAACCAACCCCTAGTACCAAAGCCATTGTTCCTGCCCATGGAAATATGAAACAGTCTTCACACCTTTAAGGAAAATATCTGCCAAACCAGTCATTTAAGGAAGGCAGCAGTCAGACTGGCCTTCTGTTATCTGCCAAACAGGGAAAGGGAATTACTGGGATACAGCAGCCAAGCGCCTGCATCACTTTTAAAATGAGACCTAAGCCTGTTATGTCATAAAGGATATTTCTGAGGATTTACCCAGGATTTGGAGAGTTTGTACAGCACCCATCTAACCCAAGGGGTTCTGGTGCATGACCACTGCCCCTGAGCACTGCTGTCAGCTTTAGGCTGGATAAAGGGCTGGGACAAGGACTGCACCTCCTGCAAGCCCAGTGTCCCTCTGTGTCTGCCTCACAGGTATTTACTGGGAGAAAAATGCTTCACCTAATAACTAAGGCAGTGCCAAAAAAGGTATTCAATTTGCTTAAAGTATCTGCATAGAAAGTGGTACTTTAAATCACCAGCAGCTCCTTCTGCAGTTCCCTGTGTGTGACCTGGGCTTCCTGCAGGCTGACCACAGCAACCCAAGGGAGCACACTTGGCTTGGCTGGGGCTGCACGGAGTCCTCTGGATGGAAAAAACAATACAATTGTGCCAACTTCCCATTCTCCCCTGCTGACTTCTCTCTGTGATTGAGCTGCAGCCTGTAGTCTGTGGACATGTTGTAGGTCTATTTGTTCCATCCTCTGAGTGAATTTACCATTGCCAACTCTACCATTCTTTTGTTATTGCTTAATATTATTTGATACTAATTTTATCTTGTTTTCTCCCTCTTCCAATTCAATATACCATTTTCTTCTACCTCACCAACATGATTTTTTACTATCATTATCTTCTTATCATATTACTGGAGGCTTGATGTACTTCACTTGAACATTCAGTTTAAGTTCCCCTCTGACTAAACTTTATCTTTGCAATAACAACCTTGCATGTGGGGTCACTCCAGCTGATTTTTCTCTCACTTCTGTCTATTTTGCTTCTCCATCTACACAGATCTTGGTCACCTCTTTCAGGATGCTGTCTACAAACAATCAACACTACTAGCAATATGTATTTATTGCCTACTTAAACCTGTTGCTTGAATTAAAAGAAAAAGAGAGGGGAAGGATCAAGAGAAAGGACTTTATGGTCTAGGTGTGACTGAACCTCTATCTAGGGCTGCTCCCTGCCTGTGTTGCAAGAGGATAATATAAATTCCATTCTGATAAGCATATGGATCAGGCAGACCTCTGGATGTTGTTTTTGCATCTTGATTATTTGTGTCTAATTTGGGAACTGCCAGGATACAATTACACACAGATTTGTGATTAGCTCTCATAGTAATTACAGGTTACAAAGACAGTTAAGTATAACTTAAAAGTTGTGCTAGTTGGGTTCCCAGGGCAACAACTTGGGAAGTTGTTATGTCCATGGCTACAGAGGAAAGAAGGAAGGGCTCCTGCTTAGCACATCTACACTGTATTAGTAAAACTTCATAAACACTGAAAGGGCTGTTTTTCTTGGGAGGAGTTGTGTTTTGGGTTGTTTGGCTTTTTTTTGGGGGGGGGAAGGGAGTGGAGGAAGTTTACTGTAAATATGACAGAATGGTAATCCCACAGTTTTTGAAAAATAGACTAAGTACTGGAATACCAATGCCAGCTTTTATCTAACACAATACCAGAGAACCAGACATCTTGTTAGGTGCTCCACCTAACCACCTAAGCCCTTGGATCAATTCTATTCTGTGCACTCTCATTCCTACACTACATGCACATTCCTGCACAAATGTTATTCTCCACTCAGAATTTCATTTACTTGAAATAATCCCTTTTAAAGAGCAAGACTTAATCCCTGGAATCATCTTCTGTGTTGGCCAGATCTCTAGTTTTTGTTACGTGTGTGCTTTACAAATGAAGCATTATACAGGCAAGGTGGCTGGCATTGGCTGGCTCAGCCTGGAACAGAGAGTGGATGTGGGCACAAGCAGAGTGCTTATGAACAGATCAGCCAGGTTAAACACTGGCCCCCCTGGGCTGCCTGCCTTGCAGTGCTGAGCTTTGCTGTGTGATCTTAGACTGTTGCCTTTTACTGATCAGCCCCCATCTTTCTGTTAACTCTTCAGAGCAAAGTTTAAGCATTGCATCTGCTAGAGAAAATGGTAAACAACATTAATTAGTTCATCAAGATACAAAAATAGATTAGCCTCATCAAATTGTTTCCAGTTTACTTCATCTGTTCCATACAAAGTCTACCTTACAAGAAAGGTGATGTAACCTTGTTTAAGGGGTGTATTTTAGCAATCACTGTGACTGACAAAGACATGACAGGCGTTCTGCCCTGAAGTTACTTCCCATGCAGAATCTCCAAGTGCCTCACACGTAAGAGCCTGACAGCAAATGCTCTTTAGAGCTAGTAAAACATCTGCCTCTCCACCAGTTGGCTGCCTAAAAGTTTCCTTTTCTATCCTGAAACTGTTTCATCACTGGATTTGCCTTCAGCTACTTCTCAACTCTGTATGTGTGAAATACTTGTGTCTGCTGTTCAGCATCCCTCTTCTGCCACCTTCAAGCATATCTGACTACAACCTTAGCTTCAATCTAACTTACTGTCAACTGTTTCCTTAGTTTGAACTCTAACTTATTTTCAAATAATTTCTTCCTCATCCTCATCCTTTTATTTTTCAATCCCAGTGAACCCTTTCACCCCAAGCCTACTGGCACAAGGAGTTTGCATCCACAAAGAACCAGATGCTTGAGAGACTCTGGATCCCAAATCAAGGCAAGGGAGTAACAAAGCAAAATATTAGCTAAGATTATAGCTGGAGTCAGCAAGAAAGTCCTTTAGACACCCACAAGAGCTATTAACAAGCAAAGCTGTCTTGGGGCACACATAAAGCCTAAATAAAGTCTCTATCATTTGGCAAAGCCCATGAAGTTTAGGTCACTGTGGTGCAATCCAGTGCACTGGCTGTCCACTGCTCAAGGCAAACATCACAGAATCATCTGTGCTCTGTCAGGATGCTCAGAAGGAAGCAAACCCTTTTATTATCTCACCTCACTGACACATGTAACACAGGCAACCAACTTCAAACCTGCTGTAGGCTCTTCCTCCTGACTCAGCTACTGCACCTTCTTTCTTTCTGTTTAGCATGAGAACTGGAGTAAGGCAGAGAAGGTTGCACACTGAGTGACACAGAGATCCAGCCAGGAATAGGGATCAGTAACAAATGTAAACCAGCAACTCAGCAACAAGTATAGCAAAACCTAGCAGAGTAATTCCTCTGGCATATGTTTCTCATGAGTATTACTTGTCCTGGAGCTCCAGTTCATTTCTAACCTCAACTGTGAATCACCAGCAGTTGGGTTTTTCAGTGTGCCCCATGGGAGCAATCATCTAGTGACTAGGAGAGGTCTCCTAGATACACACAAACAGAAATGAAACACTTGCCAAGCCCTTTGTACTGGGATTGGAGACGTGGATAAACTTCAGCTTTACTCTGAATGGAAGGGGCAGGATATAGAAACAGTCACTATGTGTGTAACCACGTTTGAGTGCATTTCCTCAGTCCCTGGGGACTTCCTGATGCACTGCTTCAGAGCCAGCTGCCTTCTCAGAGAATGCGCAGTCAGAGACAAAACCTGTAAACCTTGTCAGATATTAAAGTTTACTTTCTGTCCTCAGATTATCATGAGTACCCTCAATCACAATTTAATGTACTTTGGGTTGGAGAGCTGCAGTTCCAACCGAATCCAGGTTTCATGCTGTCTTTGGTCCTAGAACTAATCCTTTAATTGGCTAAAAAGACCCAGCTGCAAAACCAAACCCACTCCACTGAGTTCAGCTTTCTCTGTAATATCAGCACAATGCTGCTGGTATAAATAGGCTACCAGTATATGTTACAAAATTAAGGAGAGATTTTGAACCCATTTAGATATCACAGTGTTAAAACTATCACAGCTGCCAGCTCTAAAATAATGTTCCCCAGACAGCCACCACACTGGAAAACACTGTAGAAAATATTACCAGTGCATGTAGGAGCCCCTGACATCATCCAGAACAGAGCAACATGAATAATTACTGCAGAGCTTTTGGCCTGTCTCACCAAAGGACAGAAACAGCTACAAAAGATGGAAGTTGCCAAAAGTCCTCAGGGATTTTTTTTTTTCTAGTGTTAAAAGCTTTAATGTAAAACCAAGTCTGTTCTGCTTCATTGTTTCCCATCATGATGGGCTCTTTCCACTTTAGTGACTCATAATACAAACAGTCCTATGGTTTGGATTAATCCTCTGGCCTCTGCCAAAGTACTGGGGAGGCTGTCACACCTTAAATATGTATGTAAGAATCCTGGGGAATAATTCTGAAAGTTTCAAGGAATTTAATTAAGCACGACCTACACTTACTCTAAAAATGCTTACACAACAGGTTCCTACAGCAAATCTGCAGGCTGCTAACTACATACTGCAAAATTTATCTCCTTGTTGTTTAACATCATGCCACCTCTGAAATGACCCAGGAAAACAAAAATTAAAATCACTTACAGTGAGAAGTTAATTGAGAGAAGTCAACTCACAATTTCTACAGCAATCTGGAACACAGCTGGACATTTTCAAGTAAAATCAATGATTCTGTGAAATAGCACAAAAGGGCTTTTTGGTGGCTTTTTTTCAAAATACATCAACTTTGTTTCAGTACAAAATAACATAAACCACAGGATTTTAAGAAAGTTCTTTCATGATCTGAACTTCATTACCTAAATTAGGATCAGCTGGGAATGAATGATGCCTTTTGAGACAAAGGAATGTCACAGATTCCTAATTACACAGTACTGTCTACACAGATGTTTTTGTTGCTCTATCAAGTGGCATTTTACAGCTTTTGTAAAAAAATTAAAGCAAGTAAAGTTGACTTCAAACAGCTGTTGACTGAGTGGCTGCTACCAAGAGATTAGTTTCTGCCAGGCAGGCTAAGACTTGTTTTTCCAGGTCAGAAGCACAGGTCTGAATTCTAAAACCACAGATCTCTTCCTCTAATGAGTAAGAAAAAGTTATTAAAAGCCTATTGTTTTAGCATAGAGTGCACATAATACCTAACATTCTGCTTATTATTTAAACAACCTAAGAGGTTGGTGACAGGTCTACTGACCCACAGGATGCTTTTTCTGATAGCAAGTGTCAGTACAAAATTCCAGGTTTCTCCACCTTCATATGCAGCTTTTACACTAAACAAGTCACTCTAATCAATCTCACTGCATTCAAACCAAACAAGAAAACAAGTCAAAGAGTTTCAACTGTGATGCAAGCACTTTTTAATTTACACATGGCTACAAAACTGTTGAAAGTAGCATGTGCAGCATTGCAGTAACTCTATCTCCTTTTTTCATTACTTCTGCTACAAACAAAGAATATCCAGAGAGCTGCACAAAGTTCTGTCCTTCTGTCAGTCAAGGGAACAGAACTGCAGTTAACTGCATGGCTCTGAAATAAATAGGTTTTGACTGCTGAGGTAGCTTTTAACTACACGACCTGCTCAGCCATGGGCTTCTGACAGCTTTTTCCTTCCCTCTTTTTTTAAGCTCAAATTTAATCCAATCACTAAAATATTTGTTGAAGTGCTCTGTCTGCCTGGCAGCATAGCCCACACTAGACAGAGTGATGGGTGACTTATTTCAGCAGGAATTTTTTTTGCATTCCTCTGTTGGTTTTTTTTCTTTAATTTTTAATTGTTTGTGCCAAGATTTGGTAGGTGGAGCTTTGGAATCAATTGCAGCAAACCTGGCACAGGGTGGCACTCATGCTGCTCATTCAAATATGGGATAAACAAATGTTAAAGATAAAAATCATGAACAACCTTGAGTTTTCAACCTTTTCAAGGTTGCATCATTATTCCAAATTTTGTTTTCAGTCACGAAATTAAATTCTAAACAAATATTCTCATTCTGTTTATAGATGCTTTAAAATAGTTCCTGAAAAATACACCAGAAGCATTGATGTCAGTGTGAATTTGACTACACTGCTTCTTAACACGGGTATTTCTAAATTTATTTTCAAGAAATCCCTATGTTTTTCTCTCTATGCTAAAGTATACCAGAAGAACTGACAGGGGAAGAGCAAGAGAACTTCAGTAAGAAAGGCTATGCTGCATTATTCCTTTCAAATCATAGCAGAATGCACTGCAGCAGCAGCTGTGGCAGCAGTAAACCTTATGGAAAAAAGAGTAATAGCCACAGCAAGACATTCTGTTGAATCTGTTTGGGAAAACAGTTGAACTCTCAGGTACACAGATGTTCCCTCAGGTCAGGGAATTAATCCAGAAACATAAATTCCAGCTGAGAATATGTGCTGCCAGCAACAGATTCAGTGCCCAGGTGTACAGAATTTGACTCTTTTTTTCCTTCAGTTTTAGGTCTGAAAAAGCATTAGAATGGTCAATACCTTTCCTTTTTCCACAGCTGATCACCTCTGTATAAACTCTGAAAGTCTGTTTTGAGATCACAGAGTCTTTATAAGGAAATGCCCACACTTGGTTGTGTTTGTACAGATGGGTATTTTATCCCTGTGATCTCCCCACCAACACCTTTAGTACATGTTGAATATACAGAAGAGTTTTCATTTGGCATTACTTTATCAGCTTTGATACTGTTTCGTGGAGGAATTAATGAGCTCCTTTTCTACCTAAACATAAAAATCTAACTATTCTCATGGTGCTCACACAGTGCAGTGCTAACAAAGGACTGACTGCATTTAGATTATGTTATCAGCATCATTAGAGTATCACAGAGTCTCATGTTTGCTATTTCTCTGAAAGCATTACTTCCTAAAAGCCTGAAATTATGCAAGAATTCAGAACTGTCTGGACAAGGCAGTGGTGGGGAATGGCCACAGAGTCTATAGGTGTCACTTCAAGTTGAAATATCAAAAATACAATTTCAATTTCATGTCCTTGAGTATCAAAAAGCTTGAAATGAAAGTATGTCAAGTTTTATTAGAACCTACAACTATTTACCTTTGTTCAAAGGATCCTGATGATAGCTGCCATGATAGAGCTTGTTCTTTCATTTCTTCCCAAACTGTATGCACTTGCAGGACCTGAGAAATGAGAGGCTTGTGGTCTGTGCTTGTTCTCGAGGCACAGGCAGGTAAGGTGACATTCCTGGCCACTCGTGCTGCCATACAATGGAGGCATCTCATGCACAGGTGCAAAACTGTTGAGCAAAGAATCTCTGAGCAAGTTTCAGTGAAACCAAAACATATCCATGCATCTTTTGGAACAGCTGGCTCTGTGCACTGCAGTGACAGCTACCCCATCAAGCTGAAGGAAGAAAAGAGGCTGATTAGATCACACAGCTTCCGTCAACAATATCAGTGTCCTTGTCCTTCTGGCTCCTCTCAACAAGGACATTGCCCATTTTGAAAAATAAAGAAATACTTTTCCTCTATTAGGGCTATCAAAAATAGGAAATGCACACTTGTAAAAACATGCTGTGAATACTCAGAAGTATTTCATTTCAAGAATCAGAGAAGTGTCCACTGGAGTCTGCAAAAGCCCCTCCCTTCCCCACATAGTTACTGCTACCTTATTATTTTTAATACTGAGTTTAAAATTACACTATTCTTCTGATATTTATTGAAGTATTTTAATCAGAGACAATAACAACACTGCTTTCTCTACTACCTTTAGTGTTACATGTCAGACAAAGCTGCCATGCTGTCCTGGGGAAGAATGGGGCTTTCTGGCCTCTCCTTTTTTTTCACTCACTGTTAAGCAAAAGAGAGAAGTATCAATAGTGAGAAATGCCCTGAAGGCTGCTCTAGGACTGACACTATTTAATAATCATTACAGTTCCATGGTTTTGCACACAGGCCAACCAGTCACCTCAAATGCCACATCAGAACATCTCCTGCAGTCCTCCAAAACCAACTTCAAACTGAGCATGATACAAAGCCATCAGTTTTATCTCCCAGTGACCACCAGTGAATGGGGAGAACCAGATCCATCAGGGATCTCACCCAGCATGGACACCCCTTCTCAGAGGCTTTCCTCCATTTCTGGTGAGTTTTGTGGCTCAAAGCTGAACCAGGTGAGCTGGTCAGGGACAGAGCTCCTCAGGGCCTGGCACCACTCAGTACTTTTGTGTCAGCTGGATGATGAGAGGGAATCAATTTTCCCTGAGTTTGCAAACGACACCAAATGGGCAGAAGAGGGAAGCAGAGGGGAGAGATGAGCCAGAGACTTGGACAGCCTGCTCAACCAGGCCAGCAAGAACTGCAGGAGCCTTAGCAGAGAAGTCCTGCACCCACAGTGCATTAATGCCAAGCCAGCAGCACAGGCTGCACTTCTACAATTAGTGCACTATAATTAGTATTATACCAGTGTAATGTCACAGGCATACAGACAGTGAACAAACAGACCATATGTTTCTGCCTCGTGAAACTGCATTGGGAAACCAAATTCCATACAAGTCTTGCAAAAAGTTTTACATTTACAACTGAAAACTGCCTTGAATCCCCCAGACAGAGCCAGTTATCTGGAAAAATGACTCACAGCTAAAGTATTCCTATTATGAGAAGTCACTAAGGGCATTTAGGATTTGGAATCAGAACTATTTGTAAATTGCAAACACAAGTTCAGCTTGTCAATAGCTTATTACTGCAGATAAAAGAAGCAGTGGTCCAAAAAAAGAATAAACTGAATAAATGAATTTAACAGTTGGAAAAAAGCCACATCAGAAAACCCTTTGTACTTCACAAAGAAGTTTTTAATATACATTCATTACAGAAAGCTGATTTAAAAAAAATCCCTACCTTCAGGATATTTAGCAGGCATACTCCAGTAAACAATTTTTAAAAATTTTTACCCTCATGACATTAAAACACTCCTATCAAGTGAGCAGAAGAATGCTTGATCAGATGTGTGTACTTGGTAACTTCCTCAGTCCAAACAAAAAACTTGGAAGAACACCTTTAAGACTCCTGCTTTTTTGTGACAGCAGTTTAAACATGCAAAAATGCAGCTCTCCTGTTATTATTTTACTTTTTTAGCTGTACAAATTTATAGCCTTTACTATTCAAATAAATAGTGCTTTTGTCCTTCATTTGTTACACCATTCTAAAAAGAAAAACATATTTTTTCAAGTTATTTAAGGGCCGGTAGACACCGTGTCAAAAAAGCAAAATAATTAAATCCAAGTTGTTCCTCCACACACGATGCACAAAGTAAAACATATCTTTAAAATATGAGAGAACAAAAATCAGTAGTGAATCTGGAAGAACTGGGAAAGCTGAAAAGCTATTTTTCTTGTTACGTGGTATTAGAGGCTGCTGTCAGCCAGTGCTTCACTCTTCAAGATGCAGTTCTTCTATAAAAATCACCAGACCAACAGAAGATACTGTGTTCTCCACAACCAGCCAAGTGGCTGCAGCCACATCCTTTTTTTCCTCTGACTGAATTTGAGATTTTCACTTGCAACATGTCCCCTGAGGTATGAAAGGGTTAAATGCTTAGAGAATGCTTCAGCTATTGGAGCCATTTCCCCTGCCAGCTTGCTCTGGCTCCTCTGAAGCTGCAAGAAACCTCAAATTTTTTTGTTTCCTCTTGCTCTTCTCCAGGCTTATTCCTACTTCAGTTCATTTTGTTGAATTTAGTTTTCCATTTTTTCTTCACTTTTCTTTGCTTGCAGAAATTCCTCCTCAGCTTTTTTGGAGCCACACCTTCATTTCTAACAGGCTTAGCTGGCCTGCCTTTTGTTTCTGCAGCTACTGGCTTTCCCTCGTGGGGTGTGTCCGATTGTCCTTTCACCCCAGCCATCTAAACACACATGTGGAGAGAATTAAAAAAAAACAAAATAGAACAACAACTCAGAAAACCAAACTAGAATTACCAGAAATAATAACCTTCAATCTGCATTGAGCACAAACATATACAACTACATTCAGAACACTGCCTTCTAATTCCTGTCGTTTTATACAGAGCCACAGGAAGCATCTGGACTGGCACAGCTGCTCTTCAGTCAGTGAGAAGTGACCAATCCTGCCTCTTCCCTGCCTACGTGCCTGGATTTCCTTCTGGCAGAAAGCAAAGTGCACAAGGTAATTAGAAATGGATGCATGACTATTTTGCCCTCATATGAAGTCAGGCTGTGGCTGAAGCATGCAACTCAGCCCAAAACCATCTAACAGTGCACAAAGCTGGGCACAGCTAGCACATGGCTTTTACACCAATGAGTAAGTCTCTGCTGAAAGAAAATAAAGCTCAAAAATTTTCTTACTTTTAAAGGGCCATGCTACCTAAAATATAAGAGAGGTGAGACAGGATCTTTGGGAAATTTCCAAAGTATGATATGCACTGCTTATCCACCAACATAAATTACAAAGCAGGATGGATTCCCCAAAAATTTCTGACTCACGAAGATGACAAACTATATCAGCTGTACCCCAAGGGACTGAAATAGGTTGTTCCTAAACTGTTTATCTGCTTTTCCATCAGGTGAGACACTGACCTTCTGTTTCCACTCTTCCTGGGGTGCAGGTGGAAAGGTGCATGGAACTCTTCCATGACTGATGTGGTAGGGCAAAGGGAGGCTGGGGTCCAGTGGAACCCATGGCACTGAGAGAGTGGCAGGTACAGCAGGCAGATCACAGTGAGCTTTGTGCAAGTTATAGGATGATCTCATGGTCTTGTCAAGAGAACTCTTGTAAATGGCAACTGATGAATCTCCTGCAGCGTGAGTCAATAAATAAGAGCCCTCCTCCAAACTAAAATGAGACAAGTTCAAAAGGAAAAACATTATTTAAATGTTTTTTAGAGTTTTTTCTTTGATCAGCATAGTTAATATGCTCTTAATGCAAAAGCCAAACATCATTAGATGCTT
This sequence comes from Petroica traversi, assembly GCA_025920805.1. NCBI lineage: Eukaryota > Metazoa > Chordata > Aves > Passeriformes > Petroicidae > Petroica > Petroica traversi. Next base: position 4,424,127 of record JAHLSL010000053.1, on the reverse strand, counting down.
AACACATTTTATAAAAACACTGTGCACAAGAAAGTATTAATTAACTTGTATTGATAAATACTTACTAATTAATGTGTTTATAATGTATTCATAATGTACTAATTTATCAACAATGTACAGACTGTCAACAAATTCAACTAAATATGTAAGCATACACTGAAAATCATCCATGTTGGGCAAACTAATTCCTTAACCAGCATCTTACAAAGAACAATGCCCATGTGGACACAGACACAAAGAGCAGACAAGCTCTCAACACACACAGGATTAAACAGGTTTTCAGGAAGATACAGATCAACCAACTGCCCATATCAAAAATCTTAGTCACAAATCCTGAAGCTACACAAATTATGAAAACTTCTCTGTAATTTGAATGAAAAGGCTTCACACTCAGTGTAAGAAACCTCCTTCATTAAAAAAAAAAATAAAAATCTAGACACTTGCAGCCTGAAAGCCTTGAAGCAGCTACATAAAGAAGCAGAAGAAAGGTTGCAATATTGGACAGAGAAAGGCTGCTATATGACAAGGTAAGGAGAAGTGAACACAGTGTTATTTCTACAAACCAAGCAGAAAGACTAACAAAACCCAAATGCCCAAAGTCTATAAAATATCACACCTCACTCCTGTGAACTGTTTACTCAGCTCCTAAGAGTCCAATTTCCTCTCTTGAAAAACTGGTTCAAATACCTCAAGTTCTTATTCTTTTGCATCATTTATGCAAGCATATTTCACACAGTACTGCATTATATTATAATAAACCTAAGAGAACCTGTAAAATATTTCATGTATATGAAGAAATAAAAATCAGAGTAGACAAGCATTCTACAGAAGAAACAGGATGAGCTGGGCAATGTGGCCAACAAATACAATGAAAAAGAACTGACACTTACTCAGACACCTTCTTCAAAACATTATGAAGTATATTTAATGAATTTGCAGGTCTGTAAAAAAAAATAGCAAAAATTAGTAATTTGCAAGGCTTATTAGGGTTTGAAAATCATCGCTAAAAAAACTTACTAAAAATACTCACTTAATCAATCCAAGTTTTTCTCTTAAAGTTTCTGGAGAAATCTTTTCTAGCATAATAAGCTTTGATGTAAAAGCATCAATATGTCCTGAAAAAAGAAATTCAATTAATACACTAAAAATAAAACCAAACAAATCTAAGAGCATAATTTGCAGATCTAATGCCTTTTTAAAAGGATAAGAACTGTGCTCTTTTGGCACAGAACAGTGAAAAGTATTCATCAATGTTGCACCATAACAGAGAGTAAAATGTGCAGCTGCTTTAAGCACAGACATCTGTACCCGGACAGTTTTTCTAAACCAGGAGATGTCTCTTACATCTGGGGTGGTGTGTGGGATACACATCTGTGTCTTGCCATGGCCTTAATCTCATCAGTGAATTTGTATCTTCACAAGTTCATTTGACCCTTATCACTTTGCTTTCTCACTGGACAGATCCTGAAAGCTGATCTTTTACAACAATTTTACTTTTAATATACTTGCTTTTCTATTCTGATCCATTGCATGACTTTCTGGGGACTCTAACCTTGTCTCTTGATTTTTTCCCCCCTTCCTTACCTGAAAAATTACAATTTACAACTCAGGCCTTGATCATGGCAAGTTGTTAAAGACTGATTTGTCTTTGACACAGTGAGAAGCAACTACTCAAAAGCTCTCCTGATCACGTTCTTTTAAACACTGCACATTTGTTACTTTTCTTGATATCAGTACTTTGTGCAAGGCTAAGCAGCTGAATTTCATATTCTGCATTGCTGACTACAAAAAAAAAGACTTGAATTCATTATAAAATATATAATTGGAAAAAATCTGTTTGAGTTCTGTATTCCTTACCAGCCTCTCATCAAATTAGACACCTCTCTACTTCTAAAGTCACTGACAACATAACTGGCAAAAAAAAAAATACAAAATATCTATGAACTGCTTCCATGTAATTTATATAACTGTATCTTATATTTGAAAAGTGACTAATTGAAAATACTTGAAATATAGTAAGTTAACCATACACTAAGTATTTTTTTTCCAACTAATTCTTCAAACAATCTTAATTTAAAGGCCAATATTATTCCATTCACTTGAAGGTAAACTGTTCCTGCAGAAAGTTTTGCTTAGGCACTTAATGCAAATAAGTGAATAATGGTCAGGGCAAAATGCTCCCATTAATCAACAGGCTTATCACAACTTTATTTACTGCTTAGATCAAGTACAAGTGCCTTGTTTGGGAAGCTTGTCACAGAGATTACTGCCTTTGCAGATAAAGGATTTCCTATCTGAGCAAAAAGGGGACTCAGCAACCAAGGCAGGTGCTTTGCTAGCAGGAGGAAGACAGTGCTCTTTGTTTGATGATAGCATCTCTGCTTTTTTTTAACACCCTAAACAAAAAATTCAACTTCTTCTCCCCCCCCTGCAGTTGCTGCAGGAGGCCATGGTTACACATCTGATTTCTGCCTCAAGCCCTGAGCTGGGGCTGAATCACAGCAGAGCTGAGATCCTCCCTCTAACACACAAGAATGCTGGGCAACTATGGAGCACAGACCAAGGTCCAGAGAACTTCTCATCCATACTTACTTGGCAATACAAGAGATGGTTAAGACAGTGAATTAAGCTTTTTCAAGAGGCAAAAACACTTATGCAATTTACCAGTGAAGTCTGCTACATGCTTAGAACTTAAAAACTTAAAAGCTTATCTGTCTAATCAAGAATGCAAGTTGTGAATACCGTGTTAGTAAGATTACAGTTTTCAAACCATGTTGTTCTATACTTCCACACTCATGCTGTGAGGTAAATTTAAAAAAAGCACTATGTTTATGGCTTTACAAAATGTTTGATTTAAAAATTCTTTTATTATAGAACACAGCATTTCACTTAAAATAATTCAAATTACAGTATGATTTCAGAAGTTCTCTGACTTTCTTCTTACTCTGAACAGATCAATGCAGTAGTCTTACTATCAGGTACCAGATTCGTGACAGAGAATGAGAGATTCACCCCATTTTAAGTTGCCCATAACACGAGGATATCACCATCCTCAGAGAACTGTCCCTGGACTTTCAGGACAAAGCTCTCTGCTGCAAAGAGCCCTCTGAGTAAATCCAGACACTTGCAACACTGCATTTTTTGCAGCTCCCTTAGGAACACAAACTGGAATGCAGAATTTCACAGCTACCTCGCAATATACCAAGAGCAGAAAGATTCCCCAAGTAGAATATAACAGTTTCCTATTAAAAATTGTGGTAGATGCTCTTTCATAGAATAGATATTTACTTCCAGATATTTTTTAACTCCACAAGAACCTACACAGCAGTACCAAGAATCTGCCCCACAGGCTGGGAGGACCCATTTGCTGTGCAGGACAGTGACAACCCACAGAGTCCTGTGCCTGCTCAGAGCCCACAAAAGGAGAGCTTGCTCTGGGCTTGCTGCTGCAAAGAGTGCATTCCAGGAGCTGCCAAACAAACGTGACTGGAATAACCAGTGCTTCTCCATCCCAGGACACTTTCTCCTGAGCATGGGAACAGATGTGCTGGAGGCCAGGCCAGAGCAGCCTGCCAGCCCAGGGCACTGCCTGCTCCACAGGCAGCAGGTACCTACAGGAGACATCCAGCACATCCTGTCTGCTTTCTCCTACATTCCCAAGAGCTTCCATAAAAAGGTGTGGTGGCTGGATGAGCTGTCAGCAAACTCCTGCACAAGCCATATCTTCAGTATCCTGTAACTGATGGAGATGAGATAGACACTCACTGCTCCACTTTGTGTACTCAGCAAACATCATCTCCACAGCTCAAGGTTTCCTCACACTGCTTGCCACTCTGGAAATGTTAATAGAACTTCAATAACACTTCCTACAAGAAGCCCAACTGCAGTGCCATTCAGTGTGCTGGATTTCTCCTCAGTACAAATACTCAGAATGCACTCAGCATAGTGGTCTGCTTGTCAGACACAAGCAATGCCTCTGTACTGTGCATTAAGATACAGTTACAAATAGAGAGCTCTGTACATAATTAGCTCCTTGTGAGGATTGTTTTTTAATGGAACAGAAAAACCACATCAAATACTGCTTTTAAAGTTTAAAATTAGAAATATAATTTCCATTGAATAGAGAGAGCAGACTAAAACGCAATTGGCAAATACATTAGATTTCACATGATCCTAATAATTCTACAGTAGCTTGCATAGTTTGTATAAAAAAATTGGAAAACAGAGAAGTTAGCATTTCTGTAATAGCATTCTGATGTGAGCCAACAACAGCAAAAGTGTAATTCAGGGCACAAGTGGAAAGGTTAGGCAACCACAGGCCACAACTGCTGCCATAACAACCCTAAAACTCAGATTTGTTTTCACAAGGAAGAGAGGCAGTCCCCACTGCAGAATATTCACTCACTGTACAAACAGGACTGCCCTCACTCAGTAGCATGTGCCAAGCATTATCTAAATATCAACTAACCACTTTGTTGCAAATTTTCCCTTTTAAAAACTTATTAATTACAAGATAATTGAAAGCTCTCCATATATTAAAATGACCGTTAAAATAATCCGGTCACATTCTTCATATGCATAATTTTAATTTCTCTACACAACATATATCCCCACAGACATCAAAACTTTCCTGACTTTTTAAAATGTCATTGTACAAACATGAATTCCACAGGATATGGATACTATTTATCTATAACCAAAGCTGGAATATCCTGATTCAGCACCCAACAGAAATTTTAGACAAAAGAACTTCCTAAAGACAGAAGTGAAAAAACAAAATTAGAAAGTTGGACATATGGAACATACCTTTAATAACTATGTATCTCTTCTGCTATTCTACAAATACTCCCACATACCTGTGTCTTAAGCAGAAACTCCCCACATGAACTTACCAATATAAAATGAGCATTCAGAATGCAGCATGCTCTGTGTCCACAGCTGGCACACTTCACTTTCTGTAAGAGCTTCGACACCATAGTATGCTTGGTATTCTAGTTTTGGCAGCAGGAATATGGGAGGCAGCTGAAAAAGAAGAAAAAGAGGCACTCACTGTTCAAAAACATCCACAATTTTATTACATTTTGTAGTTTATAATAACCACAGTCCTCCACCATAAGCTGAAGCAACAAAGACATATCAGAGATTTTGTTTGAAGGTTCACAATCTATGAAATCCAAAGTACAAACTTGGGAGTACACAGACTTTATACAGAGAAAAGTGAAATGGATGGGGAAAAAAGAAAGAAAGAAAGAAAAAAAAAGGCCTGGGCAAGCTTTTGCAAATAGCAAAATTCTCCCACTTTGTAATTTTTCCATGTGACTAAATTAATTTGAAGTTTACACTTCTGTGTTCTACTGCCCTCTGCAGCAATTTAAGAAAAAACACACAACATTTCTAATTAGCTTTTTATTAGCAGAATTCTGCCATTTATCACTCCTGGCAGAATCTCACTTGAAATTAGAACCTAATGCTTGGACTCTCATTTGAAATCAGAGGCTACCCTAACTAGTGAGCTAACCCTACTGAGCACTGTCAGCTCTCACTAACAAGCCTCAGTTTAAATTCCAGCAGAAATTTAAAAAAAAAACCAAAACAAGTGCTCAGTTTCTGAATGACAAAGCAGTTATTTCCAGGCATTTATGAGCAGCAGATCAATAGCACAAAGATGGAATTTCTTCAAAATAAGACTCTAAGCCCAGACTCTTGGCAAATAATCAGCATAACAATGATTATTTCCATTTCAACAAAGCATAAACACCTCACAAAACACCTGCCTGCTGTAATTCTGGGATTTTCAGGAGAGACATACCACAAAAAAATTGCTGAATGAATCAGAGGACTCTTTAAACAATTAAAAATTACTGAGAATTACAGAATAAAGTTTCCTCTTCCTGATGCTGCAAGGAGTATTTCGATTACAGTTGCACTCAAACCACTTAATTCCATGAGATAAACTATTTGCTGAGAAATGCCACAGTATTTTCAAGCAGAACAAATAGAATCTCTTTTTGTGTTCTCTGTTGTTCATTTTATCTACTATTTCTCTGCTTAACGAGGCATGATAGCAAGGCTGAGTCCTGCTTGAAAGTATTTATGACCATGAACATTCTCAAAGCCTTGGGCCAAACCCCTAATTACTCCATTAACTTTTAAGAATAGGGGTTTTTTTACAGGAGTATCATTGCCCAGGCATATTACTGCAGTAAAAAATGGAAAATCACACTTCCTTAACTCCTAATCAAGTAGACTTAAAGAAATCACAAGTTGTTCTTCCCTATCTTGCTATAGCAAATGTTTACTTACAGAAGACACACTGCAGTCACAACTATCTCAGTGAAAGCACAAATACTATCAAAGAGTGGGAATCCCAGAAATGCCAGTTGAGCACAACTATTTAAAAAAAAAAAGCTGAAAACAAAATCTTTACCTTTTGGGCTTTTTTCTTTTTCTGGTACCATGGCAGTGACCTGACTTTCTGCACACTGCAACGCACGAGTAACAACAGATCATTCAAACTGAAGAGCTTGAACACAACATTGCCTTCCTCAGGTGCTTCATACTCTGAAGGGTCTTCTTCAAGCAGCTGAAGTTGACTTGACAGCTTTTCTAGAGAGAATGAATAAATCAGAAAATGACAAGCTTGAACATTCTTTACCAAGAAGCTGATTTGCTCTGTTCCCTTGCAGTAGTTTTCTGTTCAGTTTTTTATTTTTTTTTTACTCTAGGATCTGTTTTGATTCCTAACATTTTGGATTGAAAACTACTTCATTAGGCACCAAAAAATCACTTATATATTAATAATTACATTTGGGAAATGTTCACTCTTTAAGAGTATATTTTTTAATAATCCCACATCATTAGATTCTCACACAAATAGAGAGAACTCCAAATGTGAGACTCCATTCTTAAATAAATGTAGTTCAAAAGCTGCCTTTTTAAGCCACAATCACTCAGCACTAAGGAGACAAAAATTTTCTTCACAATGAAAGCCTCCTGAAAGCTGCCATCCATTCATCAGGTACTGAAGTGACTCAAGTCTCAGGTCTGGATGGCAGCACAAGCCTCTGCACCACACAGAGTTCAATCTGGATCCCCTCATATTCCAGAGATGCTACTGCATCTCCCTGGCTTTCAGCACGTGAACAAACATCCCTTCAACCCTTAGAAACATTCTAACAAAACCTTTCAAATAAACTGAGTAGACTCCAAATTGCTTTGCTGAAAATGTATCCGATTCTTTCTTTCTTTGTCCTGCAGACATGTGGAAATGTGAGTCAAAACTACACCTACAAACAGGGATTGCTGTAGTGCTATGAACAAATACATTTTTAACATTAAATTCAGAGTTTATGTGCAGGTACACTGTGGGAGAGACCATCCAAGCAACTGGAAGTAATTTTCCGTTAGTAAAAAATATAGCTCAAATCTGGCTTTCTGCAAAACAGACATGCAAAGAAGTTTCTCAGCTTCCTGTAGAACTTTCAAATAGTGGAATTATGCTTTCTATTCTTATGCAGTCATTTTTCTGCATTTACTTTTGCAGACTAGACTACTCAAATATTTCAATTTCTATGCAAAAAAACTCATTCCACTACCAAAAGTTTTCTTTTCCTTGCTTAAAAACCACTTGTTTCTCTACAGTTAAACAGTATTTCACATTCACCTCTGTGGATAAACAGCTCCCAGTGCTCTCTTCTGTGTGCAAGACAGTAATTCCCACACAGAGAAGCTACTGTTAACCTGAGTCACATCTCTAAATAAATGTAACAGATGCACTATTGACATGTTCTACAGATAAAGGAGGTAAAGAGTTTTCTGCTAAATTTTCCTCCTTAAGCAATGACCACACTTACTCTTTGGCAATCCCTCAAAAAGCCATGTCCAGGAATTTCTAGAGGAGCCGGTGGGATTGGAGGCTGGGGCTGGCACAGCTTCTGTGCTGGAGGTCACCAATGTTTTAGGAGACTGAGGCAGTTGGGCTGGCACAACATTAGAATTATCACAGCTCACCACTGACTCGTGAGTTTTGTGGGGAGGGGACTTGAGAAGTTCAGTTTGCATTTTCAAAATCTGCCCGACAGGATCCAATTCTTTGGATAACTTTCTTGGAGATTTCTTGGAGGCTTTTTTTCCCTGGTCCCTGGTATCTGAGCAGTCAGTGATGCTTGCTAAAGGACTCTGGGTAGGGGAAGGAGATCTGGGAGTCTCTGCTGAGGTACAAGAAACAGTGGTTGGTACAGCTGGTTTGCAACAAGCAGTGGTTTTACATTCTGAATCAATCACCAAACGCTCTTCATCCGTGTCACTACTGCATAAAGAAGTGTAAGCCTCTTCTGTCTGTGCAGCACCAGGCTCCTTCTCAGAACTCACTGCAACAGACAGAGGATTTAATTTTGTTTCACTGTCCAATACTTCCTTGGCCATGGCATCCTGTGCTTTGTTCAGTGCTACCTCCGCTGAGGTAGGTGAATTTTCTTGAAGGTGGAAGCATGGAAGCTGCACACTGGCACATGCTGAACCTTCTTGCTCAGAAAGGGTGTTTTTCTCCTCTTCATCCCCGCTATTTACAGCAGATGAATTCTTCCCCCCCATTTTTAGGCCATGAGATAAAATTTTTGCAGTGTTACTAACTGCAGGAAAAGTACTTTCCATTTTACAAGTTCTTGAGAGTTTGGTGGTTGCTCCAAAAGTTTCAAGTTCTGTAACATCATCATCGAAGTCCATCCCTGTGTCATCTGAAAGAGGAACTGTCCTGCACTGGTAGGTATCAGAACACACCTTAACAGAGATGAGAAAGTAATAAAATTTAAAAATGCCAAAACAATAAAACAAACCAAGAAATGAGACACTGTCAAACTGAAAACACAAAAAATGTTCTACCATCCATGTCTGACTGTTAGGAAAGAGGAGTACTAACTGAAAAACAATTTTTCTTGTTTAACTTGGAATATCTTGGGTCCTATGAGATGAAAGGCCTTTCCAAAGAGTAAAAGTTCACAGAAGCTTTTCCACTGAAGCAAACTCACCAAAAGACATTGTCATGAAGTAAACATTAAAGCTGAGATGTCCATATAGAAGCATTTAAAGGAACTAGATAGGCATTTTCTAACAGGGTCTGTAGCTCAGCAATAGAAAAACCACCATCACAAAACCAAAATTTCCCTTTATCACATAAAAAGCAACGTAGGAATTTTAACAGAAGTTTTTGGTTTTGATTGTTTTAAGAATACATGAACCTACGTACATCCCACTGAAATGGGTTGTCCTCAGCTGGTTTGTCCATTGACACATCAGAAATTGAAACATAAGATGTTTTAGTTGCTAGGAAATCCATTGGAATTTCATGGAAGATTTGATTCCTCTCTCTCACTGTCATTTCTTTTCTCAGCAGAGGTGGATCAACATAAACCACTTTAGCTGGTTTGCAACCTTTTCAAGAATAAAAAAAGAGACTGAGTACATATTAAATGGAAGGAAAAAACACCGTTGTATCATTTCAATAATAAATCTTTCAACTTCCAATTACAATCAAACCCACTGCTTGTTCCCAGCAGAAGAAATGAAAAATGATCCTTTCATTAACAACAGAAAATAAAAGTATGCCCAGATATGGTGTGAATTATTACAATCCTGCAGCAGCAATACACACCATATTAATGGTAGAACATATTTCAAATGCAGTTCTAAGTAGAGAATTTGTAAAATAAGAACTGAGGATTCATCATTTCCTATACAGCATCAGATCATTAAATGTATCCTGTTTCCCAAAAAGATCCTTTTTCTTTCTTGTTTGAAAGTCAATTCTTTAAGTCTCACTGCCCTACAAAAGGAAAATAGCTGAATGTCCAAATTCAACTGGTGGCAACTGTAGAAATTGTTCCTATTCTCAGTAATAGGTGGAAAAAGGTACAGGAAATGATATCCAGTGATCCTGGATCAGCTTTCCAGCTTTTTTGCACAACCCCCCCATAGTTTTATAACAAAAACATCCCATACCTGCAGCAGTGATCATTTTAACGCAAACTGGAATTTCCCACTGTTCCTTGTAGTTTAGTCCATGGTTATTCAGTAAAGTAAATAATGATTCATTACTTAAAACAACGTGAGGGCAGTATTTCAAAGCAAGTTTTTCTGCATTTGAATCTGAACTAATACCCTGAAGAGAAAAAAGAAAGGTATTTCTTTCAAAGTTCTTTTTTTAAGAAATATACACAAATTTGAATTTACAAGAAAAACTCCAAACCCAACCAAAAATAGATATATACAAGCCCTACCCCCTTAAAAAGTCCAAATACTACCTCAGTGCCAGGCTTCAAAATGAAATGAAAGAGAAAAAAACTTCCCTGAAGGTTTTCAGCTGAATCTTATGCACTGACATTGCAGCACGAGAAAATTATCTTTTGAACTTCTATTTTCAGTTAATTTCTATACATTTGAATTACTAGGCTGAATAGGAATTCAGATAATCATGAAATATTGGAGTGCACTGAAGCAAAAAAAATCCCCCAAACCAGATTAACTCAGAAATATATATTACAGATCTTCTTTTGAGTTAAACAACAACATAATAAATAAACATAACAATCTAATATTGAAATATGGTTAAAACTGCACAGTTGTTTCAAAACTGATTGGATATAAAGAACCTTAAAACAAATAGAAAACCCTCAAGAACATAAATTCAGAACTGAAATGATAAAACTGTTAAACATTACAAGTACACATTTCCATGAAGGAAGGAGGTTGGGAATGCTCATGAGATTGAAGAACATCATCAAGAACTAAGAAGATAATGGGAGCCCAGGAGCACTGAGGATCATGAGAGAACTAAGAAAAACCCAGTAATGTTCTTTTTTTCTGCCACCTGAGACACCATCAGAAGGGCTCTGTTTATAGCTCTAACATCTTTGAGGCTTATACCACTCTCCTGCATCACGTCTGCTCCTTTCTTCAGCAATTGTCTTTGAAATTACTGTGCTTCTGTTTAAAGCCTGCTTTTTTGATATGTGAAAAAATTCCTTAAATAAAAAATTATCTGGAATAAACATCGAAAAATCCCAGTTCCAAGAATGAAAACTCCCTGATTTTCACAGTGGAAGAACACAAACAGAAATACCAGCTATTTAATAGTGCAATGCAATCAGAAAACTGTTCAAAATATAAAAAGGATCAGATTGTGCTTCTGTACAAAATATGCCTTAAAAATGACAATAAAAAGGTTACTTACATTATGCATAACATGAGCCTTTTTTTCTGGGGTAATAATAGATGTAACAGTGCTATAATCTGTGGGCAGCTGAACAGGCATGGAAGGGAAATCTGTTTTACTACGTCTTGCTGTACCCTGGGGGAAATCAAGTAGTGTCAGAAAACAGCTTTCACAGCAATCATGCTCATCCAACACTGCACTTCTTATGAAGAAAAATATTAGGAATTTACACAGGTGCATTATAAAGTCATGTGATATGAGAAAACATACTATTAATGTAATCTTTTAACGGCAAACATCTGGTGAAAAGGGTTAACAGTCTTCCTACCAAAATAATTTTCTTAAAGTTTTAATTAATAATTGAAATTATAAATTATAACCCCCTAATTCAAGACCTGAATAATAGCTGCAAAAATCCCTAATCCTTGCATAACACAATTCTTAAGTAATTCTACTTATTTTTAAAAAACCTCACAAACCCAGTGTATGTACATAAAGCATTACCATTGCAAGAAGATTTTTTTCCAGCCTAAAGGTCAGCTGTGTATGAAACTTTCCTCCCATGATACTGATGATCTCCTGGAGGGTGTAAAACTCTGGATATTTCTGCACATGACCAATACATGCACGTAGCAATTCCTAACACAAAAAGAAAAAGAATTTATACATTTGTATCTTTCACAAGAATTGAATTTTGAGGAGTTTTTTCTGCAATTTCAAGTTGCATTTAAAAGCTTGCAGATACCAGTACAGATCTATAATACTCTTACAATCACCAGTGTGAGAGCTGCAATATATTCCAGATTCTCCTCAACCCTTCATAAGCAATGCTGACAATGTATGCACACAGCTCAGGCCAATCATTAAAAACATGCTGTTTAGTACAGTTTGAACTGTGTGAAACCAGGTAATTTCCTTTTTAGTTATTTATCTTGGCTTTTAAAGGAAGCAATATTTTTCTGTGTTACTACCCAGCTTAACACAAAGCCTAGGCAAAAGTCACAAAGGTAAAGGCATAGTTGTTCCATTTGTGTTGAAACTTGCTATCATGTCAACTCTACATAATTTTTTACAATACATGAAATAAGGATTTAGGATATTTAGATTTTATTTAGTAACTTGAATGAGTTATTTCTGCAAGCATTGGTTAAAACAAAATATGGGCCTCTATTTCATTTTTAAGTCAGGGTATTTACAATAAATAGGACTTGAAGTCTGGAGACACATTTTGTGACCAGATGACAAGATATAAAATTGCAAAGCCAATGCCAATATTTATGGGGCAAAAAAAAGAAAGCAAGATGTTTGTCTTCGCAACTCTGTGTTAACTCACTAATGGGAAAGTTTAATGAACCTATATTCTGGATTTATTTCCAAAATGTGCTATAAACCCAAGAACGATACCTGCAGCTGCATTCATGTTTGATCTTAGAATCATCAAAGTGGATATTTAATACAGCATGAATTTGCAGAGGGTTATGATTAAAGCGAGTAACTTCTAATTAAAGCGACTTTATAACATGCTAGTGTGTCATGCTACTAAGCTTTCCTGTGGAGGAAAGCTCAACATTCTGTCCAGCAGTGTCTATCTAGGAGCCACTTCTTAATGGAAATGCACACTTAAAATGTACCTTCTCCTTTCCCAAATATAGAAGCAATTATTTGATGAATAAACACTTTTGCACTATTGTAAAAAGTGATTTCCCTTCCATAACATATTTTTGGCTCCAGTGAACCACAGGCCAAGCCACGCTGCACAGCATAAGGGAAATGGCCACTTCCCCATCTCACCCCAACACGAAATGAGCAGGTCAGGGAACACCACATCCCATGAGCAGCTCTGTGAATTCTAATCATGATTCCAGGATTTTTTTTAAGAAGGGCTGGAATTAAGCATGGCACTGGTAATTACCTCAGTATAATGCAGTGCATCTTCAGAGATGGCATCATAATCTTGGGCGCAGCTCTTTGCAGCGTTTTGGGCAAATTTCATAAATTCTGCAATTTCATTGTTTACTACTTCTTTCATTTGCTGGGGGAAGGAAAAAATCGATTTTTAAGACAAAACAGAATGCTCTGTGCTAGATATGTAACCAACAAAATTTCCAGAGAGACAGTACAGGTAATGATATGAAGGAAGGTATAGATTCCACTTGCTGCTCAATTTGGCAAATGTTCCGTTTCACTTAAGTAAAACCACCCATTTCCTTAAAAAAACACTTACCCTCAGTTGTTCAGATCACTTAAAAAAAAAAACCCCAACAAAACAAAAAAGCCACAAAACCCCAATTTCAGTGAATAACCAAATTTCTATTAAAAAGCTTACCCTGAATACTTCAAACTTTTATTACCTTTCATAACACCATGAATTCTATGACAAATTAATTATGACAAATTGAACTGAAAATAAATTTTTCCCTTTTCCTTTATTCTTTGTAAGAAAAAAAAATTGCATGACTCCCTCTGTGCTATGTTCATATCTTACCATATAAGTGAAAAATTCCCTTTGACTTGCTGCATTAACTTGGAAATGGTTTCTCTTTTTTGAGAACTTAGTCATCAGATACAAGTATGTTTTCTGCTCCTTCTCAGTCAAACAAGAGGTAAATGGATAGGGGAGTCTGGGTTCTGGAAGAGGATGATCATCAGCTGGGCTTTTAGCCTCCACCTCAAGTGGATCTTCAGCCTGCTTGCTGCAGGTCTGTCCGTTTTCTGAAGAGTTTGCCAGTGCCTCCACATTTTTCTTTGCCTCTCTGAAAGAAAAGTAACAAATAAACGAATTTAATAAACAAATACTAGTATTTGTGAGAAACAATAAAGGCAGCTGTCCTGAACTGCTCTGAGAGACACTGATATTCCAATTCCTATCTGTGCCAGTGGATGGGTCTTATTCTGAAACTTCACCTGTACAATCAGACTAACCCTTAGTGCCACCTTTGCAACTTGTTTAAAAAAAACAAACAAAAAAAGGCAGTGATTTCTTTTTTTAAAAAAACAAAATGGTGTAACAAGCTAAAAATGAAACAGATTCTTTGTTCTGGAAACACACACTATTAATGAAAAAATAAAGAATCCACATTTCATCAGTCATTGATGTGCACTGTTCAGAAACAGTTTGCACTCAGAAAGGTCAGACTTGTGAGTCAGTTTTGATAGTAAGACTCAACTAGAAAAAGCCTTTCTCTCGTTGCAGAAGAAGGAAATTAAAATTACTTAATTGTAACAATAGAAATTACAGATTTCAATGAAGAAATTCTTACAGAGTACACAAATCAAGCATTTCATTTTCTACTCTAAACAATGCTGGAATCAGTCACCAAAAATAAGAGTAGGCTAGGACAAGGGGCATGGCTGTTCTAGTAACAATAAAGAAATAACATAAAGCTTGTTCTTAAAACAACTCCAGTAAACAAAGGCCAACCAGCCTAGCCCAGGTCTACTTAAAATAATTGTACTTAAGAGAAAAAATATTTAAGGCTAACAAAATGAACATTAAATGCTGATCTTGGAAAAAGCATATTTTTAAGATACTATTTCAGCAGTAGAAAACATCTCTAGTGTCATTCAAACCCAGCAGTATCACATCCACAGTTCTTAATAACACTTCACAGCTGTCTCTCTAAATATGAGAATGTGTCCATCCTTGTGGCACAAACTGGCAAATTTAATTAAGCTGCAGCAGCAACAAGATGCTGACTCAGATATGCCAGTCTAAGAACATCAAGAAATTCTAGCAGCTTAAATTGGCTATATTCAGCACTGAATGAAATGGCAGCACATCAAGATCATTTCAGTATGCAGTGCTGTCACAGTCTTCATTGGGGTGCAAACCAAAATAATCTGACAGAGCTTTTCTGTCCATATTTACAGCATTATACTTTATTTGAGCTGACGGCTTAAATTTTCCCCCTTCATTTTATCAGCAACCTGCCTTCACTGCTTCTACACCAAGAGAACTTAAACTTCTGTAAATACCTATGAGAAATTCCCCCAAATTAGCAATTTCCCTCCCAGCTTTTACTTTCACACTTGCTTCAACAGGTTTCTCTTCTTGACTCTGGCCACAACCCAGCTCTATCAATTTTTGATATGTGTATGTATCCATAGGAGATAACAAAGAGCACAAAATGATAACATAAGGTACCTGTTTGATAAATGCCAGAGTTCAGAAAGGCTCGGAGACAAGGAATACTTTTCATAAAGTTCATGGGAGAAAAATACTTCTTGGCCATTTTTTGGTGAAATATCCCTAATAACAAAAAATGCAAAACAAACAAAAATTAAAGGCCACATCTGCCCCTGAGAAACAAAAACAAGAATTAATTTAGATGAAAAAGGAAGAGGCTACCTAGGGAGTGGTTCTAGATTTCCTTTTTATGGAAGTTATAGATGTACCAATACCTTATGTTCTTCGATTGTAAAATATCTATTTTTCACAGTACAAAAGAATTTTATTAATACAAGATATCAATTCTAGGTATGGCGAGAGAAATTTTGATGAGAGTTTCACTTTCGCATGTTCATGAATCAAAACCAAACTCTGGGCAGAAATACCCGAAATTTTTGAGAAAAATATACGGGTTTTGACTTTTCAGAAAAGACTTGTCTTCTACGCTGATCTGACCTTCTATATCGCTTTTTTCTTTTTTTCTAATATAGCCGCTTAAGTGTACAGGGTTTATACAATCCCAACCTTCCTAACGATTGTAAAAGGGACAGGCAAAGATTTTATTCGCGTCTTGCTTCACAAACTAATTCCAATCCACCTCGCCTCTCCAGGGTTAAAGAGCCGAATTACGTGTTTTCAGGGCTTTTCGTATTAGAAACGGGAACAACATCCCTGCCCAGAACCGAAGGCACGGACTGACAGCAGCTCTCGGGGAGCTCTGGACTCTCAGCCCGCCGCTCCCTCAGGGAAGCCTCGCCTCCTCCCGCTCCCATGGCGGGAGCGATGGGAATGGCGCACACGCCCTCGGGGCGGCGCCTGGCGGGGCGGGAACCCAGCCCGCCCT
>JAHLSL010000053.1:4389351-4407506 GCA_025920805.1 Petroica traversi | reverse complement strand
TGGGCAGTTCAGTTTCCCTGGCTCACTTCACGTGAGCTGCAAAAGAGCCTCTTTTACTGATGGGCAGGCTTCCTAGTGTGGTAAAATGTGGAATTCGGGTATTCTCAGAACCCATAAGTCTGGATGAGGGAGACTTATTTGCTTATGGTGTTACAAGGAAAGTGATGCTGATCAGTGTTCTAAAGATGGCGAAGTGATGTGGGAAGAGTGTGTGCTGTGATTAAAACACGGCGCTATTACACAAATGCATGAAAACCCAGCGATGATTCTGAATGGTTTCCAAACCCACCAACAAGAGAGTCTTCAGCTTGCTTGCAGGTCAGTTTCAAGGATAGTGATTTTTTTATTTGTTTATTTTAGAGAAGCAATAAGGTTTTCTATCCCACTCAGAGCCTAGCCGTGTTATTACCCCTTGTAAGGAGTGATCTTACTTCCCAACCCAGGTATGGTAACAGTTGTATAGCTGAATGATGAGAAGGCTTATCTTGGTGAATGTGGCAGCTTAAGTCTAACTTCAGGCTGCATCTATCTAAAACCTGCAGTATCTGGGTTTTTCTTTATAAAATAGTGCTGCTTCCTACTGGTGATCTTGGTACTTCCATGATAAAACATGAACATCAGGAAACATGTTTCCACTGTGAGGGTGACAAAACAGTGGTACAGGTTGACCAGGGAGGTTTTGGAGTCACCATCCTTGGAAATATTCAAAAGCTAGGCATGGTCCTGGCCAAGCTCAAGGAGGCCTTTGCTTGTGACCTCTGAAGTCCCTGTCACCCTCAGCAATTCTGTGGTTCTGTGAAATAATCCATAACCTCCTAACGTACAGTTTAGCTTTCCTTATGGGCAGGGAGGGAATCTTCAGTTTGTCTCACTTCAGAAAAATTCCCGTGTTTTATACAGTTCTTTATAAAGCTGTTCTTCCCTAACTTGTATCTTGGTGGTTGGGAACTCTCCTGTGACTGGGAAGACTGGGCAGGAATCATGTCCTAAGGATGAGAAAATTAAATCTGTATTTTCAGTGTCTTGACTGCTGTAGACATGGAGCTGCTGTAGAACACATGCTTAGTGCTACAGTTCTAAGAGTTATCACTTACACTACTTTTTTTGAAGAGTTTATCTGTAGGTGAAGGCTGCTTCCAGATACAGTGCTTCAAAGATGAATGCTAGTATCTGTTTCTGGATCATGGTCAGGAGTATAAATAGTGAGCTGTTAAAAGCTCTGTCAAGACTGAGGCATTTCTGAGTAGGTGCAGAAGGAGAATTTCACATGCCTGAAGTCTTAAGACCAAGTATGGTGCTGACACATTCAGGTGTTCCCAGAGTTAGCACAGCAGAGGGGAGCTGTGCCTTTGACTTTTGATACCTAAATAGTATTAAAACTTCTATTTTGATACCCCAATCCTCATTTGGATCTGACCTGAAGTAGTATTTCTGCTGGGAGAGTTCACTGGGAGGGTTTTGTGCCAGATTCCTGGTATTTTGCACTTGATATAGTGAACTGTGATTTCAAACAAGACACCTTCAAGTTGAGGTGTCTGCATTAATCCACGTTCATTCTGAGAAGGTTTAAAGCTCTTATTGGCCAAAAGCTTAAAAGGTGCAGAAGAAAATGTGATGTCCTAAAATATCTCTAATATACGTGTAGCCTAAATCTGTATCAGTGCTTTCCTTAAAGAACAAACCTAATAAACCGTAGTTCAGAAAAACAAGCAAGATGAGACTGACAAAAAAATTAAGACAGATTTTCCATTAGAAGCTGAAGTTTTATTACAGGATAACAGTACATAAAGCACATCTAAAATCGATGTGTTCAATGCACTTAATAAAGGTAATGTAATATTAAAGGTACAGTTTCTAAGTACAATATAACAACATTCATATTAGAATGAAAATTGGAGTATTTAAAAGACAACATTAAATCTCTTATTTTTACAGTCATATTTACAAAATGAATCAAAATACTTTTTCCGGGACCAAGTAAAATAACAAACTTGAATATAAGCAGGCTATCGTAAGAGTGAGTTGGAAAGGTCTATGGAAGGGAAAAGTGAAGTGATTGGGTAAAGATCATTAGCAAAGGTTTAGTACAATACCACTTTAGTATTCCTCTTGATGGCTTACATTTTATTGTGGCTAGAAAAGGAATTTATACATACTGTACACATAACAGACAGCACATATTTACATGTACAGTATAATTGCATTAAACTTGTGTGTATTTACAGAAATTTGAGCATATCACTCAACGAGGTTTTTAAGTCTGTGTGCTTAATCTTCAATCTGATGTATATTTGTAATCAGCATTTATTCTGGCGTTGGTACATTGAACATTTATTAAAGAGGGAGGATAAATGTTAACCGAATGGTTTTGCATAAATATATCAAACTATTAAAACGATAGGGAGAATGTGTTCCTGGCATTATGTCTAGGTTGGTACATACAAATTTAAGAGTGAGTCTTTTTTTCTCTGTGAAAATATCAAAAGGTGACTTAAATCAAGAAGGGAAAACTAAATTGTCATGGCTTATATTTAAATAAGATTGTAACTTCAAGAGGTTTTTATAATTGTCCTGATAGTGTTTGCAGTTAAACATTCCACTTATGAAAATATACCCATGGTGCAGTAAAGTTTTTGTTTTTAGGTCAACAGTATGTTTGCTGTTTAAAAAAAATTATTTATATATATTTATTCCTTGGATTGAGGGTATAAAAGCAGTGCATGGAAGCCAAGAACCATGGCTTTAAAATTCACTACCTTCTATTATCAAAAAGTGCAGTAAACAGAAACATCGTTATTAATAAATTGCTCAAAAATCTTTGCTAAAGATCTTATAAATTCAGTAATATTACAGAAAAATTCTAATAAATATTTAAAAGGTTAATTACCTCCTTAGTTAGATATTTGATATCCATCAGTTTTTAAGAATGAACATGAAAACAATATCTAGAATGAAAGGAACAGGGGATAGGAATACTTTGAAGGGTATATGACTACGTAAATTAAGGTATACATGAAAAAATAAAAACAAAACCCCCATACCTGACAAAACGTTGCAAATTCCACTTCTTAATTAACTTTAGTTGCTACTGGCTGTCCTTGGATACGTATGCACGGTGTATAAAGCATATCCAGGGACTGAATTTAGCCATCCATCTATCACGGCAGATTTACAGAACATTCCTATTTACAGTAACTGGAGTTAAGTGTGTAGGCATGGCCCAGTAACATCCGCAGTCTGAGTGTGTACAGATCCTATTTAAAGTGAGCAGGGAGGAAGGCACCCAGCAGAATAACATCTATAAATTTCCAATGCAACAACAGGATAGAATTCTCCCAACAAGCCAAATAACTACCTCCCTTTCAGACAGACAGCATATTGTAATTATTTTATACTGGCAGATTAGATGTTTTTATTTTTGATACAATACAGGCAGACTGTTTTAGTAACCAAAAGGATAACAAGCTGGACAGAACAATTTTAATAACGTTAATAATTAATAATGTTAATAATGTAGAAGAAAATTCTACATTTGATATCAAGTATCTGTACCGGTGAAGTAATTTTCTCCTTATTAAATATACTATAGAATAATTTATATAATGACACTATGCATTTAAAGAGAAAACCATGTCCCAAATCTTGTACTCTGATACAGGTACTTGTTGGGCATATGTTGGTGTATATATATATATACACAAATATATATATTTATATATAGTTATACTCAGTGAAATTAACAAGACCCAAAGGTGGTATTGTCTAGGAATAAAAGGGGTTTGTTTGTTTTTGTTCACAAAAGTAACTTATCTAGCACCACACATCAGAAAAACACAAAAATAGCACACTCTAGTTCTAAACAGCTATGTCTAAAATAGATTATATAGTAAAACAGATATTATACAGCATAATGTGGTATTTGATAAACAGATAAATATTTGCACTGTGTAGGCTGTTTATAGTATAATTTTATCTATACAGAATGAAAGCAAAAAGTTAACTGTATAGAGGTGAGCAGAACAACATTAAATATTATGACTCCAAAGCAGAGACAAAGAGTTGAAAGAATAGAGCAAGATAAAATGTTTACAGGCCATTACAAGTCCTTAAATTAGTAGTAAAATAAGGAATCAGTTGCTCAAGTTTAAGAAAGCAGTAAACAAGAGATTGCATTTACATGCAGATGTCTAAAACTTGTATTTCTTTTAAATCTATGCACAAAAAGTCATTTGTTTTTATTGCTTGACATTCAGTTATGGCTAGAATATTTTTAACCTTTTTTTTGTACTTTGGAAACAAGAATATTGTTAAAGGTGCCATAAAAATGGACAACATTGAAAACAGTTTGCAAATAAACCACCTAACACTGCAGTTCTTTATACATTTTAAAAAGCCTTGTCTGGGGTTTGTCATATGTTAAATATATTTAATCTGGGAAAATACATTGTAGCTTGAAGCCTCCCATTGGCCCAAACATCCAATACAAAAAACACATCTCCACAAAAGGAGCAGGCAGACAATACAGTTACATATAAAGAAGCAGCCAGTTAATGTCCTAATACTTCAAATATTGACCACTGTTCTGCAACTTGTTTCTAAATCAATGTAGAAATGAGGAACATTTTGGATTTAAAAAGGTGTACAGTACGTATGCCTTTTTGTGAAATAAAATTCACTGTATTGCTTATGAATTCTCTGCATTAGATATAGATAGCATTACAGATTGCAAGTTCCTGTAAAGTTTGTGCATCTACATTAAGACTTTGTGGGGTAATTCAGGGTAGTGTTTCTCAAACCGAAAGTCACAACTGGTTGTTTGAACGCTGCCCAAGTGTTTAGATAATGATCAAAACACCCTGCCAGGCACACCCAGCTCCGTTTTTTGAGAAGTGCAGGTTCTCCAGCGCGGAGCACGTGCTTGTGCTGGCTACAGGAGCGCGCTGGGCAGGGAACTCGGGAGCTGCAGCTCAGCCCCACAGCCTGGAGGAGCTGCAGGAGCCGGCTGGGGACTGCAGTCTGCATTTGCAGTGGCCAGAGAGTTCCCAAGCACCTGCAGCAGCTTGGTTCCTTCAGTTAGGAAATGCTGCCAATAATTCCAGCTGATTCACACTCCCTGCCCCAGGAAATCTAAGTCAATTCCAACACAGAGAGCCCTGTGCAGAAATATAGCCCACAGAGATTGTGCTTTCAGAAACCTTGAGAAACACTAACGTAGGAAAGTAAGTATACATGGGACATGTGAACACTGAAAACATGCAGATGTTAACAAAAAGTGTGATGTCACACATCAAGTTGAAAAACTTGATTGTGAAATTCAGCTTGAAGAAGTAATAGGATTATGAGGGAAGACATACAAGTGAATATTGTGGCAGGAGAAGTGAGCCTATGAGTACTGATCTGAAGCCTTTATCACATTTTGTTTCTTATTTGGATAGCCTACTTATTGCTATAAAGTTATTGCTATATTCTACCAATGATAAAGGCAAAAAAAAAAAAGACACAGCAACATTACAGATGAAAAAGGTAGAATACAGCTCCTGTTTAGATGTTACAATTCTATTTAGTACCTGAATAAAGTTCCAAAGATAGACTGTATATTATGTTACGTATTTTTCCCCTCAAGTCCAGTGACTTAGCATTATGTAGCAAGCCATTATCACAGTACTAGAATTAAAGCACATACTGCAAGGATTCTAAAATAAATACTAATTTACATTTCAAAACTTTTATTTTTGTTGTTGTATTTGGTATCTGTATGCATTTGCCCTCATTTCCACTAAATTATTTACTGACAGAAATATTTAAAGAAAAGAAAGTAAGAGGCTAATATTAAAATATATTAATGAATGTAACTTTAAAAGTAATAAATATTAGTATTAATAATTAAAAAATAACTCTAATAGTTATATTTCTCCAGCTAAGGAAAATAAAGATGTTCTGTGCAATCTGAATCAGCTAGCACAGGTAGAATTCCATACAATGAATACTCAAGAGAAAATTGCTTATTATTTTTGGATATTGTATAGTAAGTGCTGTTTCTGGCATTTATATTAATAGGTTTATCTACATTGAGGAGTTTAGGAATGTCTAGGGAAAAAAAACACACATTGTTTGCACAGCTTACACTGTGTAACATATTTTGTTCATCAAGTACAGACTGGGGATTGTCTTTGCCAATCCAAAAAAAGATACTGTAATGCGTGGATCATCCCACTACATAGTTAAACATCTCATAGGTTGTCCATTCTAAGAGTGTTTAATTGATGGGCAAGTATGTAAAGTACAGCATCCACTGTGAGTCAGCAATAGGAATTTTCTTCTGCTGAAAATGCCAGAACACCAACTGATCATACTTGCTAAGCACTTGTCTGCCTTGGAAAGCCATTCCAAGCTGAACCTGACTGTCAGCTTGTAATTCTAAGTACGGTTTCCCTATTTATTAAGCAATCTAAAGTAACCAACTGGAAGCCGTATACCCGTGAAAAAAAACCCTCAAAGATGCCAGAAAACTGGGGCTTTCTGCAGCAGACAGGCTTGATGGAGAAGTCACTCTTTCCAAAGTAACCAAAGTGTTGAAGTCTTGCTCATTTTGTTCATAGTTGTTTATTTGCTTTTCTACTTGCATTTTCAGAAGAATGCGAAGCCATAAAACAAAGATAATTTGGACAGGCTTCCAGCATCCTGTAGTTTGGCACTGGGAGACTTCCTAAACATTGCTTGGTTTAGGTGCCATTGCAAAATCCCTTGCA
The DNA here is from genome assembly GCA_025920805.1 of Petroica traversi. Classification (NCBI taxonomy): domain Eukaryota; kingdom Metazoa; phylum Chordata; class Aves; order Passeriformes; family Petroicidae; genus Petroica; species Petroica traversi. The sequence goes on along the minus strand of JAHLSL010000053.1, from coordinate 4,400,757 downwards.
ATTGCTGTATTTGATGTACTACATATGAAAATTTCTTCAGCCTCAGTGTTTCTTTCCAGTCAGGTTTTGGCTTTACCATGAAACAACGATAGACAACATTTGAAGTGTTCTTGTTTTCCTGCAGATCTCTGTTCCTTTCTATGTGACTTCACTGCTGAAACCTAACCATGACTTTTTCATTCTTACTGTATTCTCACAAACTGATTCATTTTCTTTGACAATAATTTAAATACTAAAAAGCCATTTGCTATTGCAGAACACTGAATATCAGCTGGAAAAGTAGTCCTATCATTATAAAAATGTCCAGAGGGTATCGAAATTAATTTCAATCATTTATTTAGTGGGTCAGCATTTATTTTCTAAAATATAATTGTAAAATCTTTGCGCTAGTTAGAGTACTTCTGTTTTGAGCACAATACCAACCAAAAAGGAGCTCTACTGCAAGAGTGAGCAAGAGAATGAGGCACACATAGAGCATTTAGTTAAAAAAAATATCCAGTTCTCTTGTGCCTGGGGGCAGGGGGAAGGGAAGAAATACTAGCATATTTTTTAAAAAGTAATTTGTTCCACCAGCAGTACTGGCCACCCTGTTGAAGAGTTTTAGAAGATCCCTGAGCACATTAGTTTCTGACTTATAACCCCAGCTCCAAAATGATAGGGCTTCTCTTGTTGATAACGAGATGGATTGTCATTCACAGTTAAGTCAATCATAAGGTGCTTATCTATTTACCCTTTTTTTCACCAATCAGCACAAAGAACTGTCAGAAAATAACTTTTATTTTTCTTTTTTAAATAATAAAAGGGCACAAAATTTAAACAATATTTTGTGACAGTGGTTTAGGATTATTATCTGGCTGCCCCTCAACAACAGACAAGTGATTCAGTCGACATTCCTTAGCAAAAAAAAAAAAAAAAAAGAAAAATAGGAAAGAAAAGAAAAAAGGCAAAAAAAAGAAAAATCCTGTACAAATATGTATTTTTCCCTGAGGGATCAAGGTTACACCCGCAAGTGCTCTATGTACATATTGCACTGTAGAGGAATGAAGAACATGTGCAAAAAAAAGCAACAATGATTGAAGCTTACTAATCAAACCTTTTAATCATGACTGCTATGTCATCTTGCATTTTGGAATGTCGGAACACAGCTATTCCTTTAATCTAAAATGTAAAAAAAAAAACCAAAACAAAAAAGAAAGAAAAAGAAAAACACACCTCTACTATGGCACATTCAATGAAATAAAAAGTTTCCCAAAGACAAATAGACAAATTCCATCAAGAAAATAATACAAAGTTCGTTCGTTTGTGGTTTTTTTTTTGTTTTTTAGAAAAATTACATTACTTTCTTTCATTGTTTCACATTACAAAATCTTTTTTTTTTAATGTTTACACAAATCACATTTTATTGCAGGAATATTTCAAGTGCCATCAAACATTTATAGAAGGGTTAAAAAAAATAGAAGTCTCTCTAAAGTGGTCCAGACAAGGCTTTGTATAGAATAAATCTTTTTTCCACCTTCTATTTTTGACTTAAGTATTTTGAATACATTTTCTTTATTCCATTGACACTTAACAGCCTAGAAGCAGCCGCTCACACGTCCCACACACACACTCATGTGCGCACACAACGGACTCTCTCACACAAACACAGGTGCACATACACAGATATCTTGGTATCCATACTAAGATAGAGAAGCTAATAAAGAACAACCAAACTTAAAAACAGCCTCCCTTTTTACCTAATTCCATATGTCAAACAATGCTGGAGATGGTGACATACATTAGGGTGGTTCAGATGACAGTATAGTCTAGTAGCTCTTCCTAGAAAGCCAGAAAATATCTCCAGGGACAGATATAACACCCAAGGAAAATATCTTTGCAGACTCTAAGGACCAAGTCATCAAAACTTAAAACATTATGTTCAGCTATCATAGTGTTTTTATTTGTAGTGAACTGGGCAGATGATGAAAATACTCATGTGAATATCCATTGACCTCCAGTGTTTTTTAACTGGTTGATCATCTGATACCAGGCCACAGTCCCAGGGCATTTGCAGAGGAAATTCCCAGGCATTTCCTCTGCTGTGCTGGGTTCTTACATGGCCATCTCTGACCAGCCACTCTGGTGTATTCTGAGTCCCCTTGCATAAAAACCTCCTTGGCAACAGATGTCTTATCAGTACATCCGCTGTGCTGTATCCCTTTTTCTCCCTCTCCATGAAGGGCAACCCAAAAATTATACTCTATTGCCAAGTGGTTGTTAATTGTGATCAGGGAAGCAGAGTTACTTGGGGTGTGTATGTTCAGTCTGATTTAACAAGGTCCCAGTACACATGGGCTCCCACATGCAAAAATGACAGTACTTTCTGGCCTGGAAGAGCACTCTCAGCTAAGGCCCTATTTGAAACCTTTTTATTGTTATGCATCTTATTAGTAAATGCTCCAAGACTTATATTGTCAATGATTTATGAATGTAAATATGCTAAACAGATTCCAAACCAAACCACTGGCACCTTTTCATAATATTCATCATGAAAAGGTAAGAACAGGATGTGACTGAAAACTAATCCCCAAATATTTTGCCTGGTAGTCTACATTGTCAGAAGTAGGAGGTATATCTCACTCTCTAAAAAAGTACAGGTCTTACTTCATTATTCATTAGTTGACTCTGAGATTAAGTTTAGTTGATCTTTACAGGACTAGCACCTAAGGCTGGTCACATTCAGAAAACATTTGTTAGTTAAAAGGGGTGCTTCAAAAATAGGAACACACATTAGAATGCAAGTGCCATATCATGCCAGTTACTCCAATAAAGTAAACAATGATCCTCGGAGAAGTGTTTCAGTGGGAGTGGAGAGAGCATGTACTGGGCTGTGAGCCGCCTCTTCAGGAGCAGGCAGGATGGAGCAGGAAAAAGACAGCTCTATGGACCTCTTCCAAAAGCCCTCTCCTGCCTCCATCCCAGTGCTCAGAGAGCTGCAGGTGTTCCCCTCCCACACCCTAGGGCACACTGTGCTGAGGAGGAAGTGTGATGCTCTCCTCTCGCCCTCATTTCAAAACCTAGAGATGAGTGATAGCTGTAACCTTCCCTGATGTGCTAGACTGGAACATTTTTAATAAGTGTCATAGATAAATGTCTCAATTTGACCCCAAAGGAAACACGTTCAAAGAATAAACCTATATTTTGCTAATAAGAACCCACTGAGATCTGATTTCTCCTTTTTAAAATACTTCGGCTTCGGTGCATTTCTATTCACTTGTTACTTCTCAACAACTGTAACATATATAAGAGATCATTTACCCTTGGAAGTTAAAGCAGTAGGGCACATTCTGTCTCACTCCTTTTCTTTTTTTTTTTTCATTCTCAGCTTTTTCTCAGGTACTTCATCAAAAACTGCATTTGTGATGGCCTACAGGGCATCCAGTTATGCATCTTCCTCTCATCCAAACCCAATTATACACCTCTGGCTCAAACAGCCACAGTTTAATTTGTGATGCCATCTATGTAAATGTTCTTCCTTCAGAATTACATTGACTCTGAGCTTTGCTCAGAGACAGAATTCTTCCTGAAGAGAACGATAATTAACAACCCTGCAAGATTCAGCTTATTGCTTGATTATGCAGTAAGAATCAGTATTACAGAACGCAGGTTTTTGATATTAATGATTTCCAGGCTTGTACTGAGTTCAAACTAATGCTTTCTAGCAACAGTGTGCCTTTCCTTTCTTAGTCTGTCCCCATCTGATCAGCTTTAAAGTGCTTCTTTTTCAACAAGGAGAGGAGAGACTTCTCTGTTCAGCTCCCTGAAACTGAACTGCTGAGTGCTGGAAGAACAGGGGTCAGCGTCTCTCATCTCACTGATGTCAAAGACAAACCTATGGAATTTGATAGGCTACAGCTTGGGATTTGAAGGCATTGTTTACAATATAGAGTACGAAAGTATGTAATATTACGTATAAAAATTATTTTTCTGCAGGCATGTCATACATACATACTTTTACTGTAGATACAGACTTGAATAAATACTTTCAAACTTGGATTTATGGTGGGCAGAAATACACTATTTAATAGCCTGATTTTCAAAGATGCTGTGTCACTCATTTGTAAATGATCTGTAATTAATTAGTTCAACTCTGACAATGGAAACTCAGAACCTTTGAAAAGGAGGCTTTTGACTTGAAACATCCAGGTTTGAAAGATTTGAAAACAAAAGTACCTTTGAATTTAACTTCTGAAAAGATTATTTTAAGGTAGAAAATTGCCATTATTTTCAAGTCTAAAAAAATCTGTAACCGTTTCAGGATATGACCAGCCTCTCTATTTAAAAGTAACATGGAAAACAGCAGCATAAATACCTCCCAACGTACCAGTACCTGCCAAACCTTTTTCAGTTAAACTTGAATTTCTGGTGCACATGCAACACAACAATGAACACGCTAGCATTTAATTTAAAGAAAAAGGTGCAAAATGAAAGTGCCTTATCAATTCAACAAGAAAAGCTATACCAGTAACTACATTTTATATTAATTAAAACAATATATAAACAATATCTCTTTTGCTATATATAGTCTTCATGCCCATTTACCCTGTAATATATTATAATGCTATTGTTGCTATTGCTATGGACCCTTTTCATGCCGTTCTGTCTACTGGCAAACAGTGGTAGGTGAAAAAAAAATCGTCCTTCATGAAACAATGAGCAAGTTGTGCAAACTGATGCTGAAATCTCTGCAACGCACACCAGTCGCTGATTACTAGGTGGACTCTGTTCTGACCAACAAATTGATTGTTCTGTCAAAAGTCTGGGCAGTGAACTACAGGAGAAAACAACCTTCTGACATTAGTACCCTCAGTCTGTGTAAACAGAGGTCAAGGATTGAGAAGTTGAGACAGAAAAAGGGTCCATATTTGTAGGCATAATGGAAATCATATGCATGAGAAAAACAAGTTCAACTTTGTTTCATTGTTTCCCATCCTTCGCCTGACCCCGACCGCCAAGAGATGTGCAGTGTGTTGGCTCCCTAGGTCTGTGCAGGGCCATATAAAGTGTCTTGGTTTTCTTTCTTTTTTTTTTTTTCCTTTTTTTTTCCTTTCTTTTGTTTTAATGTTTGTACTTCAGACATTCTAGAAGTGCTTAGGTGATACGTTTACCCATCAATTTGCATTGCTGGCTCAAACTCTGAAGTGAACAACTCCTTGTAAAGTGGAGGAAAATGAAGTCGCACAATGTCTGGGTATATTGCTTTAAATGCCATAAGCTTTTCTGTATGTCGTCCACACAGTGCTCTTAAAGTAGACACTTTGCATATTAACTGTAAAAAAACGAACACAGGTCATATGGTCATACGTGGAACCAGGCCTCCCAATCTTATTTTAAGGATTAAAGCTCTCCCAAACCAAATTATTTACTTAACAAGGACATTTCAGATGCAGAGTCATGGATATTTGCTAAAGGTATTTAAGTAATGGACTCACAGCTATCTGTGAAATAATCTTTTTTAAGTTCTAAGAAAAATGTGGCATTAGGTTTCCTCGCTGGATTGATAAACAAGCATTTCGGGGCTGGATCTTCAGTCATTAAATTATCCTCTTGGAAGAAGGCAATCCCAACTGCTTTTAAACTCACTGTGAATATTATGGAGGGAACTGGCAATGCAATAGATTAGACTCATTTACCTTAAGTCAAATAAGGTAAAAAATAAGTACTTCAAAAATATCATGAGGGTATTCCCTGAAGTTACTGAGTAAAGTATTTGTATCAAAGCATACAGAAGACTCTTTCTTCCAACAAAGGTATCCAAAGCATACACTGAGAGAAGAACCACATGAGCTAGGATTTGAAATTAAGAAAATCTGCAAAGCCCAGGCTGGACTATCCTGCTTCTGCTGTAACTAATTCTGTGGTGTGAAATGAAGCATAAGCTTTCTGGCTGAGCAGAGACATAAAAGGAACTATCTCTGCGAGGTAGAAGTAAAGTGCCTATCTTTCCCCAGTTCTTCAGATTTACTTCTTGTAACATCATGCTACTTTCCCATTTCTGAGAAATTACATGAAGATACTTTACTATAATAGTAGGTAGTGCCTCTTTTTCCTAGGCATCAGTAATTGGAAGAACTGAGAAAAAGGCTGTGTGGGGAACTTCTAATGGAAGTCTGAAAAACAAGTTTAGTTTGTGTATTGCATGGTATAACAACTTAATTGTCATGCAGGCAGAGATTCCACTAATATTAAGGCATGCATGTTGTAGCACTGAAATAGTATTCTGTGTGGCAGGAGTGTTGTGTAGGAGAACTATGATAAAAACCTTCATCACTTTTCATGAAGTTTCACATAAAAATACTCCCTTCCAGACCATAATCAACCTTGTTCCCTAGTACATCATCATTTCACCTCTTTTAGGTTTAAATAAATAGGTTCAGCTGAGCAGCTCAATTTTGAACAAAGAATTCTGGGTTTATAAATAGATTAATTGTGAATGAGCTTTTACCCCACAATCAGGTCAGTGTTCAGATGAAGCCACTCTTTCAGAGTCCTGTGACATGGCAGAGGATGACCCTTACCTTTGTTAGAATTCCATCTTCTCGGTGGTTCTTCTGTAGGACGTGCTGAAGTGCTAGCTGGATCTTCTGCTGGAGTTTTTCAATTTTGACTTTCTCCTGAAGCCATGAGCGATCTGAATATAAATGGAGTTAAAACCTCTAGTGATGCACACAGACGCAAAGATTCAGCTATTAAAAAAAAAGTAGCTGAACTTCCTGGCAGAAAAGCAGTATTAGCGTCCCAGTGTGACAGAATTGTAGGGGTTCTGTGGCTTTCTAAGACACAGGGATAACACACCTCCTGTCTGGCCAACAGCATGAGCATATTTATGATGGACTCAATTAACCCACCATTGCTAACAGAAGTCTCCATCACCACTCCTGAGTCTGCTGTGCTGCAGTCTGAACTCAGTTCCTTCCTCAGCTGCCAGGCCAGGCACAAACTGACTTCCTACCCCAGTACCTTGCCCCACCTCCAGGACCTGGAGCACACTGTGCACACTGATCTGTGTGCCATGGGCATGGCACGCCCAGGCTGATTTCTGGGGTGACTTGCACGTCTGGCACTGTAATTCTCAGTGTACCCAGTCACACTAAAACGGCCATGCTGGAAGGTTTCTGTTGTGCTGCAGCTGCAAGCTCACACACATGGAAAGCTGACTATGGGAGTTCAGTCTCACCAGGATTGGCGCACAGGTCTCACTCAAATGCATTTAAGCCTTTACAAAGAAGCTGAGTCCTCAAAAAGGTGAAAATGTGTAAAAATAAGGGCTTAGATTAGGATTTCTAATTTAACAAATTGGTTCCTAAATTGATAGTTTCAATGTGTTTATTAATAAAATATTTGGTGAGGAGACACTCAAAAAGATGGTATTTCCACAATGTCTGGTAATCATAATGTTATCATTAAAAAGACCTCAAAATAAAAACCAAATAAATCGAAAGGAAACCTTCATGTCTTACCTGCTGACATTAAAACAAACGCAGAAAACAAAGCTATCTCATCTTCTGTCAGGTGCATAGAACATAAACTTTTTCCAAATTCAAACACAAAGCTAATGAAGTCTTCACAACCTGCCAAAAAGAAGGTAAGCTCTTGTTACATCGTTTAAAACTACTTCAGTGCTACAGAGCTGTTGATTTATTCTGATGGAGATGAGAAATAGATGTAAAACACTTCATAGGTGAATGGTCTTCTCCTTAAGGACTGCCAAGTGATGGCAGTGAGATCTCACTCATCCTTAAGGGTATTACTCCACTCCCACAAGTTCCCAGTTCCCACAGCCTGGCAGCCAAGATTCTGAAGGTTTTGCACACTGTATCTTTTCTAACACTGGGTTCTCCTGGGCTGAATACGGACAAATCTCAAGCCTTTATTTTCAAGCTCAAAATCAGTTTCTGTTCTAAATGGAATTTTGTCGTGTCAGTGTAGACTGAAGGCTTGAAATGTGGACTTAAGAAGTTCTGATTTTAAGATGAATGAGCACACGGAGTAGGGAAAGAGAGAGGCACACAAGAGACGTGCAGAAAGCAAAGGGAGAAGCCAAGGTCTGACTGAACATGGTTCATGCAGAAGAGGAACTCTGTCTCCTTCCATCCATTCTCTTGCTCACACAGGTGTTATTCAGGTTACTGCTGCTGTCACACATGCAGGTACAGTCTTTAAAGTGAGCCCTGCTCTGAAGAGGATCACAACCTGACACAAGAGGGTTTTCTCAGCCCCCCCCAGCCTAAACTTCTGGATACAGCTGGTAACAGACCCAAGTTCTATTTCCTTAGAACCCAGAATTGTTTGCACTCTGACCTTGTACCTTGAGATGTTTTAGAAAAGCAGAGAATACTTCAGTAATTGTCCAGCATTCTCCACTGATGTATTCTGCCCTCCAAAGTGGCTTACAGCCCAAATCTATACCCACTGAATACATATTTTTAAAATTAGCAAAAATACATGAGAAAAAATTAATTGTATGTAGTTTAATTTTAAAAATTATTTACAGTATTTTACCATCAAATAACTGAACTTAGCACATTTTAAAACACCATTAACATCCTCAAAGCAGTAACGTGAGTATATCCCAAATTAGCTTAAAATCTTTCCAAGAGGATATTTGGAATTTTACATTAGATATGAAATCTGGGCTTCTCTTCTCAACAAGAGAGTCCAAACTGCTCTACCCTAACTAAAATGCTGAACTTCAGCACCAGCAGTCCTTTACTGCACAGAGTTAAGCTGTTTTAGCTCCTGAAATCAGCTTGGCCTCAAACAGAGCCAGCATGACAGCTTACAGAACAGCAGTTTGAGCTCCAGAGCTCTTTTATTTCAATACTATAGACTGATTTTTTGAAGCAGCTGTTTTCCCTTGCTTTTCCATCTTATTATTTTTATTCTGTTTTCTTTTTTTAAAGAGACAACACTTCACATTTCCTTACCTAAGGACTTGAAAACCTCTGGGCTAGCATACTTGCCATCAAAGTAGACTGTGTTGTTCTGGGAGTCAAAGGCACGGCACATTCTGATGAACACAACCTCTAAAGACCCTAAAACAGAAACAACGTATGTTTGACTATGGAAGGAGAGACTTCAGCTGCAAAGAGCAAGTGAGGATTTAATCATAATGCTCTGCATTTGTTATCAATTTAGTAGAGTAAGTTGCTGTGGTGTAACAGAGCATAGTTTGGTTTGCTGGTAGAATTAAAAGAATTCCCATAAACCCCTTTGGAAGTTTTTGTTAAAGCACTTAGTTAATTATAATAAACTCTAGTAATGTTTTTAGAGTGATGAAGTCTCTGAAGCCAAAGCAGCTCATTTAAATCTATGTTCACAAAGCCTTAACGCTTGGTCCAGTATTTGTAACCTGCATTACTTCTACATTATCTTGCACAGAACAATCTGAATTTTTACCTCAAAATATTCACTACTGGAAATCAAAAAAATAAATTAATCCAATTTTTGCATCTTAACACACTCATTGCTCTCTTCGTCCATAATGAAAATTTAATAGATCGACTTGAACTCCTTCTCCCCAGAATAACTAACAATTTGCAAGGTTTTCCCTTAATTAATTTTAAATGATTAATGTACTGCATGTGAATATATGTGTATGCAACTACTGTATGTAACATGTAACACCTTCCTCAGGCAAAACTAACAGAAACAGACCTTAAAACTGACCCACATACCTGCTTTTAAAAGCACAATTTGATCATTTTGACACAGTTCCATAAAGCCATCAATGCGTTTGGCAAATTCCACTACATACTGTATAGCTTCTGTTATTTTGACTGCGCATAACTGCCACATTACCTCCCTTTGCTGTTTGAGAGAGAAGAGAAATTCAAAATTACTAACCAGGCTTTGGAAAGCTCATTGTCAGAAAGTAAAACTACGCTAAAAAACCCCAAACAACAAAATGAAATGAGTTCTCTCCAACACTCCTGGCTACAGTCTGCTTGTAAGACAAGGGGAAATGACCTCAAAGCCAAAGCCTCATGTGGATGAGTGACAATGCAACCACAGAAGGCTACTTTAGTCATGTCAGAAGGGATCCAGCTTGGAGTACTTTTATTTCATAAGCCAAAAATGTCAAAGTGTAATGATTTTGGTCATTTTAGTGGGAATTTTATTCACTGCATGAAAATAAAATGCCATCAAGGCATGATCATATTGTTCCTATCAGCTTCTCTATGTTGTACTGAATGCAAATTATCAATCTAGCTCATCTTCAGAAGGACACATATAAAAATGTTCATATGTGAAGATCATCTTGATAACAACATTAAGAAGGCATGCAGGTAGTTTTTCCAGTGTTGATAATGCAGAATGGAATCACCTGAAGTATAAAAAATTATATTCCCAAAGGTTAAATACTTCTCTGCGGAAATAAAAAATATGTTCAAAGAACAGTGTGCTTCAGCAGTGAGTCCCAAGGCCACTTTCCAAAAGCAGCCAGCTGGTAGTAGCTTGTGGATGGAAGGCATGTTGGAAATAACACTGATTAGATGTTACAGTAGCCTGGTGGCATGGCAGCACTGGGCTGCTACTCCTCAGGTAAAACCCAAACACTGAGGGACAACTGGAGCATGAATCAGGATCACAGTGAACCCTGAAGGCTGGAAATCTGATGGACCTCTGTGTTTATAAACTCAAACCCAAACACAGCACGTAACATCACAATACTTGGTGGCTTTGGCTTTTGTTGCTGGTGATCCAGGACATTACAAATTCAGAGAAGAAAATATCATGCCAATTATGATTGAAAAAAAATTCCTATTATTTCCTATCCTTTTTTTATCAAAGACACATTTTAGGGGAATGGCTTTGCCTTTTCCTATACTGTAAAAATCACAAATGCAAAGGATATCCTGACTGTCTTGCTGATTTTGATTCCTAGTGTATTATTTTTTTTTAAACACACAGAAATATACATTCCTGATAGTAAGGAGAAAGCAGTGAAAAAGTGAATTTTGCAGTGTGTTATGGAAATACCATGCTTTAAAGAAACCATGCCATAGCCTGGCATGCTTTTATACCTTGTTCTGATAGTTCTCAATTTCTTCCTGCAGAAAAGTTTGCCATGTTATCTGCTGTAACTCCTCTCTCAAGTACTGGCAAGTTTCCATGTGTGACTTGGAAATATTCTGTGCAAGATGTTCTAAAAGAAAGAGCAGAAAGCGACACACGTTAAAAATGCAAAGCTATACCTTCAGACACGAGAAAAACTCGTACATTTCAGTTGCAACAGCGGGAGGGGAGAGGGTGAGCTGAGAGAAAACCGCTTTAATTTGAGCCCCTCGGAAGCCGCTGGGGAAGGCGCAGCCATTGAACGCCCGGCCGAGGGTGCGGCCGTGCCCGCAGCCGCCGGCAGAGGGC
>JAHLSL010000053.1:4364037-4388951 GCA_025920805.1 Petroica traversi | reverse complement strand
GCTCCGCAGGGCCCGAAGCTGGGGACAGGGGGGAACCGCCCGGGCCCGGACACACCGGGCACTCCGCAGCAAACCCCGGGAAAAGCGGCGTGATGGGACCCTCCAGCACGGCACACAGGGGTCCCTGGACACTGCCAGCCAGCCAGGGCTGAGGTGCCAAGGCTTTACCATAGGGGAATACAGTCATCTACTCAAGCAGGACTCCTGTCCCATCAGGCTGCCTGGGACGGAAAAGTGTCTTTAAAAAAATTTTTATTCTCATATAATTAAAAAAATACCAGGAAAATACATCTATTAGAGAATCCAGATGATTAAGATAACACATTAAAAAATCACTAACACTAGTTTTTTTCCTTCAGCTTTAGAGTCACCTGCACATGATTTAAAACTGCCATATATTTTAATTCCAAATAAAATTATTTTCTGCTGCTATACTTGAACAAAAGATTTACATTTATTAATAAACCTTGGTTTCATAAACTTTTAGGAAGACCTTCAAATGCCTGAATGGAATTTAGATACCTGAGTTCCACTTTTCTTAACTTTCTCTTTCCTACCCTGACCCTTCAGATGGGCACGTTCTCCTGTTTTAGCCATGACAAGTAGAGGCCTGGGGGCTTGTCTCACATAATTCTGCCTGTTAGGCCACTGTAAATGAACGCTCAACCCAAACAGGAATGGAGGTCACTAAAACATGGAGGTAATTCTGAGGGATGCAATACTGGGTCTTCTGTGAAACTGGCTTTGTTTGGTAATGATCAAACCCCGCTCTTCACAAACTGAACTGCTGGACCAATCAGTCTGATTAAACAACCATTTGATTAAGATATTACCTGAAAAGTCTTTAACATACAGATGAGGTAAAATCAGATTATATGAGTTACCTGAGTAATCAGTAAGGTAGAACACAAGGAAATTTATAGAGCTTTGATGTATTAGCAATTGTTTGTTTTTTTTACAGGTGTGTAGTTAAAATGCTTGCTCTCAGTAGCAGCAGCTGACGGCAGGATCCCTGTGCCCTTGCAGGATTCAGGAGGTGAAATACTCCCATGTTATTCACAAACCTCCGCCTCACTTTGGGCCTGGATTTCAGCACACACCTAAATACTTTCATTGAACAGCCACACCTTGCTAAATTGAAACCTTCGTCTGGCAGACAAACATTCTTCAAACATTGTTCAGTAACGTCAGTGCTGGGCACCCAAATCACGCTGTGCAGGCTTTAAACAAAGCACTATGTAAATAAAGGTAAGCAACAAGACAAACTTAGTCTAGGCCAGTGTTCCAAACTCAGCACCTGACCTACAAAGGAAATCCCCCCCCCTTTATTTTTTCCTGTGGGTTTAATGTAGATATTTTTAATGCCTTCCATGTGAAAATTAGCAATCGTTTCACTGAGACAATGCTGGTAGCATTGCCTTCGTCCTGACATTTTCTTCTCATATTTACCTATCTGAAATTATTTGAACTGAGGCCAGACGCAATATTTTGGCTGTCAGGACAAATTATATTGTAGGGAACAGCATTCTGCAACATAAGGACATTAAAAAGCAAGCTTCTTGTGACTTCCTCACTGCAAAACTTCTGAAAAGAACATAAAATAAATGACACAAAATTTGAATGTAGAATACCTGATTTTTGGAACTATTTTTAGGTTTTCATAATAAAATAATTAGAAAAAATGTTGCTTAAGCAAGTTTTAAGAATCAGTTTTAAATGCCCAGCTGCTTACATAAGTAATGGAATCATGAAACCACTTCTTTAATGTCCTGTTCCACTTTGTTTATAACCAGTTCACACAGCACACCCTAACTCCAGTCTCAGCTGTTGACAAGTCATTCTTGTGGAATTCAGCCCTAGTGTAATCATTAAGGGAAGAGTTTAAAGTAAAATGTCCCAATTAATATGGTTCTTATAAGACTCTTAGAGAAATTATCAAAACTTGCTACATTCAAAAATTCCTTCAGTATCTGGGGCCAGATCTCTTCAACAAGTGACAAGAACTGCCCTCAGATTAGCCTGGTGCTTTTCTCAGGTAAAGAGCAGAAGAAAACCAGCCTCATCACCTTCTTTTAGGAGTAACAGTATTGAGGTAACAAAAAAGGAGATAAATTGTTAAAAAATAATCGGCAAATAAAGAAATGCTCTGTTTTCTCAGCGCTAAAAATTAGCTTCTTAATCAGTACTCCAAGGGTTCTACTGCAAGGACAGAAAGCAAAAGCAACACTGGTAGAGCTGATCAACCACAGTCCCCTGGGAGCTTTAGTCCTGAGCAGTGAGGAGGTCCCCGTGTGCCCGAGATCAGGGTATTTATGTGCACTTCACACAAGAAAGCCCATCCATGCCCACAGCTCTACTGAAGCAGCATTCTCACTATCACCTGGCTACATGTGGCACTTTAATCCAAAGGGTACTGTTAAGACAATTACAATGGAAGCTTTTCTCTCTCATTACCTAATTCTGCCATGGACACAGTTGGAGAGGTCTCCCCATTTGTAAAAGAACAATAAGGGAAGAAGCCCGATGCTGGTGTGTAGTCACATATTGGTTCTGGTTTGATTCCATTAATATCAAGACCCGACTGATCTGGAGAAGGCTGTATGTCTAAGTAGAAGCTGCTAACTGCAGAGTCTGCTTTGCTACCTTCAGGGGTATGCCCATCAATGTAATTACTGAGGTCGTCATGTAGCTCTGTTAAGCCATTGGTGGTGATATTGTATGTTGGTGTGAGTGGCTCTGCCTCTCCTGGCTGCTGCTGGTGATCCCGCTGCTGCTGCTGCATTCGGTGTTTCTGCACCTCGGCGTACAGGCTGTCCCTCTGCTTTTTTTGACATTCGACCAAACTTTACAGCTGAAATACAGACACACAAAGGTTACATCTCTACACATCCACCACTGCTTTTTGAGTCTGCAAACATTGCATGGAAGGACACAGCACAAACCCCAAATCTGCAGGATGGGAGACCTAAGAACCCCTTCTCAGTTACAGGTACAGAGCTGCAGCACCTGCTCTTTAAAGGACTTTCTTGACATGCCACTGAAATAGACCATTAGAAGTCACTGGTTTAGCTTAATTCCGTAACTTTCCACTTCTGTACTGGGAAGATTTTCTCTTGTATGCCCATTGAGGTTGACAGATGCATCTCTTCAGCATTCAAACCCTACCTAGAAAAATAGAAGCTAAACCAGAACACGCTGGCCTGAGACAACTGCCCAGTTCCAACCAGCTGTACATTCACACTGCAGAGTGAACATGGAGTGTGGTGCCAACATGTGGGGTCAACATCAAGCCTTACTGGGATTGGGACTAAAGCATGTGGGAAGAAGCACCAAACCTGCTTTCATTCAGAGCCTCTGTGATGAGCAAAAATGTTTAGTAGATGAGTTAAACTTATGTGTGTGTGTGCACAAGTGCATGTGCGTATCCCTGAACATTACTGTGACTTTGAGGAGCATTAGCTGTAAGCCAGCAGCAATTGGTTTGCAGCACCCAGGGAATCCCCAAGGATGCAGCATTTGATTTCAAGGACCTGTATCAGCTGTAAAAGCTTCATCCTTTAGAAAGGCGACTTCTGCCTTCTCCTTTTCGACAGCAAAGCAAACATGTTGGAGGAACTAGTCATTACATGATCAACTGTCTCAGGATTTTAGTCTCATGGCCAATGAAAAAAATAAAGACAACGTAATTCAAGAAGTAATGTAATCTGGAAACAATCTATTTGATCAGGCCTCAAGTACCTAGAGTAATGTGTATGTATTTGTAGAACATGCAGCGCTGCTGTCACTGTGGCAGGGGAAAAGACTGAGTCAGATCTTCAAATGGGTAAGTGGTGGCAGCTCCATCCCATCTGTGGGGGAGGCGTGCAAGGCTCAGCTGCAAAGCCAGTTCTGACTGCATTACATAAGCAGCCGTTTGGCAGAGGCGGCCTTTCGTCACTACTCGAGCTGCAATTTTAAGCTTAATATTAACAGCACTGGAACATCTTTTCTTCAGAATTCTATCTCTGAAAAAACACTGCATTATTTTTTCCTTTGCATTTTTTCCATTATTCTTTATACACACAGTTATTGTGAAGCAGTTCTGACTTGTACCGCTGCACCAGGCAGCACTACTTGCAGCTACAGGAGGTCACTTAAATTGGAAGGAATACATAGAGAAAGTATTAACATGAGGCTAAAAAGCTGCATCTTCAAGAAATGACCGGAGACAAAGCTCTTAACTGGGAATAATATATAAGTAGGAAAAAAGATAAATCCAAGAACTTTGTACATGCCCTGATTTACATGTATTTGAGTATATAGCAGCATCTAAAATCATACAGCATGTAACACAGGAAAACAGATAGTAACATCCAAAACTCACTTGACCTCAGCTATCAGTATATACATGCAATGTTTTTTGGCTGACCATACACCACAGCTATGTTGGTTTTGCAGCTATGCCTGGGCCAGCAGTGCTTACCATCCCGAGACATCCCCACAGCAAGGCATTTCTGTAAGCGGCAGTGCTGGCAGCGGTTCCGGCTGGTCCGGTCGATCAGACAGTTCTTCTGCCGAGGACACGAGTACGTGGCATTGCTCTGCTGACTCCTCCTGAAAAAGCCCTGGTGCAATGGCAAAGGACAAGTCAAGAAGCTGTTAACTGATGGAGCAAATAAAGACTGAAAGGTAGCGTCCCTAACAGAAAAGAAGTTCAAGGGCTCTATAGTCAACTAAGGAAGTTCAAACTAAAGGTTTTGTTGGGGTTTTTTTCCTCTCCTAGAAATAAACAAAAAACGGTAACTAGCAAGAAACAGTTCATTAACAAAGCATTGTAACACATAAAGGAATTGCACTTTTTATTCACTGATTTTACAGATCCCATATTACATATGGTACACCAGCTCTTTCCAAATGAGATAAAACTAATTATAGACCTTGACTTCCTATCGTTCCTGGGTTGGCACAGTTCTCCAAAATAGGGAGGATTCAACAGCTACCACCCTGTTCTGCTCTCTGGAGTGACAGTGGCAAGCTCTGATGTTCAGCCTTGTCAGTGTGTGTGTATTTAAAAATACATGGCACGATGCTGAACAGTTTCTCCCACAAAGAACCATTTCTTAACGTGTTTTTTATAGACTCACAGAATCATTAAGATTGGAAAAGACCTCTAAGATCATCACGTCCAACCATTACCCCAGCACCACTGTGCTCACCACTAAACCCCCTGTGCCACATCCACACTCCTTTTTAAACACTTCCAGGGACTGTGATTCCACCATTTCCTATTCAGCCTATTTCAATGCCTGCCCACCCTTGCAGTGAAGATTTTTTTCCCTAACAACCAATTCTCCTGCCACGGCTTGAGGCCATTTCCTTTGTCCTGTTGCTGGCTCCATGGGAGAAGAGCCTGACCCCCACCTGGCTCCATCTTCCTGTCAGGGAGTTGAACAAAGTGAGATGGTCACACCGGAGCCTCCTCTTCTCCCGATTAAACCTCAGCACCTTCAGCTCTTCCTTAGCAGACCTAAAAACACTAACCAGACTTGTGTTCCAGACCCTCTCCCTGCTCTTTTGCCCCTCTCTGGACACACTCCAACCCCTCAATGTCTTCCTTCTCATGAGGGGCCCAGAACCAGACACAGCCCCTGAGGTGCCTCAGAGTGCCCAGGACAGAGGGGCGGTCACTGCGCTGGTGCTGCTGACTCCTATTGCTGTTATTGTGTGAGTCAGTTTGATGCTGGCAGCCCAGGTTTTGTTCAACTCTGATCTAAATCCTTTTACAATCTTAAGGAGGGGGAAAGCTAAAACATGTTTTTTGTATGATCTCTTTCCTGAGTAACCCCATCTCCAAAGAAAGCTGGAGCTGGATGGTTACACACAGCTACCCCTTCATTGTCTCCTCCAGAAGGGTGCCTGTCATTAACCACTCTGCAGCTGCTTGCTTTGAAGTCCATTTCATCCTTTTGCCACAGACTGCCCAAACAGAAGCTGCTGTGTGTGTAATACCTACTTCACAAGGATTCTGCACAGATGTAGTCATTCTAAAGAGGCATTTGAGAGCAGTGAGCGCACTGTTTTAGTTTTACATTGCCACATAATGGATTAATTAACAGTTCTGCAAAGAAAATAGTTCCTTGGAAAGGCTGGGCACCTTTTAATTAAAGCTGGACTTTTACCAATTTGTTATTTACTCAGAGGTTTCATGCTTGAGTCCCTCAGCACATGCACAGACACTTGGTGAAGCAAATAAAGGAAGGACTTCTGCCTGACAAGTCTCAGGTAGTCAAGTACTTCCTATCAAACTGCCTGCAGACAGGAACATGGCAAAACACTGAGAAAAAGCCCCTGCTCCATCTTAGCAGGAGGGCACCAGGGTGCTGATTGCACCCCTTTTATTAAAGCTTTACTGAGGACTATAAAAGACCAAAAAAGCCTCCAAAAAACAAAAACAACAACAAAAAAAGGGAAACTGAAGATTCTGTCTTTAATCCTGCTTTCCTGTACCTCATTGCTTAGCCTTTTTTTTTTTTCTGGTCTTTGTTCTGTATGACTGAATTTTCAACCAGTTTTTTTATGTTTGTCAATAGTGAGATAATTGTCACTGAGACTGAAAGTATTGCACATATTGGGCTTCAATTGAATGCATTTCACCCTAAAGAAAACCTGAAGCCCCATGGAAATGTCCAGCATTCCAACATCTCAACTGATTCCTCTGGAGGAAGCAAGTCTTGGATAAGTAGATTCATTTCCAGTTCTGGGAGCAGTGTCAGTGGAGCCTGTCACTCCAGTAAAGTACAAGTGTGTTCAACTCTAAACTCCAATGCAGTGCCACTCACCAGAAGAACAGGATTAGGGGCTGAGCTGACCAGTGACTGCTCAAGGTTCTGCATCAGTTCCTGAAAATTCCAGTTCTCCAAGCACTTTTCTAGTTACACTGAATGCCATGCATGAAACCCTCTGCCACCTCTGAGATTCTGAAAGTCAGCCTAAACAATATGTGAAACGAACATGTCCCAATAACCTCAAGGATCCATATGTTTTCCTTTAGCTGAGATATATATACACACACTGATTCTGAATTGCCACTTTGGCATATTTTATTAAGAATAGCCTTGTCAAGCTGAGGATTATTTTTAGTACTAAAATGGAGAAAATACAGGTCTTTTTCCTTCTCCCGATTTTCCCTGGAGACACAGCTGCTCAATACATTTTAGTGTACAATATATCAGCTAAGTTTACAGCTTGAAGCTGAAGTTACTGTGGAGCAGAAATGCCTGAACCCAGGCCTTTAAAAGCACTTGCACTTTACAAACCAGAGATACAGCAGAGTGCTTTTAAAAACAAACCTAAGAAAACATCAGCAGTAGCTAAGGAAAGAAGAAACCTTGCCACAAACTTCAAAAACTAAGCCAAACTTGTCCAGAGCTCAGCAATACAGGTATCTGAGGTGTGGGAGTGAAATGACAATGAAGGTCTAGTGAGGATTTTCTGTTCTATGGTGCTGTCATTTACTTGGGAGTTTTGTAAGCTTTTGGTGGTCCTTGGGCTTTCTCATCACTGCAAGACATGCAGGGAAGCCCCTATTACAGGAGCCTCCTGTGAGTACCTACAGTTACCTTTCTCGTTTTCTTCCCTCCTTTATGAAAAGGAGAAACACTCTACTCTGTTGTTCTATTGCCTTGCTCTTGCCAGAGGCACAGAGCTGGCTGTAATTTTTTCACAAGGAAGGAGGAGGTGGATGCATGCTTGGTACACGTGTATACATTGAAGCCTTATGCAAGCCAGCCCGGGCCATATGCTTTTCATTGCATGCTTGTTTACAGCCATTACTGCATGTGACCCAACGGGCCGAGGCAGAGCCACCCCTCCTGACCAAGCACAGGGACAAAGCTGGTGCTGCTGTCAGAGCACTCTCAGCCCCTCCTGATGTTGATGCTGGAATGATTTTTGTCTTTTATATCCCTTTTACACAGTTCTCTGTACCCACAAGTATCAGCAGCATGCACACTTGCAACCTTTTACTTAGTTCAGTGCTCAGTGCTCTGTGAGTGCCCTGCAGGCCCTGAGGCTGAAGAGCCCAGAGCTGCAGAGCCAGGGACACCAAACATTCTGCTGGCTCAGGAAGCCAAGGGCCCCTGGCAGGACAGATTCTGGAAAGTCGAGCTGAGCCCAGCCCAGCCCCAGCATTGGGCTCCCTTGTTGGATCTGGGCTGTGCAAAGTCTAGAACTGGTGTGTGTGACTGACGGGGGTGCATTTGCCACGCTGGCACCTGGGGGAAGTGGATGCATCAAACGGGATCCTGATTCAAATACTGAGGTAAAGACCCCAGCCCCCTTAACCGTGTCTGGCTGCATTTTCATAACACCAGGAAAAGGCATCAATGTCACCACAAAGACCCAGCCCCAGAGCTCTGGATGTTCCCTTTTCCTGCAGATCCACTTGGGGACAGAAGAGCAGAGCCCGTTACAAGCCCCAGCTGTGTCCCTGCATTTCAGACTCCTGTTTATAACAACACAGTCTACGGGTTTTCGTTCACTGCCAAGAAATCAGGTTTGGGGGAAAAAAAGAGCGCAACAACTGCAAGGCAGTTGGAATAACAACTTGTTAAAAAAGGTCTTTGAAATGTAAATAGCAGTTTTTGCAAAGGCTATGAATAGTTTCAGTGGCTTCTCTGCTCAGCAGCTCAGCACTGGAGCCGTTGGTGACTGAGCTCCTGAGCCCGTGGTGCTTCCCTCGTGTCCCACATGGCCCCGCACGGCTCCCTCTGCACCGCGCATGGGCTGAAACGCTGAGCTCATGTTTGGTCTTTTGACAAATTTTCATTTAATGAATTGATTCCTACAGTTCATTAACATACCCACTTCCACTTCTGTATACACATATGTCTTAATTAGTTGCTCATTGGCTGTTTAATTACAAGAAAACAGCTGACAGCTGCCTTGCTGCATCCTAATGGCAGACGTTTTGGAATGACTGTATGGAGCCTGTGACAACAAAGGCTTATTCATAATCCCATGATTTATGGCTAATACTTAAAGACTTCCACGTATCATTAAGTTTTGCAATATTCTGAGCAATTAACAATTAGTTTGGGGGGAGTCATTCTTTTACTGTTTTCTAAAGCAAGCCAACACAAATTTTCTTCAGAGAAACATCAAAAAAATACACTTAATACCAAAGACAGGCAAACATTCAAACTGGATTTTTAACCCTTTTATGACCATCAATATGTATTTTAGTTGTAAAGGGAGGAGAGTACTCAGACAATACTGTTTAATAAACTGCGTTAATAAAGTATTTGATAACAAAGTCATAACATCACTGAAAAAAAGGGCATAACCACTCAGTTTTACTTCAGTAATAAAGACAGAAGTGAGCTTGTGTTTGTCAACAAATGAAAGCAAGATGGGCAGGGACAGCACACCAGGTATTGTTTCCTGAAGTAAAGAACCTGGATGTTCTTTGCAGTTACAATGAACATCATCTGAGGTATTAAAGACACATGAGACAAAAGCCAGTACTGATAAACCTTTGAAAGCATCTGAAATGCCCAGAAATGCCCTGCATGGGTGGTTTTGTAAGACCATGCAGTGAGGTAAAGAGAGGGATTGCTGCTGCATTGGTGGGTCATTCCCAGCATGGGACTTCCATGTAAAATGTTGTTAATGGGTTCCCACAGCTCCAAACAGATACCAGTTTTGGCAGTAGTGCTCCTACAACTGCTCTCTCCTAAAAATTGATTTTATTTCTAATAAGCCACACAAGCCCTCCTAGATGAAGTGTAAAATACAGCCTGGCTAAAACATCAAATTTTCAGTTAAGGGGGAGATGATGAGGGGGTGTTAAATCTTACTTTTTTAAAGGCAGATTCAAATTGAGCTAAATAGGTTGATGGGTTGGGAGTATTAAAGGCCTGTGCAAAACACTGCCACTAACTTCATAAAAACAGCCAGCAACATCATAGCAAGGAAGGACATGGAAACTTCCCAAAAAACACTAATGGGTTTCATTACAAACCTTCAAGTCTAGTTCTATGAAATGCAATGTAACTACTAAACCTGGTCAGAACACTTTCAACTCTGTGAAATGCAAGGGCTGCAAAGCTACAGAAGAGCAACAGAATCAGCCAAAGTAAATTTGACCAGAGCTGGTCTCTGATTTTATCTGTGATACAGATTAGAACTGCACAGTAGGTCTTTGCAACTAAAGCTTCACTTCAGGTTTTGAATAAATTGTATTTCTGCAGGTTATCAGTGTTTACAGAGAAACATTTAAGTTAACATTAGCATTAAGTAACATTAAAGCTCATGCCAAACTGGAGTGAAACCAGTCCAAGCTGAGAACACCCCACTTTGCTGTGGCTGCTGCTGCCTGTAGGTCACTCCTGCCAGGCTTGGCTCCTGCCAGGCACAGCCCTGCTCCAGCCACCTGAAGCACCTGGAGGGCTTTGTGACACCTGTGCACAACCTCACTGACTCCCCTGGGACTGTGCAGGACTTTGGCTGCAGGAGCCAAGGCACAGGACTGGGCATGAGGTTCTCACAGCAAAGTGCTTTTACAAAGGAAGCTTTAGCAGAACACGAAGAGCAACACAAGCATGCTCAAACCTGCAGCAGGCATAGCCACAGAAAAGCTGGGAAAAGACACCCATTCCAATCCACACCTGGCTGCTGTGGCAGAAGCCAAGCTGTGCCAACTTTTCCACCAGCCAAAATAGTTCTGCTGGGTGAGACTTTGTTGACATTGCTGTGGAAGAGTGTAGCACAACAGAATCCATCAGCCACAGCAGGGCAATTTAAATGCTGCCTAGGCCAGGATGGTGTAAACTCCTCCTGTGACTCCTGCCCACCAGCACCACCCCAGTCTGTCACTGATTGCAGCAGTGGGCTCTGGCATTAAAGAAGACTGAGCTTCTTTAGGAGTGAGCTCCTCAAAGGAAGATAACTTGGTTAATTGATATTAATTGGCATTGAAGTTCTGTCTGAAATTGTATGGCTACAAATCTTTTCTCTGCTTCTTCAGGAGGAGGAGAAAATGTCTAAACCATCAACTGGGCCAATGTCTTACTTCCCACACTCTGCTTTCAAGGTCCAAAGGGGTTTCAGTGTGCTGAGCATCCCTGCCTTGCCTTCCCTTCTGCCCTTCCCACCAGCTGACCATTCTGGTGGAATTCTCAGAAGCAGAGGATTGCACAGAGCTCCAAGAAAACTCCATTTATACAGCACTGGAAGGAAAATCCTCGTTCTAAAACACAGTATTCTGCACACATATTTCTCACTAAGTGCATGAAGATGAAGGAAGGCAAACCCAGCTGGCAGCTTCCCTGTCCTTAGGCTCCTGCTCTGCAAGAAGCTCCACGTGGGGAGGCCCAGCCAAGCATCAGCACATGCTCACCCTGCTGTGTCTGCACTCAGGTTTGGGTGTCATGGAGCTCTCTCCCAGCTGCTCTGGTCTCAGACCATTTAAAGATTAAAGAGGTCTCAGACCCTGAACATAACTTGATCCTTGACAAGACAGTCCAACAGCAGAATTCTCACAACAAATGTCTGCACTTCCCACAGCTGAAATTTGACAAATGCTGCTTAACCACGTAAAGCTGGAAAAAGTCACCACTTTATCAATGCAATTTTAGTGCAATTTCTTGCATTTTCCATAGCAACAACCACACAAAGGGCAGAAGGTGCTGTTGCCATATAATTCCAAGATTCTTACATTTAGTTTTTTTCCTTCCTGGTTACCAATACTTCCACAAGACTGAGAGGATGTGTTAATGACAACACAAAAATCTTCCTTGGAAAAGCAGAGAAGAAAACCTTACAGTGTGAATGCAAGGAAGTTACTGTTTGAAGATGGGTTTTAGTATCAAGCAGATAAGGAGAACAAACTAAAAACTATCATAATCATCAATCCTTCACATCTCAAGAACAGATAAAGAGGAGAAAACCTATCAGCATGGGATTGCAACACACATCCATGGAGAGAGCAACAAGCCAGAACATGCTGTGCACACTGTGTCACCCAAGGCACTGCTGTAATTCTGCACTGGGGATCAAAAGGAGTGATCAGCTTCACTCCCACCTGCTGTTGGCACTGTCCAGTTAATTCCTGGTTGTGACAGACACACTGAACAACACAGAAATGCTTCTAGTGCAATCCTTGTTCACTAGATTTACCAAAGGTACAACTCCAGGAGAAACTTCAAAGGCTAAACCTCACACAGCAGTGATTGCACTGCACGGAACAGGCAGTGCTCTCAGCAAGAGCTGAGCACGCTGAACACCAGGAGCATGTGAAACACCATCTCCCCTGCCAAACAGGAGAGATTTGTAACTGCAGCACAGTGCAAAGGAAAGCAGAGGGGAGAGCTTTCACCAATTTCAACAGAGCTTCACAGCAATTTACAGAGCCAAACCAGGCAGGGAGACTGAAGAAAGGCAGAGTTGCTCTCCCTCGGCTGAATGCCCTGAACAGGCTCTTGGGGGTGTGCTTGAAGCACATCCTCTCTCTGCTCCTCTTCTGCTCATGCACAGACAGACAATGTACAGCACACCCTGCACAACTCTGTGGTTTTGAGGGTCCTCCTAAAATCTGCAGTGGTGTAACTGTCCATGTGTGTCACAGAAATGTCCCATTTAAAGCCCAAATAAAACCACTACTTCAGAATTCCCAACCATTTTATATTCAACTTAGGTGCAATGCTTGCTCTTTAAAAAAAAGAAGGAAAATAATCACTATCAAAAGGCTAAATACTTTTTTTTCAGACTTAATATTTTAGAAGCTTACCTTGCAGCCTTCACATGTAATGACACCATAATGGATTCCTGATGATTTGTCTCCACAGATCTTGCATGGAATAATTTCAATTTGAGCTGCAACAGAAGCACGCAACCGGTTAATTACATTTTCTTTTAAACACCTTATAAAAGCATTCCCTGATCAGCATTTGTACAGTGAAAACTAATAACCTGCTAAACATTATACTGCATTAACTATTCATTGCTGAACTGCAAGGATCCCCTAGAGCTTTGGACTAAATTATGGCTGCTCGTTATATAATAGCTTTTGGGTTATTAAAATGGGTCATTTGAGAAGGTGTTTAAGAACCCACAAGAAGGCTAGAATCAGCATTTCAAAGCCAAAAAGAACAGGAGAGTTCACATTTTGGCCAAAGAGCTAAGATGACACCAGAAAGGTTTCTTCCAACTGTATTCACATGAGACCATAGCAGGTAATTTTAAAGCTTGCCCTGCCTGGAAGTGAATGTACCACCTTTATCACAGCCACCAACATCCACCCAGCCCTGAACATCCACAACATCCACGACTGGCCAGCCCTAAAGAAAGAAGTCACGAGGCAAAGAGCAACTCAATTTGCATGAGAAATCCAAAACTCACCTATCTGAATCAAAAGGGAATTATTGGTACCTATTTGTGTATTATCTACCTCAGAACAAACAAGGCAGGAAAACACAGCACCCTCAGTTTACTGAACCAGAGGAGCTGGCACAGTCTGGAAAATGCCATACAGGGCATGACAGCCCTGACAAATGTAAATAGACACATATAAACCCACCGACTGAATTCAGTTTAGTGTGTCACTGTCCCTAAACCAAGCACCTTCCCAAGCCCCAAGGAGGGACTCCTGCATGCTCAGAGACACCTCTCAGCTGCTCCTGGAGTACATGGCTGCAGTTCTGCTGGCAGGTTTGGACACACTGAGCTCAGGCAGTGACCAAACACCAGCGGGGCACATTTCACACCTGTTGGCTGTGCTCACAAACACAGACCTCACACAGGTAGGGGACTGAAATCCCAGGAAAGCCCTTGCTCTGCTGCAGTGTGTTAGGATGAAGCTGCAGCGGTTTTCCAGAACAGCTTAGTTGGAAAAGTACAAGTGCAACTCTTGCTGTGTCTGTAACTGTGACACGTTAACAAGTGCTGTTCACCTGCCTCCCTGAGGAGCTCAAATCCATTCACAAGCTGCCCAACTGTTTAAGAGAGCTCCTCTTTCATCCAATTTACAGCTATCCGGTCTGTGACAACACACAAAATCACATCTAATACTACTGTCTTACAACACATTAGCTTAACTCCAGCTGTACTCTGCTCTCAAAAAGCCATGTCCACCCTAAAAACATCGCATTTTGCAAGCCATTGAATCCCTAACTGGCTGCTTATTATTAACCAAGAATCATCCTGCAGTGCTGCTGTGTGCTCCATGTCACTGCAGCCCAGCACAGCTCGGGATCTGGCCCAAAGCATAACATAGTTATAAGGCAGAAGCCCAGGAGACTCGTAGCACAGCACTGACTGTGCAAAAATATCCCCTCAAAATATTCTCCAGGTGCCAGCAAGTGCAGCAATGGGGCTATTTGCTCCAGGAACCCAGGAGCAGCTAAATTGCCAACAGTTATGGACTACAGGGCTTTTGCCAGGCAGTTCTGTCCCAGCAGCTTTCCAAGCAGCCCCATACAGAGGAACACCGCTTGCATCTGCTTCCATCCTAAGGACCTTGGCATCCTTGACCTTTAATCCCCCACCATCCTTGCAGTGATAAAATAGCACACTGAAATGAAAAGGTCTGTTTAGGACATCTAAGGAAGGAAATACTTCATCCCCAAAAATGGCTTTAATTTCACTTTGCTTTCAGCTAACGCATTAAACACAATGGAGCAGGAAGTGAGCTAATAAAAGGGAAAAATAATGCGTGTGCTGTTTCATTGATGTGCTACATGAATTATTACTGGAGCCTCATATGTTTATGAGCTGGTAGCAGAAAGGGTGGCATAACCCCCCCCTTCACATCAACAAATTGGAGAACAGACTAAATTTCACATAAACTCAGAATCTGTATCGTGTGCAGTTCAAATTCAGAGAGCAATCCTGTGGGCAAATTCCAGAATAGCTCTATCAAATCCCAGTTGTGCCTTTACAACGTATGATTATTTTTCTCCTCTGCTGCAGTGAATCAGCAGCCTTCTGCAGCTCCTTGGACAGGGTAGTGACAAGGCTTATCTCCACAGCTACACGGCAACGTATTTTTTACATTTCACTTTTATATACATAATTACTGCCTTATTTTGAATAGGTATGATATAATTGGATCTAGTTAATCTACAATCTCCAGCATGTAAGTTAAATCACCCATGAAGCCTGTCTGTGCAATCCCTGTTTCTCAAGCAACAGGACATTTGCAGAGTGTTTCTGAAGGAATGGAACATGCCTTCAAAGTGATGCCCAAAGCTAGGTTAGTAATAGCCTAAAAGGTGCCATAATTAGTCCCCAATGCATTTTCCAGGATACTTTACTGGTATAAGAGAATCTCCACAGATTCACGGGCTCCAGCTGTGCCAGCATTTGCCCAACATCATTTTATGAGTCCTGGGACCAAATCAGGTATAGTTTTAGAATTCCTGATTTCCTCAAATTTACATCTTCAAGGTACTTATTTTCAATGATGCACAGAGCATTTAAAACTCCAGCTTACTGCTGCACTCTGGGATGCAGGACAATGGGGTGAATCTCAGAAGCACAAATCACTGGGGACTGCCACAACCAATTGTAGTACAAATTAATGCACAGAGAGATCAGATCAATTACTGCTCCACGTGGTGCCTTTGCAAATCAACTCATTGAAATGGAACCCCTGTTGCACCTTCCTACACTTCCCATATAGCATGAAAGGACTTAAGATACTTTAAACTTACTAAATGCAAATTGCCTGTGCCAAGATTATGCATTTTTTTTCTTACAAGGGTGAAAATATTTTCCCCACTTTTAACTTTGACATGCAAATATGTACTTGCTAAAACCTCGTTCTTATGCAAACAAGGCAGGTGGGAAATATTTTTACATGTCAAGAATATGTTCCGACTTGGTTTCTCACATTCCCAGAGTTACTTAAAGCTTCCTACTGTGCTCAAATTAATTGTACCTGTTCTCTGCTTACATTTATTTATACGGTATATTTTTCAAGATTACATAAAATACTCTAATTCATGCTTTAGACTAGAATTAGCCTAAATTACAGTTTACAATTTCTGTCTCCTGGGGTGGTGCTCAGGCTGATTCAGGCTAGTTCATGCATGAGCAAATTATTTCTTAAATATGAATTGCAGAAAAAAATAAACTCTTGTGGTTGCTTAGGAACAGCCACAGATACCCAGGTGACAGATGTAGTTTGTACTCCCAGATTAAAGGCCTAAGACTCTTTCACACCCTGAAATAACAACTCTGCACAATCCTACCAAGGCTGTGCTGTGCCAAAGGCAGCAAAGAGAAGGAGCAAAAGGCCAAATAAACCACCAAGAGCAACAAAGGGAAGCTCAGCACCGAGACCCAGCACCAAACAAGTGAGAAAGAGCTCCTGAGAGAAAAAAGGGACCTTCCAAGTGCATAAGGCAGCAAAACCCCTCCAAACCAATGGCAAAGAGCTCATCTCCACAGCAAAGGGCCTCTGCCATCCCTCAACACCCCCAGCTAAGGTGCCTTCACTGGAGCTGTTCTATCACCACACTGCCTGGTAACTGTCCTCCTGCAGCAAGGCCATGTGAGCTTCCAGGAAAAGGAGTGTGGATCCTGATCTGATCAAAACCTCACTGAACAGGAACTTGGGCCCAAGTGCTACAGGTGAAAAAAGCCAGTGTTTTTCCCCCTGAACATTTATTCTTCCTCCATCCCCTGTGTCTTCACACAGCAACTGTCTGAGGTAGCTCTGGAATGCTTCAATAACACCACTGCCTCCACTAATTTCTAGGGAACGTGCCCAGCAGCCAGTGAGAGCCCTCAGTGATCTCTGCTGGCACCTGGAACAGGAAAATATGCCTTATTCCCTCCTGCTCCAGGGGAGTTTGCTCCCCAAACCTGGAACAATTTCACTGGGTTTGCCAGCCTTTTTCAAGCTCCCTCCCCCAACCAAACCCTTTAGACAGCCTCTCCCTTTTTATTAATTACCACATCATGAAATGTTGCTTTATTCCTTGTCCAGTTTGTGCAGTAGAGAAGTCAGAAAATCTAATTCTCTATCTGTAAGGGAATGCACTTTACAAGCTCATCATAATCTTTGATTTCTCTTTCTAACTCATGGGGCAGGCTCAGATCAGAGCCAGTACAGCCAAACAAAGCACAGTTTTCTGTCACTTAAACAGAAACACACTGAGCCTCAGCACAGGAAAGTGTGTTACCAGTTCACCTTGAAGAATTTTTTAGAAGAAAAAATTGTTTTCCAAAGACAGAAGCTTTTTCCCCCCATTAACATTTCTGAATAAAATGCTTGTTTCTAATGAATTAATTGTCTTGGGGTGGAAAAAGGATTTTTCCTTTCCTCCTTCTGCTTTCATGGTTATTTTAAAATTGTACGTGCACACAAATAACATTTTTCCACAACTCACAACAGGTAGGAAACCTCAGATTTGGTATCCTGGAAAGGGCTCTTCAGTGGATTCAAAAATTGGTCCCATTCCTGCCTTTAAGGGGAAATCCACCCAGCTGACCTGAGTGATCTAGAAAGTTGGGTAATTACTGAAGTTAATTGTCTTATCTGCTCTAGAGTGAAGGGAGGAAGAGAGGAAAGGAAGGGAGAAAGAGAAAGCAAGAAGGAAAAAAGGCATACGATTCATCTTATTCAAGACAAGCCAACACGAACCCCTGAGTGGAGAGGCCTCCTCTTCAGTCAACAGTGAAGGAATATAATATTTCAATGACAAGCCTAACTTTTAGAAGGCGAAAGTCAGGTAAATCCTACTGAGTCTTACTCTTTCTGAATTTAAAAATGAGCATTTTCTGAAAGGAAAAGCTGTGCAGGTGGCGCTCCCTTCTCCCAGGGTATGTGGGGTCCCACCTGTCTGTGTTTGTTGGCACCACTGAGCCATGAGCACTCTGAGCTCCAGAGGGAGCAATGCCCAGCACTCCAGGTATTCACTTTCCCACTCAGTGTGGATTTAGGCCCACCCTGCTGAGTCTGCAGCCAGGCTGTACTCCTGAAAGCCTCCTGCACCCTTCCCACAGGCAGGGCTTTCTGGGGACAGCACCCCCAGCTGAGCTGAGGACCTGCCCCAAGGCTCCAGGTGGGCACAGGCAGGGCTGCAGCTGGGACTCGGGGCACTGCCCAAGGAGCAATCCCTTCCCTGTTGCAGCAAGCCTGGCCAGCCCTTCCCAGGACAGGGCTCACCTGCCCAGCCTCTCTGGCTGTACAGCTAATTCAGAAGGGCTCTGAATCGAACATGATACACACACAAATCGGGCAACCTGCTTCTAGAGGGATGCAGCTTGTGCCAGACATCCCTGCTAGTGCTGTTTGTAAGTATATTGATTAAATTAGGAGGCATACATATTCAGTGACATATTCATACATATTCATTGACTCAAACAAGGGTACTGCATGTAATGTGGTATTTAAAGCAACATGATATCTGATCACAAACTGAATTAACACGGAATGATTTTACTATATAATATTCTAATCTTCCTGCATTTTCAGCTTCATTACCTAAATAATTTGCTCTGTCATGTACCCTAAGTAATTTGAGCTGGCTGCAAATTACTCCTCTGAACACCTGCAGCTCCCAAAGGCTGCAGTTCGACTGAAAAGAGCACTGGTGGCAGCACAGCTCTGCCCACCCCATCCACGTACTCAGTGAAGTGACCATCTGTGTACTCACAGAGCCTGGAACTCTGTAACCCCGGTGCTTCTGGCAATGATGGGTGCTTGGGACACATCTGAGGCGATTTCAGAACACACAGGAAGTGTTTGATCAACAGCCCAGCCTCTCCTGGTGTGAAGGTGTGTTTATTCCATACACAATCCCCACCATTCTGAGCAGGCCCCACTGGAGACTGCAGCAACAGATCTGGCAACAAACAGCTCCAGAGAGCAACAAAAGAGATTTGTGTCTCGTGGTTGGATTTTTCTGGGGTCCAGAAAGGATGAAATGCCTGCAGAAGCCTTCCCAGCACATGGGATATTCCTTGCATCTTCCTCTGTGTTACAGATTTGCCTCTCCACAGCTGAGCTGGGCTGGCACTGTCCCTCAGGGGGGCATCAGATGGGGAACTCGCTCGGATTTTCCAATCTCTGGAACTGCTGATGCTCTCAAGCTTGGCTGAAATGTTTTGGAAATGAGGACTGGGGTGATGGGCAGCAGAAAACCAGACAAACACAAACACCCTCTCCAAGCCTTGTTTCCTTAGGAAATCACACTGGTAATAAAATAAATACTGAGGTTATACTGGTGCAAATCCTTTGAAGTCTGTGGGTGTGATGGGTGGAGTAGAAATGAACATGGCCACCGAAGTATTAATTAAAAGTAAAGTATGAGCAACACCTCAAACACACAAGGCAGAAATGCTGCAATGCCAAGACGAGCACTGTGGGCTTGGACACAGCTGGATCCCTCAGCAGGGCACTGACACTGCCCAGCATTCCCAGATCCTGGAAACATTAAAGGAGATACAGGATAAATGGCACAGAACCACCTCAGCACTTCCTGGGCTTGTGAGACTGACTTTGAGGAATCAATACAAATTCCTTCAACATCTGTTTGATTTGGGCACGTGGAAGGGAACAGTGCAGTAAGAGCTCGTATTTCCACACCAGGATCACTGATGTTTAGAGTTATTGTTTCCCTTTAAACCCCACAAAATTTTACTGACACACATTTTAATTTAAAGAACTAGAGCTTTGCTATTACATGAAGCACTGGCTTCAAAAAAAAGACACCTGAATGTGGAATGAAAGAAGACATTGTCTTCTCTTTATCCATCCAGAAATACTCTCACTTTTTCCTGACTGAGCAATGAATGCAGCTGAAAGCGAGATGATTTGATTTTCCTTGTTGAAGGAATGATAGGAAGGGACTCTGGGCACATTATTAAACCCCACCACAGACCAAACTGAGACATCAAACCACTGAAGGCCAAGCTGGGCTCAACCCAAACAGCCAGGCTGCCAGCATCCAGAGGGACTCTGCTGTCCAGGAGCACAGATGAGCAGCTCTTGGGACAATCAATCCCTCGGAACATCCAGGGCATGCAGTGAACATCTGTGAAATCTGAGCAGTTCCCCAAGCTCCAGCTTTGTTACTGTGTTCATGAACTTGCTCACAAATAGTGAAGATGGCAGAAATACACACCAAGAGATGTACAGCTGCAACAACTTCTTCTGGGGTGCTCCCTGTTTGTTCCTCAGCAGGCACAACACATGGACACAGTAACAACACAAAGCAACCAAACTTTGAAGAGTGATGATTTCCACATGGTCAGAACAGACTTCCAAATTTCATTAAACACCAGTTTGTTTTTGCCATGTTTTGGCTTCTCACTTCCTTGGTGGTTCAGATGCTTATGAATAAATGTTTAATTATTTAATTTGCCTCTTCTCTGGTTGAAAACTAAAAGGAGTTACACTGGCTACGGCTTGGAGAACGATTAATTTCACCAGGCTAAATGGAATTCTTGTTAAAGCAATTCAGAAAAAGTTTTCCATAAGAAAAGGAAACACAGTGACACTGAAATCATGTGATTCTCTAATGAAATACAGTATAGTTTTAAACAAAGCTCTGACTGCATGTCAAGAAATAGATACTACAGAGACTGTGATGTCACTAGTGCTGCTCTGCTGTGGCATGGGGATGCTGGCTGGTGTCTCATTTCCTCTCTCTACGTAAGCAGGATAATCATCCTTTCCCTCTACCTACAGCTACCTCAGGTGACTGGTACTTACTGCCAGATCTGGGTTTTGTTCTTCTGAGCCCAGGGCCCAGTGAGCAGAGCACCTGCCCCACAAACCTGGAATATTCTGCATTGCTGAGAGAGAAGCTGCTACAGAGCTGTGCAAGAGGAGTGCTGGTGGTCTGACTTGGGTTACTTTCCTTTCTCACTTTGAAAAACAAAGCTTACAGGTCTAATGACACATCTACAAAACACTCCTCTTGATAAAATGACACAAAATAAAAGGTTTAGGAGCAACATCGGTGTGAGCTATTACCACAGGAACTGCCAGCACTGACTTCTGCTGCTCTAATTTGCTACTGCATTTATCCAGTTAGCAGCAAGCTGGGGTTTGTGTCAATTCATCACGTTTGTTTTTACAGGATTCTAGAGTTCACTCATGTTTTGTCATCCTTAATTTCTTCCTACAGATGATTACTAACCTGGAGCATTTGTCAAGACAAACACCTGCAGCAGGGCACGAGCTCTACTTTGATCCAACCTGCACCCCTGTGCTGCCCAAAGCAGCCAGAACATTTGGTCTGTCAGCTGAAAAATGACACAGAGAGTGGAGCTGGGGGCCAACACGGGAGTGCACCTCGAGGCAATCAAAGCAGCCTTGAGTGCTCAATCACACTGAGGTTTCTTGTAGTCTCTGCAATTTACTGCTCTCCTGCATTGGGAAAAGCAGATCTACACCAATTTCTCCTTCCTGGTGGCAGTATGCTGGTCTTTCATTCCCTACCACTGATGGAGAAGAAAACAAAAAGTGACATCCACGAGGGAATAGGGTTAATTTGTTTGATGGAATTAGCTAGACAAAACTAAATGAATTCTCCCCTTTTCCTTCAAAAAGAAAGCTGTACTGATAAGCTTTAATGTATTTGTACTTCTGCCTCATTTCCAAAATCCCTGGAACAAACTAATAAAGACTTGACTTTAATAAAGAAAGCCTTGAAAAAACATAGCATTTTACACTGAAAAGTCCAAATTACACTGACATTTTCTTCACAGACTGATGTACAGAGGCCCCACTTGATGTAATTTCCTACTCTCAAGTGTTGGACCTGGTCTTCTGAGCACTGGAATTTGTTAACTCCAACTGTCCTCCCACCTTCTTCTCCCTAATTAACTGCACTGGCTTAGGGGAAAATCTGGCATTTCTCTTTATTCGCTTGTAGTAGGAAAACAAGAACTTATCAACCACTCACCAGTGTTAAGCAGCACTTCAGCAAGTCAGCTACAACACAGCTATCCCAGCTCAACAACCTTTCCCTGAATTAGTTTTCCTAGGCTGCAAACAGCCTCAAATGCCCAGTTCTCAGAAGGCAATCATCATTCTGGCCCCTATTTCCATGCACAGAGTTACTGGAGTACACAGGAGTGCGAGAGGCACTCAGTTGGTGCCTGAATTACAGCAACATTCATTAAGGAAAGGTCTTTCAGAACAGCAGTAAAGAGTCTCTGACTTCCTTTTATACAACACGAAAGCTCCATCACTGGATTTGTTAAGAAGCAACACACACTTGTGCTATCCATTTGCAAAATTGCATCTCAGTTCAGTGATCTTATTAAGCTGCCTACCAGAACAGACCAGATGACAGCCACAGATACCTTATTTAAAAAATCAACAAGCAAAAAACCAAAACCCAACCAACCACACAGACCTGAGAAAAACCAATCATTTGCAACATAGTGTCAAAATTATTTACAATTTCAACTGCACTCAGTAGCAAGGTGATTGGAGAAGCTGAGGGAACATGCAATGAGCAGACAGCACCACTGACTGTGGGTAGGTACCACTGCAGCCTCATCACTTGAACATTTGTGCTCTGAGCTTTCAGACCAAACATTAACAATTCCTGCCCCGACTCAACCCATCCCCACCATGCTCGCCATCACAAAGCCTGCAGGACTTCCCTTGGTACTTTGAATTTGGCCATATCAAGTTCCACTTTAACTCATTCCTTGGAGAGAGCATGGCAGCTTGGAAAGAGGACTATGGAATGAACTCAGAAGAGGTGACAAAGCAGGGTGACCCCAAAAAGGGTCCCTTCACAGTGTGTGCCATGATTCAGCCTTGTCCTGCTGTTTTGTCAGGCTGCGTGGATTTTATAAAGGGTTTGGCCTCTGCAGAAATTGCAGGACCTGTCACTGTGCATTGAGAAATGGGACTCTGCACGATTAAGTTACAGCCAGACAAACATGGCTGGTGCAGAAACAACAACCCTACAAGACAGCTGCACTTTGATGAAAAACCACTCAAAACCTGAATTTAATTCTAGTAGAAAAAGTTGCAGGGGAAAAAAAAAGTATTTCAGCCAGACTAGAAACTCCATCATTGTGATGTGACTACATCTGCATTTTTAAGACATTTTCTTTCTCTTTTTGGCTGTGCATGAATTTGATGTCATTAAAAAGGCTTCCTTTGATGCTGTATGCCAAGTAGAATCATTAGTTTCTCACAAAGGTGCACTCTAAATGTCTAGTTTAAATTTTCATTTTCGGATGATTCATCTAAGAGATGAACAATAACAACCAAAACCAACTCCAGAAGTCTAAACAGTAAAAAGCCTTTTAGCTGCACTCACTCATTTATTAACTCCCGCCAGCACCTCCTTCCTGGACTCACCACCCAGCAGCCAATGCTGAGTGTGAATTCTGCAACTCCACCTGTGATTTATGGCTATTGCAAGCAAATCACAACCAGATTCCCTCAAACCTCACACAAGAGGTTCTCCTGAAGTGCATTTTCTGCATCTTTCTAGCCTGACACTTGTTTTCAACACAAAGATGTTTCCCCCTACGATTATTTCCAGTGTATGTGTGTGGTTTTGTCACAGCTCCTCTTCCTGACTCCTCTGCAAAGGTCATCAGAGGATGAGTGAAACTGAGGGACACCACAAGGAGCCACATCCTCAGCTCCTCTATCTTGCTCTAGGTTTTGAAGGGGGAGCACAAACCAGATTAACTATACCTGTGTTTCCTCCATTTCAAAATATTACTGAAGTTCAAAACCAAGCAGTTTTAGCTGATGTTTCCTGATACAAATTAAGACACTGGTGAATACAGACATTAGAGAAAGCTCACAGCCTTTTTCATGACAGAAGGTCAAATCTCTGCTGAACAAATACATTTGTTTTCTCTCCAAGAAAGGCACCTCATGCAGCCCCTGCCCCACCTCAGAGGGAGCAATAGTAGCATGGATGTGGGATCAGAAGGATTCCTCAGATGTTCTCCTGGACAATGGCACAGGAAGAAAACACTATGACCCATCCCCAAAAACTGCACTAGGGAGAACATACAAGATGCTATCACTGAAGATGGAAATCTTATGGGCTCTGGCTTACAACAAAACAAATGCACCATCAGTCTAACAAGCAGCTTCAAAAACATTTTTGTTTCAGAGAAAGCTTTATTCCCAAACATTTTTTTTCAAATCATGCATTACAGTGATGTCCCCCACCAACCATGCTCACGCTACCTCCCTGGACTGAGCTCTGTTTCTGAGCCTCTTGATACCCTCATGATGTCTATATATGATATATCAGTGTTTGAAAACCACCTTCATTTCATGACAAGGATCATGAAAGAAAAAAATGCAGCTGCCCACAAAAACGTTTCAGAAAATTACAAGCTTGAGGAAAGAAAAGGTCTAGCAAAAGCTCTTCCTTTGCCACAATCAGATTAGGTGCTACGACCTTCATTAAAACCCTTTCTGCCTTCTCATTTTGTAGCATTTAATTTCCTGCCTCTTGATGATTAAACCAACTGAAAGGTAGTAGATAAAGCAAGTTTTCTTGCTGTTTCAAACAGATATATTAATGCTTTATGCTTAAAAAGCTTTCAAAGTGTCTTCAGAGGCTGATTAACAAACACTGTACATAAACCTATGTCTGAGGTCAGACTGTGGCAGCAGATATGTGACTGAAACTTACTCCAACAGCTCTAATTCAAGGCACAGGATACCTCCACTGCATATATTAGGGAAGCTTAAAGTTAAGCTTCACATATTTAAACACTAACAAAGTCTACTTAATGACAGTCTTCAAAATGACAGTGGCCTCCTAATCTGCTGCAGATAAAGAAGTGCCAAGATTAATGATTACATAAGTGCATCGCAGAGCCCAGAAACAATAATCAGCTCTTCTGTTGTTATTTGTGTACAAAGGCTATTAGAGTCATCTGACATTCCAAAATCCAATTTAAAGTTGTTAAACCCCTTT
>JAHLSL010000053.1:4337803-4363637 GCA_025920805.1 Petroica traversi | reverse complement strand
CGGGGCCTGCAGGGCGAGGCCTGGGCCCGGCCGAGAGGGCACTCCCGACACTGAAGGGCCAGGGCTGGGCACAGCAACCGAGCTCCTGAGGGACAGACCCCAAACCTGCTCTCTCCTGGGTCCCACCGTGAGGGCAGTCCCGACAAGGAAGGGACAGGGCTGGACACCATAACCGAGCCCGTGTGGACAGTTCCCAGACCTGCTCTCTCCCTCCCGCAGCCCTGGGTCCCACCGTGAGGGCAACTCCAGACATGGAAGGGCCAGGGCTGGGCACTGCAACCGAGCTCCTGAGGGGCAGACCCCAGACCGGCTCTCTCCTGGGTCCCACCGTGAGGGCACACCCGACATCGCAACCGAACCATTGTGGGACAGACCCCAGACCGGCTCCGACACCAGGAACGAGCAGCCCGAGTGCCTGGGACAGCAGAGGTAGAACCACTGGGGACTGCGTGCGCAAGTTTTTTCTTTACAGCTGCGAAGCGCTTTTCTAGTGTAAAGTCAATTAAGTGATAACTGCATCTGTGCAGAGGGTATTCAAAATGCTAATACCCCCGCCCAGATAAGTCTTCAACTTTGCCTGCTTATTTATCTCCAGCTCTTAGAAATTATTGCCATGAATGCTCCGCTGCCTTCTCCCATTATCTTTGCAATCCCGCTTCTTCCTAACAAAAAGGCAGAAAGTGCAGCACTTGAGAGCTGCACCGCTCTCACCAGTCTGGGGAGTGAAGTGATACAAGCAAAGAAGTATCAGCTGATCTGCTGCAGCAAAGCTACTGCCATATTCTGCAGTCCTCAAAGTTTATTCAGCTTCCTATCTAACCTGGAGAGGTAAGAAAATCTGCTCTGCCATCAGAGGCTCACGTCCTCTAGAAATAACAGCAGTTTGCATCATGAATTATCTAACACGATTTACCACTTGGGGAAAAGAAAATCTATCCTTGTTTGGTGCTGTGCCACTTGGCCAGCAGACTCTAGAATTTTAATGTCTGTTATCTTTGCAGTGGAGATAACAACGCTGGTCTCGGATATCTTGCTCAAAGATGGTTTCCTTACCTCAACACAAGACATCTTGTGTTATGTAAGTCTCTGGTCACATGAACTACATGTTTTCCAAGTGAAAAAAAGCCCACAAAAAACCTGGAAAACCCAGTACTGAAAACCAGGAAGTTTGATGGAACTTACCATCAACACCTATATGAATGCCTTAGTACTTTTCTTTATAAAATTCACAAAATTGCTGAATGGCCACCAAAAAAAAAAAAAATTCCCCCAAACAGAAAACACTGACACCTTTTTCAAAGAAGTCTGACAGTTCAATAAGGTGAACACAGTCCTATGACCCACAGAACTGGACATATACCAGTATGAACAGGAGAATACAGAATAAGATTGTAAGTGTTGCTAAGTGCATTTGATAGGCTAAAAGGAAAAATCCAACTTGCTTCACGTGGCTAACACTATGCTCTAAAGGCCAAATCACTCAAAAAGGTAGAAGCTGGCAATTAGTGAATGTCAGTTTGTGTTCCCCTCCCCAAAAAGGAGGCTTGAGAAAAGTTCAAAGAAAATAACAGAAACAGCACCTGTATTACTGCAATCATTTCATCCAAAGACAATCCAAACCAGCTCACGAGCTAAGCTTCAGCACTTTGTCAGGACAAGAAAACCATCATGTAATCAGAGCTGAATGAAGCCATACAATAACTTACTGAGTGATGAACACAATCTCTCAGCCCTTTCAAGACAGTCTTTACCCATTTTATGGCTGATGTTTCTTCCTGTGCTTGTGTTCTGCACGCATCAGAAAATAGACAGCAACAAACACCAAGCAACTCCAAATTTGCTGGAGTTTTAACACTGTATTATTTCAAAAGGCTCACACAGTCAGTTACTGTCCTGTCCTTGATAAAAACCCAAAGTATTTAACCAGAACTCCCCCCATCCTGCTCTCTGAAGAGTACTTGCAGCATAACTTTGATTATCCAAAGCTCCCAGGGGACAAATGGAAGCAGAGATAAGTGGGGGAGCAGCCAGAGGTCTTCTGAGAATAATGGAAGTGAAAGGAGAGGAAATAAACTCCACAAAGAGCTGTTGGCTCAGCTCAGCCCTAAAGTTCCCCTATTCCTGAATGGAGCATTCATGAAATAAAATAAGCTTCTTTAAGCAAGCATTCCAAACGATTGTAAAACCATTTGACAAAGGGAAGAATTATTGTTCACTTGGTACTTGACTCTCCAGAGAGACAGGTGTTGTTCTTACTGCAGCAATTTCTTAACCAGGGGTACAGCTGAAGCATGCTGCCTCAATTAGCAAGCAGCCAAAGTCTTTCCAAATCTGTGCTTCCCAAAGAATTATTTGGAAAACATTGCTAGAAAAAGTTCATAACTACTTGAAAATACGGATTTATCATAAGCCTAAATATGGGGGAGAATATCCACACAGAAGAAATCTGTTTTGGGAGTTGTGAGTGCTTCACACAGAAAGTACAAGTTTTTATTTATATTACTGCAGCACAAGTTAATGCCAATTAAGTAGGAGAGTCACTTCGGATTTAGCACAGAACCTGGCCCAGGGCACTGGC
The DNA here is from genome assembly GCA_025920805.1 of Petroica traversi. NCBI lineage: Eukaryota > Metazoa > Chordata > Aves > Passeriformes > Petroicidae > Petroica > Petroica traversi. Next base: position 4,361,059 of record JAHLSL010000053.1, on the reverse strand, counting down.
ACACAGAATAGAAATAAATACTAATCGTGCTTGCTCACACTGAGAGGATTAGATAACTACAGACGTAGGAAATTAAAACCACAACGAGATGACCCCACGCTCATGATTTCCCTCTTGTAGCAGATCAGTCAATACGAATAATCAACAATGTAAATTGAAATCCGCAGATAAAAATAATGGTTTTACCGTTTTATTTCTCTTCACTGGCACATAAATTGAGTTGACTATCTCTGACAATGCCATGGTTTAATATTCTAAACACACTATCTCCTTTAACAATGCCTGGAATAGAAACAAGCTGCTGAGCCAGATCCTCAAGGGTGAAAATCAACGTTGCTACACTGACTTCAGTGAAGTACACTGACCTCCACCAGCTAAAGCTGTGGGCCCTAGTGGGCAATTAGGTTTCTATTATATGCTAATTTAAATAATATACCACAGAACATTTGCTGTACAATAAGGCAAGTCCACATTCTTCTGTGGAGAAGGGCAAGCATTTGCTGTGGCATGACGAGAGTTATGGATTCTGGTTTCAAAGAGCAGGATGAAGTTTCGGTATAAACTACTCTTCATAATAACATTTTTAAACCTGCAATTACTCATACTATACTCCTGTAGGAAGCCTATAATTATTTGGTAAGTTCTTACCAATGTCTAGTCTAGATCATAATTGCTAACACTGCCTCCTTCAAAGGAACTAGCGACTGTTAAAATCTGGTTCTTGTTAGGTTCCTGCTACGCAAAGGGGCTGTGCTCTAAATGTTATGATCTGTGTTCAGCTGAGGAGGAAAATCAAACAGATTTATGCTCCAGTCTTGAACCTTTAAACAAGGCCTGAACAACAACAAAAAACCCCCAAATACAACAATCCCACGCAGGTTTCTTCTGAGGCTTCTGAGATGGCCGGGTTGAAAAAGGGGCTGTGGCTGACACAGGCCACAGGTTTTTTTGAAACAGAAGTTTATGGCACCTGCAACATCCTCTCACTCTCTCAGCCACAAAATGAAACCCAGAAAAGCTGGGGAACAGGGTTCAGCAACAAAGATGGCAAAAAGGATTTTCAGGAGCCATGGGGCAGTTCAAGTGGAAAGGTTAAAGATATGTTACAGATATTAACAGCATTCATCAAAAGATGTTTTGCTCTCTTCTGCAGCAATTTCTTAAGACGAGAATTCCTTTCAGTCTCCTTTTAGATGTCATTGGCACCCTTCTTCCTGCCTTAGTCATCAACAACCAAGTTATTAGCATGCCAAGGGCCCTGCATAAATTTCTGTGGACTTCTGATGCAGTCAGGAGGAGGGCATCATTCCACAGTCACAGGTTCTGCTGCACTGCCATCCTTCCAATGAAGCAACAGCATTGGGTACTTTGTTTTCAAAGCTGGACGTTCACCTCGGCACAGCACTTGGGAAGCCCTCTGAACACCTCGTTTGAGAAAGGGATTAGCGAAATAGGAGGATTCTCCCCATGTGTCTGACTCATGTCTGAAAAATCATGGCAGACAGGTTCCACCTAAAGACCAAAATCATACACACAACTCCTACTGGTGGTCTTTTCTATGGAACCACTCAGGGCAGAAAGGCAAAGGAATGTGGGCTCAGGTAGGTCAGTGTGTGCAGTGTGAGATGAGGCTCAAGCTCCATCCTTACTGCACTTCATTACCTTTACAAATGTACTTATCCTGCTAACTGTGCTCCTTCTCTGGCTGCCTTCACAACTACTCAGAAATAGTTTCATTTCAAACAGAAAAAGGTTATACAGAATCAAGCCTTTTTAAAGATAGCAGCCACACACAAAAAAACTTGTCGTGCAGGGAAGATGTAAAATGTCCCCACAGTAAAGACTGATCCAAAAACCTCTGTGTTCTCCCTCTGCTTTGGGAGGGCTCTGCAAACACGGGGAAAACTCAAAGCATGAAATGTGCACTCCAGAGAAAGGAGAAACTAGAACTTATTCTGGTTAAGGTTTTCATGAACTTGACCCCACTGACCCCAGAAGCATTTCAGCCAGCAGAAACCTCCAGTCACCGAGCAGAGCTGGCCTGGCCTCCCCTCCCTCTCCCCCTTCAGTGGTGCCTCTACAGCTGCACTTCCAGAGCCAAATGAAGAACGACTCAGGTTGAAACTGTTCTTGGGGGATTAACTTTAACCTGAATCAGTTTCCTGACTTAATTCCCCACGTGACAGGGGAGATGCAGCTTGTGCTCACACAAGGGAGGGGTGCATTTGTTTGGCAATGCCAGCTTATGGGAGGCTAAAATACACACAGGCCTAAACTCTGGCCTGCTAAATTGGTCCGGGGAGATCTGGGGTAGCAGGCAGAAGGACAAGGAACACAGGGTTGGTTTTCCAAGAAACAGAATAGTCTATGAATAAGTAATTGGTTTCTATGGCCAGTATTACTGTGAAACTTTAGGCAAGTCACTTATTTGATGTGTCAATTCCTCAGCTGTGAAACGAGGACAACTCTTTCTTACATCACCAACAAAGTGTCGTAAGTTGAAAATTAATGACTGAGGCACTTGGACACTCCGGTGCTGAAGGCCAAGTCAGACTGAGCTACAAGAGCTGAGTGATTAGTGACAGGGAGGGGCTAAGGAATCAACGTATTATTTTTGGTGGACTATTTCCTTAGAGGATAAATGAGAGTAACTGCTACTTACTTGATTGCAAGGAACTGAAAGAGCTCTCTGTAGCTCCCTCGTGGGTGGACACCTAAACAATTAAATAGCCATGACCTAATTTTAGTCAGAAACCTTATGTCACAAGGAATTTACAGGGAGGCGTCTTCCGTATGTGCAAAAATAATTGCACTGTGCCAATGTGTTAATTTAGCTGTACAACATTTAGGGATAGACTGTATCCCATTCTCCTTCCTCATATTCCCAGTTCCAAAATTTCTGACAAGAAGAGATAAAATTGCATGATACATAATATCACAGGATTAGACTGAAAGAAATTCTGTGAACACATTGCTTCCAGCATCAGACTGATGGAATCAGTTCAAGAAAAATTTACATAAACAGAAACATGAGGGTGGTAGATAACATTATAATCAAATTCACCTTTTGTGTGACAGAGATGATGGAATTTCACCCAGCAGGTTTTCTATGATGCCCATACAGACCAGCGATACTAGAAGGCACTTCTTTTTTAAGTGCCATAATTATGCACACAGAGCCATCAAGTGCTAGAAAACACATCCTGATTCTAAAAGAAGTTGCTCCAACAGCTTGTTTTCCTCACAGTTACAACCTGTCCTTTCCTTCTAGCCTGAATTTTCCTGCCTTCCTTCAGAAGCATATGGGAAACATTTCTTCCTCTCAGGCTGGCTCAAGATTGCTACTACAGGATTGAGAAGATGTGAGTGATGACTCCAAGTCCCTGTGCTGTCACAAGGCTTGTGTGTGTGAGCCATGGAACTATCCCAGAATTAGGCACACACCAAGCCCCCAGAACACAACAGGAATGAAATGATTAAACAGCTTCACCAAACTGGGCACGTTCTTTCTGTAATTCAGTTCATACCTATAGAACATCCTATCTGCGAGGATCTATTAAATACCATATTGTGCTTGGATACATGAATAGGAATAGAAGCCATGTAAATACTTCAAGTGGTAAACAGTGTTTCAAGTCTTACTGAGCTTATTATGTCTCAAGAGCTCATTATGTCCTTGCTAGATTAGAAGCACATTTCAAAAACAAACATGAACCTAAGGAAAATAAGAATCTCCAAAGGCAGTTTTAAATTGAAATACCAGCCTCGGGATTTCTGCTCCTGCCTTATGATTTTGAGACATCAAGCTGATTTTCTAGAAATCCCTGGAAAGGGTTAACACTCAAATTCTGTTTCCTTAGTCCTTTGGGCAAGGGCGTCAGCCATAAAAAATAATTATTATAAAGTTGTACCAGTAAGTAAAAAAAAAGTGTCAAGAGAAAGTGAAAATCCTGCACTACCGAAATACAAGGCAGACCCCAACGTCTGCAGCCAGCCTGGCACTTGCACTCAAGCCAACAGGAATTTTGTTGGACACCTGCTGGGTGGGACTGAGTGTTCCCTCAGCAAGTCTGCAATGACACCAAGCTGTGCAGAGCTGTCCAGCTTGGAGCCTCTGACGTTAAGGACCTGGAGCTGCTGGAGCAAGGCCAGGAGGCCACGGAGATGCTGCGAGGGCTGGAACAGCTCTGCTATGGAGACAGACTGGGAGAGCTGGGGCTGCTCAGCCTGGAGAGGAGAAGGCTTCAGAGAGACCTTAGAGCCCCTTCCAGTGCCTAAAGGGGATGCAGGAGAGCTGGAGAGGGACTGTGGGCAAGGGCATGAGGTGACAGCACAACGGGGAACGGCTCAAACTGAAAGAGAAAGGTCAGATCGGATATTTGGGAGAAATTGCTCCCCGTGAGGGTGGGGAGGCCCTGGCACAGGGTGCCCAGAGAAGCTGTGGTGCCCCATCCCTGGCAGTGTCCAAGCCAGGCTGGACAGGGCTCTGAGCAACCTGGGACAGTGGAAGGGTCCCTGCCCATGGCTTGGAGCGAGTTGGTTTTTAAGGTGCCTTCCAACCAATTCTACAATTGTATGAATGCAAAAGTATTATTGGCCTCCCAAAGCAGCTCCTTCTGGCTGTATGGCAGAGAGTTAAGCACCCTGTAAACTGTAACCCAAGACTCACATCCTCAGTGTTGCATCTGCTTTTCTATAACTATTTATTTTCTGAGTTTGTGTGGTTAGGCAATGAAATGTGAATCTCTTGATTCCTGGCTACAACTCAGGCTTCTTGTGTGGCCCAAGCCCCGTCCCTTGAGCTATGCTTCAGTCCCCTACTTGTGAAACAGGTAAAACACATCCCTCAGTGATGCCTTATGCATAAATTAACTCATGGAAGCCGGTTTTTCAAAGAGTTCATTAATTAATGCTATAGACACCCCTACAGATAAAAAGATTGCCAGAGAGGTCTGTCTGGCAGCCCGGGCAGGGAAAAAGTGCATTCCAGAAGTGATGATACGATCTGCATACAATTCCAGAAAGCCAAGTTTACTGAATTCCACAACGTGGGGTTTTTTAAAGACTGTGTACTTCTTAGTAACACAGCATAAGGATTTCATACAATGTAGGCCATCTCCTATGTTTAGTTTTACTTGGAATGAAATGCCACTGTCACTTTTCAGCCCAATTTGTATGTGCCATCTTGACAAAGTTTCACTGGAGAAATTCTAAAATATTTAGAAAACATTTACACTTGGAACAAAGACTTCGATGGTGGAAGTTCTGTTTTTCACAAATACACATTTACAACTTGCTGGAGAATGTAAAGACAGCTCCACAAATGCCATGTTGATTATCCTACATTTTCAGATGTAAGCTCGACAGGGCAGACAATGTATTTTTCTGTTTATTCAGTGTCAAATGCCTTGTTTGTGCTTAGAACACAAAGTCCACAAATAACTTTATTTTCTAGTATTCATAAATCAGTACAATATCTAAGCACAAAACTTGGGTACAAAAGAAATTTAATAAAATAGAGTTTTCATCCTAGGATGACCAGAAGCAGACTAGAAAGAGGACCAAGCATTACTAATCCTTGTTCTGCCTACACTGACTAAAGAGGGCAAAGTGAGAAGAACTAAACCACAAATTTTAGCTGTTTCTTTCCATTTCTTCAAATGGTACAGATATAACTCGACAGATTTATAGCCTTCACTGTCACACAGTTTACTCAACCTAGAAGTCTAAAACCTTTTAAAATCAGGGCATTTAAAAAACACCTTAATTCAAACAGTCAATATTGGAAGACAAACTAGAGAAAGTCTCTACTAAGTCTGCAATTACAGTTTTCAGGAGCCAAAGTAGTAGCTGAAATATGCTTTCAAACAACAGCTGAACTTCTGTCGTGAGTTATCACCCAGCCCACACAGCAAATACTTCTAGTTTTCTTTGAAACGTATGAGCTTACTGATTACAGGAACTAAATAACAATTGCTGCCTTGATTTTAAAACCATAATCCAGGATTGGAAAATGGATGTCACTTGCTGTGCTCCAGTGAATTCACTTGCTTCATTTCCAATATAACAACCTGACCATCGCTCTGCAAGGCAAATACCAGAGCAGTAAGACCAGTTGATGCCAAACGAATGTTTTTAGTTTCTCAGTCAAAACTCAGGTGATCTCCATCTTTGTTTGTCTGGTGTTTGCTTACAAATGATGTAATTAATCCATCAAAAGCTCTGTTGCAACATGAATGACACTCAAAATCAGCATGCACCAATACTGTTATTAAGTTTATTTAAAAATAAATTGCCTACGATTTCATGACCAACTAACTAATCAACAGCACTTCTGTAAAACACAGACTCCACATCACGTTGTGCAGTATTACATAAGGAGGGAGGGCCTGCCTGCTCCTTCACACTGGAAGGAATGGACTCCAGAATGGACAACCTGGAGCTGAAACACGACCAGGGCTTCCCTCGTGGCTTCACAGGGCCCTGCAGCTGGAACACTGCCAGCTCCAGGGAGTTCCAGCCTGCCCACACCTCAGCCCCATCAGGGCACTTTATCATCTTTACACAGAAAAGAACACAAGGGGGACCAGGGGAAATACAGCCATTTCAATACTGCAACTTTCAGCTTTTTGGAATCACTGCTTTATGTCACAGAAAGGAGAAGTGTTCCTTGCCCTAACAAACTAGACTTGCCATTGCTAAATTAAGCTCAATTAAAACATCCATTTTTGGAATATGCACTAGTTGGGTAGCATTGAGAAGCTCTGAATTTCCCCCAGTGAGGCAACAAGACTAACTTCTTAACCCATCCAGCTATTTTGCACTTGTTTCACTGAGCTCAATGACAGGAAATTTTTGACTGACATCCCTTTACATTGCAAGTGGAGACAGCAGGAAAGGGCCAGGCAGAAACTACAGCCACGATCCAGAATAACAGGGCAGACACACCTCGTATGTGTGTGGCTGCCTGAGTGAAAGGGGTTGGAAAACACGCATTATCAACTGGGCTGCAATTTTCATCTCTGCTCTAAAATGTTAAGGTTTCCCCAAACTGAAGAGAGCAGCTTGAGCCCATGCAAACCAAGGATTACTGACCCCATCTATGCCAGAGAGGCTCTGAAATGAGCTGTTACTCAGGAAGAGCAGAGGGAAGGTACAGCCTTGCCACTCCTAGTGGTACCTGTCTTAAATACATTCCCACAGTTTTTCACCTTGCCAGAGTGGGAGAACAGCCAAGCCAGGCCTGCAGTGGTTCCCTGGGAAAGCTGGGAAAAAGCACTTGTGGCTCCCAGCCTCTGGAGAACGACCCTCCCCTCACCCACCACTCCAAACCTGTGGTGGCTCTGCAATGCAGGGAGGGGAGGGCTGGCAGCAGCTCTCCAGAGAGGCAGGAATGATCAGGAACAGGCAGTGACTCACTGTCATTTATTTGAGTTTATTTGGGAGCCAGGCACTGCTCCCTAATGGGTTAATAAAGTTGCAAGTTGCAGCCAAACAAATGCACATCCCTTAGGTCTTGTCTTTGTTCCAGCATGGCCGAGACAATTGAGTATTATTTTCAAGCAAAACAAGAATGAGATTCTAGACAATATTTCTACCACAATTAATATTTATGTCTCACTGCTCTACTTCACAGCACTGCCAACCCTTGAGTATTTAATAAAAAAAAAAAAGCACAAAACAAGAAAGATGTAAGAATACACAATGACACAGAGAGCTGTAAGATTTCTGACGAATATATTTCAGTTGTTCTATTTGGGTTTTAGTTTATTTGGGATACTTTCAGATTTCAAAGACAACAGAGAGCAGCACTCCACAATGACCACACTGAACTGAGGCAAGATGCCAGTACAAAACCAGCTAACTCAAACAGTCCGTGGCACAGCTCTATGTGAAGGTCTCCTAGAAACAGAAAACAAAGGAAGTACAAAGCAATGGTGAGTGTGAAGGATGGGTTTTCCCTGGTATTACCCACAGGTAGTTTCTGAATTAAGTCTGGAGATTCCTTTGTTCGGAAAGCCAGATAAGCTGCATGTTAGCTGCATGCAATCAATATATATATATATATATACAAGACATATCCCTGATTAAAACCACCAGGAATGTTTTCACACTGTAGCTGAGAATCAGCTATATCCATCTGTTTCCAAAAGCCAGAGCTGGACAAAAATCAGAGGAGAGGGGCAGAAGATGAAAACACACTACGAAGTGTGCAATTTAAAAAGGAAAGCCTTTTCCAACATGAATTTAGTTTCTTATGCACAAGTGGCAAAGACATGTTATCATAAGTCAGCAGTCTGTCAAGAACTGCAATGAACTAATGAAAAATCAATTGATCTACAAGACTTTCTCAGATGAAGTGATTTTATTTTTTAATGATAGCGGTGCATGAGTTTTAAGACTGCTGTTCAAAGCCACTTGATACACCATAAATAAAGAATGCTGGCTATCAGTGCTAGCACACAGGCCAGCACTGGGTGCTCCTCTTGAAGATAAAGTTAGCAGAAGGACAGGGGGAGAAGCTTGTTCACCACTGGGGCTTCAGTTGAGGTGAGGAACCACAGTTTTGGATGAGGATCTCATACACTTTTATATAAAACATTATATATAAAAAAATGCAGACAAAACCAGGGTCCCCATTCCAGCAATCTTTAATGGAAGTACAAAACTGTATCATATTTTGCATTCTCCTTGGTTTCTACTCTTAAGTTCCAAAACTGTTGACCAGCTCACTCCTCTGTAATTCTGGTTCTGGGTACCTCACACGTGATTTAAGTGATGCCTGCTGTGTTTGGTAAAAGGACTTAAGAGTAAGTCCAGACAGCCTTCTTGCTTCATGCTAGTTCATTTTAATAAACTCAAATTTACTGGGCAGTCTACAGCATGGCAGAGCTTTCATTAAGCCCTTCCTAAACCCAAGCTTGTGGTTGGTTTCTGGTTAATCACGCTGGTAACCAGAACAGTTTACGTATGTTTAGGGAGCTCATGATGAACAATTAAATGTTTCAGATCCTGCAGCAGCTCAGCAGGGTAATTCCACATCTCTCCTCCAACACAGCAAATCTGAGAGCATCAGTTTCTCCTCAAGTAAAACAACGAACAAGAACAATTTGAGTTCCCTGAGGGTGCCAATGACCATCTAGGGGTGTCCCTGGCACAGAGTGCCACAAGGTGCAAATGAAGTCAAGTATTTTGGGGGTGGTGGGCAGGAAACAGAGCTTTAAGAGACCAGACATGAATTTTGGTAGATGGAGAGATGGTTTCTTCCAGTTGTCATGACCCTCTGGTGCTCTCAGAACTGCTCCAGAAGTTTACTAAAGGACCCAAGGTCTCCTGAAGAACTGAGAGTGCAATGTTGGAAAGGCACAGCACAGAGCTGTCCCAGAGGGCTCTTTCACTCTTTCACCCTGAGCTGGAACATTACAAAGGCCCGAAATGCAAAGTCGTGTTCTTACCCCTCACTACACTGATACAGAGATGAAATAAGGCACTGGCAGTTTGTTTTCAAAAGAGAGTGGATGAAGAAAACAAAGTGAATTAGAGATGAGGACCGTTAACATGAAGGAGAAGAAATGAAAGTAATGAAATGAAAGAAAAGAGAAACTAGACAGCAAAGGAAAGAGGATCAGGCAATTACACAGCACTTCAGCAAGATGACAGTTTCTGCACACAGCCTATGTGATCCCAGGGCAATGTGAATTCCAGGCAGGAAAAGTCTTGTATCGACCTAAATGGAAGGATAAAGATGGAAATGGCAGAAGTACCATGCTCCAGCCTAAAAATAGATACACTATTTCCCAATCTGTCTTTGGGAAATGCAGTGAGCAATGCTCAGGTTTATTATGCTCTAACTCCTGGAAACACAAAATCTTATAAATTAATAAAAGTGTAATGAGCAGACTCACACATACAACACTAAAACTTTAGTTTGGTTGTTGTTTTGGTTGCATCTAAATTTCACTTTTGATGACTGGTTAGTATTCTATCTTAAGCTTCACACTACATATATACACACTATAAAAAGTCAAAGGTGTAAGTTTTCTTTCTTATGTTGACTGCAATAAACCTCTTTTTCAACTGAACATACATCAGAAGAAATTTACCTTGAAAATGCACCAATCTGACAAGAGCTAATAGATTTACGATGAAGAACAAGGTTGTTTTTTCCTGCACAAACAAGCAGGCTCATTGCATAGCCAGATTTCATTGCAAAGACCTTAACATGATAAAAGCAAAAAGCATTAAGTGTATTAATGTCTGTTCAAAATGAATTGTCTTTGCAGGACAGCAGTGCATTATCTAGCTTCTCTTCACTTTGATTAAAACAACACTGACCAACCCAACAAACCACTCACTCTTCACAGTTTAAGAGGCCCAAAGCCTCTTCACAAAACAATTCTGTTGTCACTTTTATATAGGGTTAGTTGATGCCTTCCCCCTCCTTTTTCTTCAGTGAGCTAAATATAATTAATGACTTCAAAATGGAATTAGTTCAACAGCATTCGGCTGAAAGCATTTATTTCTATGAATCCAGTTATGAACCATAACTCAAAGGCATATTGTAAAGAAATCTACTTCACTGAAAATTCTAATAGCAGCCTTCTATATAAAAGTGGTATTAAAGCTTACACATTAGCACAGTCAACATAAATTCTGATTTTAACAGGCTTGGATAAACACATAAATTTTGGCTCAGCGAGTCTGCTTCGGCTGTCAATACTCTGAAATAGATACAAGCTTTAACAAACCTTTAATTCAAAAGCCCATTACTGTACCAACTGAAATAGAAAGACTCGAGTATCAAAGAGGAGTTCTTCCCCACTTTCATGGAATTACTTCTGTAAGACATCAATTGATCTACAGCCCTTTAAAGAAAACAACTCGCTTCCCTCTCCTGGATAAAAGTCAGTGCAGTTTTTTCATCCATCACAGCGTAACAGCATCAAAATACACCTTTTGCATCTGCTTAAAACAAAAAAACAGCCTGCAAATCACAAAGCCATTCCGTGACATGTCAATTTACTTCTTCTGGCAGATGCACTACAGAAAGGAAATGTTTTCATTAAAAAAACCTAAATGAAGATTTGTTTAAAGCAGTCAGTAAGAGAGAAATGAGGGAAAAGGAAGAATTTATACATGTCTATATATTACTAATGTTATTCTGAGGTGCTCTTCCACCTCATAAAGAAAACATGGAGAGATTCCTGCATCCACTACCCTGAGATTTAATAAATTGCCAGACTAACTGTTGGTTACTTAATGACTAATAACATCCACAGCATTTAGCAGCATCTGATAAATTGTTTAAACAACTTAATTTACCCTCTCTTGGCATTAAAACCAGTGACTGTTCATAAATAAAGTCTTAGACCATTTAGGTGGGTTCTTTAATTCAAATGAACATGTATTTGGAACTCGTGTGGAGGCATTAGGGGGCAGGTAAACAGTTACGTGCTGATTTTCATTCCCCCAGCACTGCTGATAAGAGTTTCTTTTAGAGCACAGTCCTTTGGTTTCCTGTCTTCTGTTACTACGTGCTCTTTTCCCTGAAAAACACCACAGTATTTGAACTCAACTTCTTTTTTTTTTTTTTTTGTATGGGAATGTTTTTTATTCTTCAGGCCTTGCTAAATCCCCTTTGACTAGGCTGTTCAATTATCTGATCTCACCATGAAAATGGTACGATTTTGAGCAGCAGCTTCACTGAGAGACCTCACGGCATTACTGGGCAGCTGAAAGGAGGGGAGAGCTCTTCCCCAGGTGCTGCACAGAGGATTTGGTGACAGGGACCTGCACTTGGTGACACAGACACGAGAAGGAAACACAGACAGGACCTGGCACACCAACCTTGGGGCCACTTGTGAGCCCAGCCAAAGGACAGCTTCCTCTGGATAATCTTTGGGACAACAAAAGCCCCTTGAGAAGAAGTGTCAATGCCTACAAGAGAGTAAGTTTGGAATAATTTCTCTCCTTCAACTAATGTGATTTAAGAGCATTCAAATTGCTTGGGACATGGTATTGTTTTCAAAAGGAAAATGTGAGTAGGTACTAAAAACAGAATGAATCTCAGGACTACTTTCTACTGACATTGCTTACAATGGGCTTGATTATTTATGGGAAGAAACCATCCCATTGTATATATGCCTGAATTTTTGAAAAACAAGTAAAGGGAATAAAAATTAAAATCTTGTTTGCAAAGCACTGGATTAGCAGCAAGCAATCTGGGTTTTGTCTCCTTGGATAAATCTCCCAGATAGCTGGATCAAAGAAGTCCTTTGTGAAATAGACACTTCACTGAGATGTTTGGAGACTTGGAACATTTTCCAAAGTGATAACCATTTTGCTATCCAGCTTAAGACAACTTTGAAAGCATTTTCTGGAAACTGGAATTAATTATAATTAAATTAATTCTTCTTCCACATTGTATTTGGTGATTATATTTGAAGTCGTGCTATGTAATTTCAATTATTAAGGTGCCTTTACACCAGAAGCAGATAAAAGTCCTCAGAAACTCTGAAACTTCCACCAATGACAGAACAAAAACTCACTCCAATTCAGAACTAATGCCTTCGCCAGAGCACAGCAGTGCTTTTTATGGCAGCTTTGGACATGCTCCTAGAACTTTAACTTCAGGCTCCAAAGAGACAAGCTGGACATCTGTGCATGTTGCTCACTCAGGATATTCATTCACACGAAAAGAGATCCCCCTCCCTGCTAACACAAATCTGAACTCAGCACAGTTACCCAATCACTAAAGCTGCAGCAACAGCCCAGGACAAGAAGCTGAGCTACACAACCTCGCTTTAATTTTGCTGGCGCCTCCCTAAGAAATTTTTCAATTGAATGAGGGGAAAGAGAAAAGTATTGAGGGATTTCATTTGGGAATTTTGAATTTACGAGCTGCTGGCAGCCATCCCTGGGCAAGCACATACACATGCTCTGTGACACAAACTGTTAACCTGACACTCCGGGTATTTTCAAGGTGGGAAGGAGTCTCAAAAAGTTCATTGCTGGTATGTTTGGGTTTTTGTTGGAGGTTGTTTTTTTATAATTCGAAAGTAAACTTTCCTTCAATTTAGCATATAAATTGAATTCATTTGATTAGTCTTTCTAAATGTAAAGCTCTGGTCTCATCCAAACACAGCCTGTGCCAGCCAGCAGGTCAGGACTTGACACACTCGAGCGAGGAAAGCTCCACCTTTTAACAGCACGGTACAAACATCTGCAGTCCATTCCTCAGAGCAAGCTGCTTGCACAGCCACTATTTACTTGAGAACAGGGGGCACTTTAAAAACCAATTATTATAATTTCCTGAGAGAAGGCTTGACTTGAACATGCTGAGCATCCTCAATCCTCCCTGGTGCCCCTGTGTGCAGAATGAGCAGCCAGTGCTGCCAGCAGGACTCCAGGCTGGTGCAGGATCCAGGGAAGCTTTGCCACTCAGCTGGTAAAGCTCTTCAAGCACAGCCCAGTTCTCCCTGTCAGCAACATGACAGACACAGAAATGGGCCTCCTTAAAATGTTACACTTTTCTCTAAACAGAAAAACATTAATTAATTGTCTCTGTACTGTCTTCCTCAATTTGCCAAAATTCCCATTTCTGAATGGCCAAAAGCTCAAGGCAACAGCTGCTGCTTCTTCCTCCTGGGCCACAGGGCCTTGTCATGGTACAGGACCTGTCCCAGAATGGGACTCCTTCTCCAGGTGACCCTGTTGTAGTGGGGTAGGGATTGTTTTTAAACAAATTTCTGGAAGAATAATTCATTCATGTTGTCATCACAGCCTCCCTGATCTCTACATACACAACTGCTGCACCTCTTTACAGGAACGCTACAGAAGATCCTGACTTTTCCAAAGAGATAATTACAGGCTGCTTGCTGACAATTGCTTCCAGTCTCAAAGCAAACAACACAAACAATGGCACAAATCAGCGATCCATGTCATATCTTAGGCAACAACTTAATTATCAGAATGCATGTATTTAAAGCAGAGCATTAACAAAAGGAACATTCTAACAACACTTTACCTGACACTGCTTCACAAAGGTAAGAATATGATCTTCTCATAGGGAGCTATGAGAACATCAATTTGAAGGCAGAATAAAATATTGTGACCAGGAGTTCTACTGGCAGAGGAAGTGCTAAACACAAACCTGAGCCTTCCCTCCAAGCAGATACCCCTGCCCTGGCCTTTTGGAGAATTTTCTGTCCTTCCACCAAATGCAAATGCTCGTCTCTCCTGAGGTGCTCAAATTGTTGTTTTCAAGCCTTGATGTCTTAACACAATTCCCAGCAGTTCTTCTTAGCCTTTTACATTCTGACTTATGTTTACTGATGCACTACTTCTCCAAGTGTAGTAGCACATCAATTAATTATACAGTAGTCTGCCTAATCAGGTTTCCCCAGGGTTTTTAACAGAAACCCTTTGTATTTCTTAATGATTTCATGAGATAGTAACTATTTTTAGTTCTGCAGTAAAAGAAATGAGTCTGCTGACAATACTATCTCCTAAAAAGGTGGTACTGCTATTAAAATTGTTGATCCAAGCACACTTGAGCTTTGGAGAATTCAGCTGCAGTCTGGATCTTAGGACTAACATTTCTGTGTATCACACAAGCAGTCACCCCTTACAGAGATACAAATTAAGTAGAAAGACTAGAACTGAAGAATAGATGTGACCTACTTAACATTTTAATATTAAAACAGATACATCCAAGTTAATAGCAAAGTCTCCACTGCCTTCAATACTATTCACCCATTGGTCAATGACAGCCCAATAATTTCCTTGACCAACCTGTCTAGTTCTGAAAGAGGACATGCTCTACATACCCAAGATCACTTTTCTTTAGTTCTAAGGCAGACATACACAAACTTTGTCTAATTTAACAGGGAATTCAAGTTTAAACAAAAAACAACAAAACCCCACCAAGCGACAAAACCACAACCAACTACTAAAAGCACAGAGCAGAAGAAATACATGGAGCTTTCACATTAAAAACCCCAGAAAAACAGTAAAAAACAGGTAGAGGACTTTTGCTGTGCCAGAGCTTGTGACATTTTTGGCTGAACTGTGTCTTGTACTAAAAGAGGCCATAATTAAAAATATTAAGTAGACAGCTGCCTTACTAGGAAAGAGTTGATGTTGGAGACACCTCTGGAGAACACCTGATGGGGCCCCTGCTCAAAGCAGAGTCAGAAAAGGCTCAGGGCTGTGTCCAGTTGAGGTCTGAGCATCTGCAAGAATGGAGACTCCACAGCCTCTGTGGGCAGCAGGATACAGCACCTGACCCCTGGCACAGCAACAAATAAATCAAAACCGAGACCTTTCCCTTTCACTGAAGCATTTGGGACCCCTTTTGGCCACCCTCCCCCAGTGAAAAGGCCCTGCTGCAGACACAGCTCCATCTGTCACCAAACTGAGGCACCTGAGTCACAGTGAGACACAAACACCACGTCAGCTCTGACGCTCTCACCGAGTGCACTGGCACCAGCAGATCCGAGACACTGCTTCTAATTCTTACTCTTACCTATCCCCAAACCAGAAATGAAGATGTGCTAGAGATCATTTCCACATTATGAAAGCAGCTCTTTATAGCATTCCACAGGGACCTGTCTGCAAGGATGAACTGTATCTCTGTGCAGCTCCTTTTGTCCTGTATTTGTTCTTTGATATACAAATACGCCACAGACTAAGCGGTGATCTCTTTGATGTTGAACTTTTATACTTTATTGCAACTAGCACACTTACAAGAGGAGCTGCCAGTCATCTTCCCTTCTAAACATTCAAATTTCATGAGGCATTTGCTTTATGAGTCAGATTTCTTAGTAACTTGTTTTCAGAATTTCCACAGGAACTGCGCTACTCTTCTGGACAGATAACTTGATTAAAAACCAAGACCTGATCAGGTTTTTCAGGTATTACAAATTAATACCAGCATTGGCTAATATATCTGAGTATATTTAACATAAAGTGTAATTACATAGTCGAGTATGTATTTCCTCCCTCTCTTTTAGGTAATTCTGGATGGTGCCTGGAATCCAGCAGTGACCAGGAGTAGCTGCACAGGGAACAGGACAAACCAAGGCAGGCAGGCAGTGGAACCTTTCTGGCCACTCTGCCTCCAATGCTGAACAGTTCAGGGACTGCCAGAGCCAGAGCAGCCTCTGCAGTACAGATTTTTCATAATGCAGCATGTACACAGCGAGTTTGAGGCTGACAATACCATGGCAGATTAAATTACAAAGTTAGTTACTTCTGCAGCAAAACAGTAATCAACACTGGCAGAAATAACATGTTATGAAGTGCAAATTTACCACCACTAAATGCTACAGCTTTCAGTGCGACATAAAAAAAGCATTTCCATTCTGAAGCACTTCTATGAGGGCTTATAAATCAATCCGGCGAGCTGAAATTTTTTGGAGTGAGATTTTGGTATTCAAAAGGTCCGTGCTTTAGAGTGACCTTTATGTTTGGCTATTTTTCCCTTCTGTAAGTATAAACACTGTGGTTGAGAGGGAAAACATCACAAGAAAATTGGAATATTTTGGAACATTGACAGCAAGGAGGGAACATTTCCCCATACTGAGCTCTAGGTTTCCAGAACAAAAATCAGTACTGCTACTGATGCTCCTCTCCAAGTAGTTTAAAGGTGCATTGACAGTGTGCTGGACAGAGAAATGCACCGTGCTGGACATTTTATTCTGAACTTACAATTTTCAAGTGAATAAACCATACAATAATTTTAGATGGTTTTAGGAAGTGAGAAAAAAATATTTAAAATTTAAAAAATCTGTTAAAGATACTGATTCCTCTTTTTCCAAAACATTTTGCAGCTCAGAAAGGAACAGTGTTGTTAAGAGCTAGAGAGGTGTGTGCAAAGGAGGGAGCACTAAGCACCTGCCACACCAGGCAGCCAAGTGCTGCACTCCACCTTCCTGCCTGAGAAATGCAAAGTTAATCCCACAAATACCAGCAGAAATTAAGAAATCTAGGCAGAGCTAGCCATAGCAATAAGGGAACACCACATTTCCAGGGCCTTTTTCAGATTCAGGCAGATTCAGCTCTCAGCACTCACCCAGGTTCTACCACGAGCAATAAAACAACCCACCGGTGAAATACCGCTCACACTCCCGAGAGGCTTCACACAAAATGCCTATGGAAGCAGCAGGACAGAGAATTCCGATCCTCCTCGAAGAGAACAATAGGAAATCAATTCCCCAATTCGGCTGTCAGAGCTGGCCCCGCTCCAGCCCCAGGCCGGGGGCAGCCCCGGGGCAGAGCCGGGCCAGCCCTGCTATCACCGCCAGCATCGGGAGGCAGCGCTGCCCTGGGCTCTTCGCCTCAGCCATTTACAAGGCGCCTATGCATATGAGGTTTCTCAAATGAAACATCTCTGGCTCTTTAATTAACCCGTCTGACTTTTTTTTTTTATTATTATCTGTTGATACAAGAATCCGTCCGGCAGTTACAAACATCTTTATGTACTCATATTTTAAGCAAATGCTTCTTTTAATTCAATGAGGCACCCGCGGTACAAGAAAAACTCTCCCCAAAATTTAACACAATGCATCTCTGTCAATCTGACAATTGCAGGGTGTGTCCCTTTGACAGAAAACAACGCCGAGTGTGAGCTCAGCTCCTGCAGACGATCACAAACAATCTGCCCCTCTCCTCAAGGCAGCAAAAGTGGCAAACGCACCTCCCCAGCCCTGGAAAGCTCCAGCCTTATGTCCCAAACCAGCACTGGACAGTGGTTTCACTAACACCGATGTGCTCCAAAACTGGTAACAGAACATCCATCACACGACCAATTCTACAGGGTTCTAGAAGGAGGAGGTCCAAGGAGAGGAAATAGCAGGGGTGGTGCACAAGACGGGTTAATTGATTCCAAAACTGAGCAAGAAATAACTACTAAGTTATAATATATCTATATAGTTAATATATATATAGTTAATAACTAATAACTAAGTGATTTCCACTAGAAAATGCCTGTTTTCTCACAATAGCTACCCTGACAACTCAAACACAAAGATGGGCTAATTAATTTAGCCAAATGGGAAAATGCACCCATAATGAGAAGCACTACAGTTGTTACAGGAGGAGAGCAGCTACTGCTGCTCCTGTCAAGTGCTACAGCAATTTATGCTGTTCGAATTTTCACCAGAACTAAAGTATGCAAATATCTATGTACAAAAAGGAAACTCCAAATGTTCTGATGACCAGGGATCGTTTTTTACTGGCTTTCAACTCTCTACCTAGACTAGAGGCACCAGGGAAAGAGCACCTGGGGCTTAGAGAGATTTTACCCCTTTTTTGGGGTGAGAAGATAAATGACCCTTTGAATCACGTCCCATTAGGCACAGGGCCAGCAGAGGAGGCTGGACAAGATGCTTCTCTCTTCAGAACCAGGAGTGAGGTAAACATCAGATTATGTAAGTTTTAGGCACACTTAAGCCATGCCACAGTATCACCTCCTAAGACCGCTGGCAGCCTCACAAGAGGTGTGAACTAAGCGCCACATGAAATGGGAACTTGATTTCTAATTGGATCATGTAAATTGTACAAGGCATTAAACAGCAAACAATACTTGAATGAAGGGAGAAAATTGCTGAGCCAATCAAATACAGGAGCTCTCAGTATCTGCAAGGGCTGGAAGCAGAAGCCACTGCCATAATGCACCGCTCCCCGTTTCACACTGTTAACAAAATTACAGCAAGAACGGCAAAAACTTCAGGACTTCTGAATACCAAAGAGTACACTGCATGTGCAAACGGTGACAGGAGGTTTTCTCTTGTTTGGTTGAGAGTGCAGAAAGCGTTCTGCACGAACCAGGGGAGAGCAGAGGGGGCAGGAGGTCCAAGCACACGGCTCTGGGTGGGTGCCCGCAGTGCCTCTGACCAGCACCACCCAGAGCCGGGGAAACGCAGGGCTGGAGGGCAGGAACACGACCCCTGCTTCTGTCAACCACCCAAAACTCCAAACTGGTCCCTTCCGTTTGAAAAAACACTCTGACAAACCCTTTGTAACAGTGTAGCTGACTACGTAAAGGTTTAACATCGCTTTTCCACTCCTTTGTTTGAGAATTATCAACTTCTTCTAAAGTACAAAAATAAAGAGTCACGCAGTTGGTTTTATGAAGCACTTTGTCCCAGGATTCAGTGGCAAGAAACAGCAGAGTATTTCAAAGAACACAAACAGTACACAATAATTACACGGCTGATACCCTATAAGTATGCTGACTATTCTATTTGCATTGTTCAGAAGTGAAGAGGTTAGCCTTATTTACATCCAAGCAGCTTTAATTAAGCTTTGAGATAAATGCTCTTAAAATGAAAGCTGGGATGATTATACCTTTCTCCACATTGATTTTAGCCTAGATGGCTATGTATGCAGCATGACAAAAGGCCCTGAGGCTGGCACCACACAAACAGGAGAGCCACGAGCGATGGCTCCTGCACCACTCACCAACATACAGGAAAGAAAACAAAAACCAGTGAAATCGTGGCCTTGCTGGCTGCTTAGGTGGTGGAGCCAGGCCACAGGGAAAGGGCAGCAGCAGTGGGAGCTGCTGACCCCCTGAGATGATGTGTCCCAGGGTCACTCACTGACAGCAGGGAGAACGTGGGCTACACCTGACCCCAACAGCCTGGGCAGGCCCAGATTTCTCCGGGGGAACTGAGCACTTGTGAGAGCTTTGGATGAAATTGCCAGAGAGCACAAGGAGCTTCACCCAGCACAGAGAATGGGACAGCACAGGCAGAGCAGCTGCTGAGTGACAGCACACAGGCACTGAGTGAGAGGTGGGAGAACCCGACAGAGATGTCCCAGCTGGCACAGAACTGGACTCAGAATTCCCTGCACATCCCTTTGCTCCTCTCAATGTGCCTGCTTCACCTTTCCCGGGCACCAAAATGGAAGAGGGAAGCAAATGGTGATTTAATTACGTTTCTCACAAACGTGGGGATCACGGTAACCTGTGCAGCACACATGCTCAGAGCAGTGGCACCTCAGGGGGCTCTCTCCAGTGCTCTGCGCTCTCCCAGCTCCAGCGAGCTCCCTGCAGCCAACCCAACTGTGCAGAGGGAACAGCCCTGAGTCACTGCCCTGAATCACTCCCTCGTGCTCTCAACAGAAGGTGCAGGCAACTGGCAAACTCCTCCGAGCTTGCCAACCTGTATTTTGCAGAACTTCTCAGCCTAAATGCCTCTAGCAAAGAAAAAGAAAAAAAAAAAGTGAAGGAAAGAAAAAAAAAAACAAACCACCAAAAAAACTGGGCAAGCTGAAGACTTTGTTCAGCCCAGGCAGGTTACATCTCCTTGTGATGAAGCACAAGGAGAAAGTCCATCCTCCAGACCCCCTAAAAAACCTTTCTGCTTCAACTTTCCAGTCATTGCCTTTTTTTTCATTCAACAAGCAGAGGTCTGCATTGTAGAGTCACCTTTTTTTGCATATCTTAGTTATTCTTGGAGGACAGAATGCTCCCCCTCCCCGCTAATGTTTATTGCAAAAAGGAGAAAAAAACCCTGATCTTCAAAAAGGAAGAAGACAGTTTCTGTACCATTAGTTATGTGCATATCCCTTAGATATCAGTCCTCAAGGAAAAGACAAACCACAAAAGGAGAGAACTACTGCTTGCTTGATCTCAGGAGTTATCAGCTGTAATTGCAAATTACAGCTCACAGATAAATACAAGAAAGGTGAATGCTATTTTCTTTCATTGTGAATAAAAAAAACCCAGAAAAACATTCTAAAAAGTATCAAGTCTGACTGTAATAATGTTCTTGTCGTATGCAGTTATTTTGCACACTACAAAAACTTATCTCCTGGGAATGCAAAGGAAAAAAAGAGAACATGCTGCATCTCAACTTCCTCCAGTACTAGATAGAGAATTGCAATGTATCTACTCAGGAGAGACACAAAGACTTGCCCATTTTGATTTAGTACATATAGTTTAGAGTAAAATACACCAATTTAGAACTCTGTTGTGTAGTCAAGATGAAATACTAACAAGCCTGATAGTAATTACTACACAACAGTGATCATTTTTATACGAGAGAAGCAAGAAAAAAAAGATTTAAAACCCCTTAAGGTTAAAATTGAGTGCTACATCATCCTAGAAAAAACCCTCCAAACATGCTAGGTTCTCTATAATGGGGAATGAGTAAAGAAATCAGTCTTTTTCACACACAGTGGGGAAGTACTTGATATAAAGAGGACTCAGTTCTTTCCTGAGGTCTCCAGACACTGCTCCCCAAACTGAAGGACACAAACACTGAGCTCCCCAGTGCTGAGCTGCAGGCCCTGCCCCTGCCCAGCTGCATCTCCCTGCCACCCCACATCAGCTCACTCCACAGAGCATGAGGACACTGCACACCCGAACACCAGCCTCCCCTACACTCTTCTGTACATCCCCATCCCCTCAGGGATTCATTTTGTTTTGTTTCATTAAAAAAAGGGTACACAAGTCCTTGAGCTGTGGCTGCAGACCGCTTGAGTTTTGCCCCAATTATTCAGAATGATCCTAGAAGATTTATTTTTCAGACTGCATCAGGAGCCAGGGGGAACAGGCTCACCATTTTCACTAGGCAAGAGCCGTACATGAGTTTAAAGAGTCTGATCTAGGGAGATGTTCAGCACCCACAGTTTTTGCTGACTTAAACAGGACAGAATCTCCTCACTTGAAAGGAGTGTCCCCAACTGAGACTTGTACAGAGCACGCAACTGCCTTTGATTTTCACAGAGTGAGACATAAAGACAGATTTCCTCTTTTACTTTTAAATCTCGAGAGTCTTTCAAAGAGCCTGAAAAGTACATTTCAGCAATAAACCTCAAACCAATCTTATCCTGTGAATGTAATGCAACAAATGTCTTAGGTACAAGCAAGTCATTCAGATCAGTCATAGGAAATTAAAGCAGCAAGAAAACAGCCTGTCAGCTTGCAATTCCAAAGGCCAGATTCTGTTAATATTTAGTCAACAGAAGTTCTGTACTGGGTTATTTGCTAAATTGGATTTAACTTTCAATAGTGCCACAGTGAAGGCAAATTTAAACACACTTGAATGTGCAAAGCCACCTCTTTTTTTAAACCTATGGTGAGATATTTTTCCGTAGGCATTTGTTTACTGGTGAAAAACACTGAGTAATTAGCAGCGTGCTGGAAGGCCAGTGCCAGGATACATGACAAAAACCACGTCAGAAGGTCAGGCCTGACAGAGGGGGAAAAGCTCACCCACACTGAATCCCTGTGTGTGAATCCCTGCCTGGCCCCAGCGGGGGTCCGTGCAAGGAAAGCACCTGGGGCAGAGGACAGTGGCAGCAAGGGAGTGCTGCCTCCTGCCCTGCTGCAGTTCAGTTCTCCAGGAAAATGCAGCAGATTCCAAAAATCCTGCACGCTACTAAGGAAACCAGTGGAGTCTTGTGCCTTAAAAGAGTATTTTTAATGATTGAATTTTCATTTGGAGACAGTCAGTAGAAAAGGTAGTTGTATTTCCAATGATCCAAGCAGAGACCCCCAAAGCAAAACAATTTCCCTTACAACCTAGAACAGCAGATTCTACTCATCTGGTCCATCTCCACAGAACAGCAAGAGACTGAACTTTATGTAGTCAGGATTAGTACCTGACTACAGGTACAGTAATTCTACCTTAACAGTAACTACACCCGGGTTGAAATAGTTTAGAAAATTTACACCAATCTCCATTTAGGAATGTCCATAAGAAAGAAAATGCAACTATTGCCAGGTTCCTGTCCATGCTTTGTAGCTCATCAGGGCACTGAACCCTCTGCCCAGGCCTGATGATAGAACAAGACAAATACTCGAGCTCTCACCAGCACTGGGCCTGACTGACACATCTCTGTACAAAACAGGCACAGAAAATGCACAATCCCACAGCGAGGAAAGCACGGAGGGAGACCTGGCTCACCTCTGGCTCTCCAAACGAATCCCTGCTCCTACTCCAGCATGGTGTATCTACCCATCCATCCAGCACTGAGCACCACTCTCCTTGAAGTCACCCCTGCCCTCCTGCCAGGGCAGACTCTCTCTGGAATAGGATCTGTACCAGTGGCTGTGCCGGCAGAAGGATCGGATTGCTCTGCAAACCTCGCTGATGAGCACGTGAAGTTGCTGTCTCCCCGAAGTGTCAGCTGCCTGTGCTACAGACCAAGAACTCCAGGCTCTCCCTGAACAGTGTCAGCTGCCTGTGCTACAGACCAAGAACTCCAGGCTCTCCCTGAACAGTGTCAGCTGCCTGTGCT
>JAHLSL010000053.1:4316458-4330499 GCA_025920805.1 Petroica traversi | reverse complement strand
CCCCACCCGGCCGGTGCCGGTGCCGGTACCGCTGCAGAACGCTCCGAGAGCGCTCCCGCAGCCGCTCCCGTCCCTCGGGTCCCGGGCCGCTGCTCGAGTGCGCGCTCGTTCCGCCACAGCCCCCCCGAAGTGTTGTTTTAAGTGAAAAATACCCGTGCTGCCGCTGCAGCTTGGCACAACGCTCTGCGCTTAATAGTGGTTGACTTCATCAAGCAGAGCAGCATTTACATTTTAAATCTGTCTGGTGACGGGTTCGTGCTTTCTTAGGATTTACTTGGAGCGTCTGAAGCGTGACACCACCGCTGGAGTTTTCATCTATTCCATAGCATCAGATGTCACTGCTCTGTCAGTTTGTGAGATGGAGTTTTGCATTCATGGATATACACACATCCACACTACAGGAGGGCTGGCGCATGGCTGAACACACACAGACACAAAAATAATCCAGCCTATTAAAAAACCCCGCACTCACTGAAAATTGCATTAACAAAACCGGTATTTTTCCCAATTACTGTCTTAGCCGCTGGAATATACTGTCACAAAATAGAAAACCACACAAGAAATTGATGTTACAAGCTGTTTAAGAGGGGACAGAATATAGCACTTAATCTGATTGAACAGAAGTATTAGTATTTAATGAAAATAAGGGAAAATAGGTACAAACAGAAGCCAGAGGAACCATCTTAATATTTGAAACAGAGCCCTATATTTAGAAAGCCTTTTGAGATGAGATGAGGACACTGAAACGATCTACTATTAAGTGGCCATTAATGGCTAATTCTTACCTATTTCTTTAATGAGTTCTTAATACAGTATGATATTATTTAAATATTTGACGCAGGTGTACTTCCCATTTATCAGTCTAGTCATTCAAGCCATTAATGCAAAATACAGTTTTAAATTTTCCTTATTTAAAAAAAAACCAACCCAACCATAAAACATAAAAAATTCCAAGAGGTAATCTGCTGCAGTAGTGTAAATTTAGCAGATATCTTTGTCATAAAATTTTTCATCTGTGTTTGCTACCCTTACATCAAGCCATTCCTACCAATAGCACACGAATAGTGAGACACTGCTCAGAACATTTACAGTGGCAGCCCTGGTCCCAGGTGGGTTTGTGCTCGTGCAGTTTTATCTGCAGCACAAGCTGTCAAGTTGCAATGAACTGAGCAGAAACCTCACAGGGCATTCTGGACTGAATCAAACCCCACAAACAGAGGTGCTCAGGGCTCTTCAGAGCCTGCAAGATGCTGCTTTTACACATGGGCCAAATGTGGAATTTATGTGCAGGCAGAAAGCTTGGAGCGTGCACAGGAGGAAAGAATGATGTCTTCATGTATTGTAATGTGGAGTTAGATCTTTGTAAACATTTTACTCTGACACAGCAAGTAATGTCAGAGCGATGGCCTGAAAAATGTCACAGTCCATTAGCACGAGTTGTCTTGTCAGACATTTAACCTTAAGGTACACAGCATTACATTATTACTGATCTGGATTTGGCTCCAGTCCAGCTGAAATGCAACTGGTAATCTGGAATGACATCTGATGTGCTAAACGGCTTCAATAATAAGCAGATGACAGAGATTTGCATTCTTACGAATGCCTTACAAAGGCTGCTTCGTACAATTATAGAAGATTTGTCATCAGACATTTTAAGGGAGAAAAACATACCTAAAATAGTTTGTTATTTGTTATCAATATCCCATGTAAAGCCATCTGCTGACTTTTGAATATATAAACACATCCACTCACGCTTGGGTTTTCTGCCTCAGATTGACCTCATGATGAAAACTCCATCCAAAATCCATTTCTTTCCCCATTTCCCAACTACAGCAACAGTGAAAGTCTCACTGGAGTTCAGACACCTTATCAGTGACAACACAAAGACAATGTGCCAGTCAAATAACACTGAGCTGAGTATTACAGCACACTTGACAGGCAATTGCTCTCAGTTTGTGCAGCAGGGTTTCCTTTCACTGATAGCAATGCTTCCCACTTTCCAGAAGCTTGTTGTCTGTCCTGCCTGTTCCTTAAGCTCTTGATAGCCATGAAACACCACAGGACTGCAAACCCTTCACAGGAGTGAGAAACCACACCTCAGGGTACGCTCAATTCTCGCCTAGATTTCTGCACTCCAAGATCTGAACACATCCTGTGTGTTTATTAATGGTTCTGGCTGAGCAGTGGCCTCCAAACCCACCCTGACCACAGCCTGTGCTCTGAGCCACTGTGGCACAGCCTGAGCACACCCAAACATCAGCAACTACAGTCATCAGGGATGGGAGCAGACGGGGGAACCTCACCCAGTGCTCTTCTGTGTTGTGCTGACACAAAAGGTGTTCGGCTGTCAGCCTAACCACAAGCCTCTGCAACAATCTGAGGGAAACAACTGTTTCTAGAAATCTTTTCAACCCTGCTGCTAAACAGAGAAGTGTTAAATTGCTAACAGAGATAGGGGAAACACCTGCTATAGCTCTCAGCACTGGTACTGCAGGAGACTCTATTAATTGAGTATTCTAAGCACAGGTCAGAAAGCACTGAGAATTTCTCCTCCTCCACCTCTTTTTAAACCTACTGAGCAAAGTAATCAATTCAGCTTCCAAGATGAACCAACAACTACTCCTAACTATTTGTTCAAGGACATCCCCAAACAGAAAGTAGTTTAAATGAAACTAATTAAACAAAGATGTTTATGTTGTTCTGACTTGAAATGTGAGTGGGGAGCATTTCTGCAGACTGCTGGGTCATGTTTTGCATTTTTGCCTAAGTAGAGCTGCACGCTTAGGCTTAATTCAGGAAGAATTTTGAGACCTCCTTATCACTAAAATTTAAGCTTTGAATAATAAATACGGGGCACAACTACCACCCTTCTTCCCTACCAAGCAGAGAGGAAAAAAGCATTCTTAAAAAAAGAAAATGTGTCATGTAATCACCCCGTGTGTGAAGGAGGTTTAGCCACACAGGGCTGATGAGAAGCCGAAGCTGTCAAACCACTCTGAGGTGCAGCATTTACACCCACTGCTCCATCACTGCTGCAAACACAACTGCATGCAAACCTCCTGCAGGGCAAGGGCTGCATCCTCCCATGGAGATGGAAGCCTCCTGACTGGCAAGCAAATGTGATATAAGAACACTCAATAAATCACCCAGAGCCTCCACATTTTCAGCTTTAGCAGAGACAGCTTCTTCACTTCTTTTAAAATGACCTAGAGCTAGTTTTACACGTATGTTTTCACTTTAAAAAAGGGCTTAGACTGGCAGCATAAATCCACATAATCGTGCGTGTTTTTAATTGTTTTTCTGAAATCTTCATAGGCTTGCAAATAGGCAGCAGTAACATTTAGAAATGCTCAAGTACTTTTCAGGACTTCCAACACACATAGAAAATGTTGAAAATTTCTTTTCAACATTTAAAGAGCTCCTCTGAGGAGTTAATCTCTGCCCAGAGATGGTGACAGCAGCTGCTGGTAAATGGGAAGAAGCAGGTGATACTGAAAGTAAAGCCTTTCTCCAGTTGCAACCCAATCACATGTCCCACTATCAGGTGAAGCATTCAGCTCCCAGCTCATATCAGTGTTGCAGGTCTGTATGTGACCAGAGTTTAAAACATAAAATGAGTTTCAAGTATCAGAACACTCTGCTTTTACTCTTCTGGCTTCTTACTCAACAACAGCCATATGTGAAACCATCCAGGTGCAGCCATCACAACGGCCTTGTTTGCCAAATACACTCAAACCAAGTGTAGGAAAAACTGCAGCTCTAGATAATCTTAAAAAACACAATTCACAATTCTGTCCACCCTGTTGACAATCAATTTTTAAGTGGCTTCCAACTGATATATGCAAAACCCCCCAAAATAAAATGATTGCTCTCTAAACTGTATCCTCCCCTAGATTTAGTGGTATTTTAGTCTTCATTTGTTTCTAGCCCTCCAAGCAGCACACAGTCGAAGATGAATCTGAGCTTGTCCTCATTAAGTTGCCTCTTTCTCATCTATTTGAAGCTGCTACTATGCTGACCCTGCAATCATTCCATTTTGCCTCAGACAAAGCTCAGTTCCTCCTCCTCAGGTCCTGCTGAGGACGAGTGCTTTGTGCTGTGTGGGGCTGCAGCCATACATCTTAATCAAGCCCTTTTAGGGACTGCTCCACAACTCCCAATTAAGTCCATGGCTGTCCCCAACTGTTGAGCTGCTTGCTGAGCTTTGCCTACCAGCTGCTGCAGCTCTGCACCTGGTAAATGAAGTATGAGTTGACAAAATGTTTTGGGGTTCATCTGGATGAAAGGTAAGTCCAAAGTCATTGTTATCAGCTAGGCATGCTGTTGGTAAAAAAAAAGATTGTAGAGATCTACCCAACTGGATTTTCACCCAGCTTCCTCTCACCTTGAAATCCCTTGAGAGGATTTCGTATTTGCTGCTTTTCAGAACGAAGGTAACAGCAGTACACTTTGGAAATAAAGTGATTAGAAAGATTGGATTATCACCAATTAATCATCTGCCACCAACTGCAAGTGGGGCCATGGAAAGAGGACTAAGTTATTGAGAAACAGATCAAACTGGACTTTTGGATACACCTGAAAGGGAACTGTGAAGTGATTGCTATTGATTACTGATCACATCTCAGATTCTCATTTATACTGTTCTGAAGGATCAGCTCTTCCTACAACATCCTGACATTAATGTTGCAAAAAAGCAGGAATTATTTGGAAGCTGTTAGAGCTCTCTTTCATGCCTAATCTTACCAGGGTATTTGGCCAGTGTAGCTTGTCAGAAACTGCAGCTTGTATTGTTCTGTATATCCCTTTGGTGGGGAAAAGTCAATGGACAGTGTATGAGCCAACTGCTGATTGTCAGCAGCACAAAGAACAGCAAGACACTCATTATCCTCAAAGAAGTAATTATCAGACCCTTGTTTAAGGATCCTTGCCAAACAATAAATTTTCAGAATAAACAGGCTCTCCAAAGAAGGACCTTTTCCTGTAAATCAATGGAGAGACAATCCTGCTGGTTGTAGTGGAACATCTTCAGTGTATTTTAGAACTTTCAGATGTCCTTTTGTTCCTTCTCAGCTTGGGGTGGGGCTCAGTTAGAGCTGAGCATCTGCTGGTGACAGGGGACAGCACATCCTGACAGCTGGGCAGGTGCTGGGCCTTCTGGAGGCACAACTCTCTAAGTGCTTTGGTCCCTTTCTGAAAAATACCTTAGCAGTATTAAAAAAGTTCTTACTTCCCTAGAAAGCCTTTGGCCTGGAGTGTTTTTATTCCATTTTATGGGTATCAGTTGGGTTTCAGGAAGTGTTGGGTGCATTTCCCAAACCTCTGTGCATTCAGCCATTGGCAGAAGAATTGCAACACTCACAGGATGCCCAAGACCAGCTTGGAGCATTTGCTACCCCCAGCCAATTTTTGACTGACCTGACTACTGGCTTTAGATCATCAGCCAGTTATAGACCAGGGGTAAGTAATGCTTCTTTTCCATTTTTAAATCCCTGGGCTTCCCTTTCTGCCCTCTTTGGCATCATCAGGGATAGCCAAGGCAGGGGAAATGCAGTGAGCAGAGCATGAGATGAAGTGGGACAGGTTTCCAGCTCAGAATCTCCCTCACAA
This sequence comes from Petroica traversi, assembly GCA_025920805.1. Classification (NCBI taxonomy): domain Eukaryota; kingdom Metazoa; phylum Chordata; class Aves; order Passeriformes; family Petroicidae; genus Petroica; species Petroica traversi. The sequence goes on along the minus strand of JAHLSL010000053.1, from coordinate 4,324,892 downwards.
ACGTGTCTGGCCAGATGCAGCTCCGAGAAGGAACTTCAAACTGCAGAGCCACTTCAGCAGCCTTCACTCACTCCTCATGGCTCCCTCCACAGCACCATTACATTCTTGAAATGATCAAAGAAAATTCATTACTTTTGATTCCATTAGTAAAATATAAATGGCAGCTGATTATGGCTTTTAAGGCTTCAACTTTAAAGACAACAAACTTTAATTATCTATTCTCAAAAGCCAATACATCTTCAAGTACTGTTCCTCAAACAAACAAAACACTGCATACCTACTTAGAGTGATAAATAAACGATGATACAGTTCCTGGGCATGAAATCCACACAGATAATTCCTTTGCATAATTCTGATTATTAGACGTGATAACGTGACACCGTTGAAGGATACCAGACTTTAATAGAAGCAAAAGAATAAGATGATTCACTTACAAAGGAAGGTAATTATTTGAGAGCACTGTTTTGCTAATAATCACCAAGTTCAGAGAACACCTGCACAGAACCATCTTTCACTCTGGAAAGCAGAGTGCATTATTCTAAGCTGATAAATTCGATTACAAAGCAGAGCATATAGAGCAGAACACCTATAGAGAATCATCTACTGCTTTATCTAAAACTGGGTTTTATAATCTGCATTTGTATTGATTTAACTCATGACAGTATTTTTTTATCCTATTTAGAAGGCAACACAGGGGAAGGATTTAGACACCTTTTCATTTTCTGTTTTAGTAATTTGATCTGAGCTACGAGCACTTACTTCATAAGAATAATTTTTAACTCATAATTTAAACCTTATTAGCATACACCCTTCTTACAGAAAAGAAAGTGCCAAGCATTTTCCACATAGGCACATCATTCCTGATTATTTCAGCTCCATTTTAAAGGATCTTTGACAGGGCTACTGAAAGGCTTGTCAAAGAACAGGAAAACATTATGATATTATCTCCCCATATCCCTTTGCAGGGCATGAAATACGAGGGGCATTTCTAATAGAATCAAGGCTAATTTAAGAGCTGTTAATCTTTACTTTAAGGCTGCTGTGATGGGGAGGTTCCCTCTAGCCCAGGGCAGCTGTTCTCCAGCACATTTCTCTAGCCAGGTTCTAATAATCTTAAAACACAAACTTCTCCATTCCAAAGCCATGGACTGCAAGCATGCACTCCTCAAGCTGCAATTAGCAGAGACTTGAATTTCAGTACTGGATTGTTTGGGGTTTTAAGTGTCCAACAGTTTTAATGATTCTATTCCTTTTCTGCTAAAGGACAAAACAGAAGTCAGTTTTTTTAACTGACTTCTGAAAGCCATTTAAAAAGTCTTTACTGACTTTTTTGGGGGTCTGTTTCTACAAATCAGTGCTTTTGCTATTTTAAGTGTCATTTATCTGCTTTTTAGCACAAACTATTGAAATAGATCTGCATTTTCAGTTCAAGTCCATCACCAGAGCTATTATATTTTACATTTGTTCAACAAACTACTACAATTACACAACCCACAAGAAGCTGCATGATAACTGCAGGTAAGGTACAGCTGCACCACCTGAGCTGTCCTGCTAAAACCCACAGGACACTCCCACACTTCTGGATGAACAGTTTGTTGGGATTGTTCTGCTCCAGCCTCCACAGAAAAGAACCAGCTGTTCTGCAGTATCTGCCACAGCTGAGGAGGTGTCATGTGAAATTAAGAAGTGTATGAGCCAGGGCATGAAACAGTGAGAAATGAAATATGTGCCAAAGGATAAAAACTCAAGAAAATAATTACTCAAAGAAATAGGAAGAATATAAAAAGAAGTACATGCAAGACAAAAAAGGGTGTAAAGATAAAGGTATGTTAAGTTTGTCTAATTCAGCAGAATTGCAGCAGCAGGACCTCCCCAGGTCAGTGATCCAGGTGCCTTCCTGCCCACTGCTGAGCACAGGGCAGGTGAGGGGGGGAAAGGGGCCCCTGTGCCCAGGACTAAAAGGCTACAATGAGCTCAATAAATGGATGGCACCATTTTTTACCAAATTAGAGATGAACTGAAGCTGGGTCACTTCTAACAGAAGAACACTTCAAAAGGAGGTGATGAAGAACTGAAGTTCAGAGATATTGATGAGATCTGCACCAAAATGCAGAGGGAGGGAGCTTCTGGAGCACTGCTGAAGACAGTTAATATGGTGCAAAATGAGGAGAAATTGCTGTCAGGAGGAGAACTACCAATGTGAAATAGATAAGGTATGGCAAACTCAGTGGGAAAAATTGAGAGGATTTGTGCTATTGCCACCCAGAAATCATCTTCATTTTACTTCACAACCTTCTGCTGATAATTTTGAAAAATCATAGAGAAGAGGCATATGGTAAAAATCAAAGGATATTCTGATAGAAGCAATTACTTAGGGATTACATTTTTCTGTAGGATGTTTCTGAACAACATGAAACACCAGACAACTCTTTCTGAGCCTCAGCTTGGAGGGAATGAGAAAATTCAGTATTCCCTGTGACAGCTTCTTGACTCTCCTCAGCATCTGTGCTGCATCTGCTGCATCTCCATTTACTGAAGGGAAATAGGGACAAGGAGCAAATGGGAGCTGGTGCTGACAGAAGGTGAAATTTCTGACTCCAAGTGCCCTTCACGAGTGCTCTGCAATGCCCAGGACAGAAGAGACACGAGCAGCAAGTGTGGGCAGCTCCCTCCATAGCTGGGAAGAAATGTGTGCCAAATCCCACAGTGTGCTGAGGATCCAACAGCAAGGGTCACCAAACCCTGGTCAGTGAAACTGGATTGGATTCTGGAAGTGGGAATTTTTCTCCAACATAAGGAAGGAAAAATGGAGGTAATTCCGGATCCTCGATATCTTTGTGCATTTACAGAAGTCTTGAGTGCCCTCTGAAAAGGAGAGAAATTGCACAATTCACTGTCCCTAGAGACTCCTAAGGATCTCTGAGGGGAATGGTAAAGAAGGGTGGAACAGCCTCTCCTGGGATTCAGTGCCTCGTTTTCCTCAGGACTCCAACTTTGTTTTCTCATGAAAATAGAAGGACAACTTAAGGAAGCACCAGCTCGATTTAGTTGGTCCTACCAATACCATGGTAGTTTCTTGGTAATTTTTTTATGTGCCGTGACACTGAATAGGATAAAATCATCCAAAATGGTGAAATAATGTTCTGTCACATTTCTTAGATGTGACAGGTTACTGATGTGATCCAAAATCCAGCAAAGACATAAAAACAAACTTAAAAAACACCGGTGGCATGAGTAGCAGAATGCCTGGATGCTTCTCACTCTGCTAAGTGAGGTGGAAAATCTCACTAGAAATAGGCCTGGTTATTCTCCCAACTGATGAAGATAATTAACAGGCAAGGACTGGCAAAAGCAGCACGGTGGGAAGGGCTGGAGTACAGAGGGCTTGCAAGAGCGAGGATCAGAGAAAGGAATAAGGAATTTGTCTTCACAAACAAAACTGTGGGTCCTGCCAGTAGATAAAATCAGCAGTGAAAGGTAAAAGAAACAATGGGGAGGATTCCACTGATTGATGAATGGAACCAGGGAAATTTGCATTTACAAACAAACCGAAGGTCTGCAGATACATAAAATTGAATATTGAGAAATGAGAGGAACAGTGAGAAGATCCATAAATTCCATAAGGAATTCCACTGTGTGACACAAGGAAAGGAGAAAAGGGGGGGAATTATACCTTAGAGGGGGTCTCAGATATTGGGTGTTTTCGGAAAGTCTGAGCCTCTGGAATCCCTCAGCCCATGGGGAAAGAGAGAGGGACAGGCAGGAAATTGGGATAAAAGGGAGGCTGTGCCCTCCAAAAATGTGAGAGACCCCAGGGGAAATGCCCCATGGGCTCTGCCTTTATTCGAATAAAGTGACAGGACTCCTCTGTCTCCTTTTGGGACATCAACCCCTGGTGTTTGTGGATTCATTTTCCTCACATCAGGATACAACCCTTGCTGCATTCCTTGGTGCTCACAGCACTGTTATAAAAACCCAAGCCAGACACAGCGAGGTCACACCTGGAAGCCTTTTAAAAGGCTGTTATTAGTTGACCTATAGGTTATTATTTGCCCCTTATCACTAGGACAAATGAATATTAACACGAGCATTGTGATTCCCGTGTGGCAGTGCTGAGTGCTGACGAAGGGCATGAGCTGTGGTTTCCCCTCTGGCACTGGGCAGTGCTGCAGGAGGTGACTCCAGGCTGCTCTCCCACTCGTGGTGGCAGCTGCATCCCCCCCAGAGCTGCACTCGCAGGGCTGCCCGAGATCACTGCAGGAATGAGGGGCAGGGCTGCCAGCACTGCTGCATTTCAGCATCTCACTGAAACTGGAACTGCTGAGGATGGGGAGGTTCCCTCCATGCCTGTGAAACCCATCCTGTGCTGTCAGAGCCATGGTTTGGGCTCAGGTTTGGCAAACAGGAGTGAATAACTGTGGTGCACCACCTTCCCCTCTCTAATTCACAAACGTGGCGGTGTCTTGGCAAAACAAAATTAAAAGAGGCAGCACAGAGAGCCCAAAAGCTTCCCATCACATCATTAGAAAATTTGGGAAGCGTTAATTCATGAAACAGTAAATACCAAGCAATCCTTTCTCCTGGTTTCTGCATGGCTAAATATGGGTCCTCATTTGCTGTCTCAGCATATTTTGTTCAAATGTAAGCAGGATAAAATAGTTTGAGGACTAAGACTAAGATCAGAAACTTAGCAATGGAGCTTACAATGTGTTTCATGAGTGTCAAATGGCCTGTAATGGAACATTTGGAGTAGAATTCAAACAGATCTGAGGTTGTGAGAGTTATTCAACAGTGAGTTAATGAGAGCACTCCTTTATGAAATGAAGAACTACAGAGTGCTTTTACTGAACCATAGGTTATTTGAAAAGCATTTACTATGGAAACCAAGTCCTATGAAAAGATCCAGAATATGAGGGAAACCACGGGTATGGCATCTGAACCAGCTTTCTGACCAGAGAAAAAAGGATTTTAAAGCCTGGTGGTAGGGGGTGATTGGATAGGAAGATAAAAAGTCCCTGTTTAACAAAAGCAATGTTGAAGCTTGCAGTTTTTAGTGATAAAGAGCAAGCTGTTGCACTCCTCCTCTATGTGCATTTCCCTGGCTTGAGAATATTTCATTATAGAGGGTTTTTAAAAAGGCTGAGCCATTTAGAGAGGTTTTTTTTTTACTATCATAGGGAATTGTAAGCTCTCCTGGTCATTTGCTTGGCTGACCTCCCTGGCAACATCGTTAGAGAAAGGAAAAGAAATGGGCTCCACCAGGAATAGCTGGATGAGGCAGAAACTCTGCTGAGAAGTGGTGCAGGCTCAGGAAATGATCACAGAGCAGGAGCTTTTCACCTCTGGGAGCCCCAGTCCTGCAGATTAAACTGCCATGTACTGATAATTAATAAAACCCATCAGAACATGGACAAATGGGCTCTCACTGAGTAAGCACTCTACTCCTCAGCTAACAGCACTGCTTATACACCTGAAATGTGCACACCTGGAAGGTGCTGGTTTCCTTTGCTCTCTGCATCTGCAAAAATACCTTCACACCAAAGGCTCAGTAGTTACAAGGTCACAAAGGTGCACTACCCATAAGTACAGTGTCAAAATATGCATTTTATCAAGGAGGAGGAGGGGGAAAAAAGCCCACTCAAGAAAAATAATCTACTGGGTTTGTACATCAGATCTAGATGGAAAGCAAAAGGAAATCTAAGCTGCTTTGCAGCTTCTTTTTCACCAGGTGAACTGAAAATGTGCTGAGCTACACATTTCACTATTTTATGCCCACACCCAAAGGGTGCACAGGAGTGGAGAGGAACAGGACTGCATGTTCTTTTCTCAAATTGCACCTATTATCTAATATTCCAGTAGAAACATTTCCCACAACAACGAGATGCAGATTCCTCAAAAGCTGTTTATTTGGCAACCCCGATGAACACTTCATTAAAGTACTGCCTTTAATGAGTCACCTTGCAGGCTTATTGCAATGATTTAGGCAAAAAACCCAGAGCCACCTTCTGTGTGAATTGTAAGCACAGCAAAAAGCAAGCAGGGACTGTCGTTTTCTGGATGAATTTACGTAGCTTTGGAACCACAGAGTGTTGACATGGATGACACAGACTGAAGTGTTTGTCCTGCATCACAATACTCTTAAGTGAAGACAGCTGGATTCTGTTCTAGCAGGAACATCAATCAGTAGTGCTGCCAACTCAATTCAAATGAGGAAAGCAGTTATCACTGAACAAAGTCAGAGAAGAGGCAGAACTGCACGCAGCCAGATCACAGATTCTGTTGAAAGTTTAAAAAATATCCAGAACTACTTGCAAATTGAATGAATTAGATGTGAAAGGAAAACAAAAATGTTGCACTTGGAGTTGCCAAAGAAAACAATGGCTCCATCATAAGATGAGTAATTCTTTTCCACCTTCACTAGGCCAGGGAGAAGCAGATGGTACCTTTTGGGTGCCGTGCTGCTGTTCCTGCAGACCAGGCCTGCAAGCTTCCCCTGGAGCTCAGAGAACACTTCCTCCTGCATGTGATTGTGCACAAATATATTCAGATTACACCCAAAAAGCATCAGCACAACTCTGGGGGCCAGTTCTTCACACTGACACCCTGCAGGAGGGCTCTCAGTCATCTTTGGTGCTGCTTTCACTCCTCCAGCAGAGAACTGCCCCAAACACTCAGGGCAAACTGTTTAATAAAGAGCCAGGCCATGGGAGAGTTAAAGAATTACATAGAACAAAATACTCCATTCAGCTTGCAGCTTAAGCAGAGAGTGAAACAGAAAATATATTTCAACACACAAAAAAAGCTGGTAGGGACCTTCATATATTTATGTCCTGTGGTTTCTCTTTGGGTCAGAAATGACCACAGTGCCAAACGCACAGCACATAAGTGATTACCCAATCCTATTTATAATTCCTCCAACTGTGCCAAACAACTATGACAGAAAGCTCACCATAAACTCCCTCGTTTTCCATTTATAAATAATACACAGTTTGTTGAAAGGATTCCACAAATAGTAGCACTGCACATCTGCATAGGAAACACTGCAAATGTGCATTTTTGGCAACTATTTAAAATACCTATAGGCAAGTTTGTGGTTTGTTATGGCTGCATTTAGTGCAGCTCGCATGATCCAATCTGTGCACATTTATTGGGTGTAATGTTTCTATATTTACATTACTAGTGTATCCAAATATATTTTTGGGAGGGTAGAAAACTGAGGGAGTGGTGACTGAGTCAGGATCCCACATATTAGATTTCCATTTGGAATAGGTTTCCCAAGGCATCTAATTTCACTTGCAGCATTGTATGTCTGGGACTTCTCAACATCTAATTGATGGAAAATATTATGTCTGTGTTTTTATCCAATTCCTAAAAGGCATTCCCTTTATATGGTTGTAAGTCAGGTATGCCAAAAGCAGACTTTTGGTATTGCCATACCAAAGAAAGCACGCTGGATTTTCCATAATGGGAATAAATTCCTGCAGTGCTGGGTCTAGGCTTTTTTAACTATCACAGTATGTCCAGCAATATACCCTTAAGACTGGAACATCAAGTATTTGAAATTCATTTCCTAAAGATCTGTATGGATCAAAAGAAATCCTCAAGACTGAGTCCTGCAGGAATGAGGGAAAGGAAAAACAAAATATCAGGAAATCTATTGCCAACTTTGACACAATAAGAAGGAATGAGAAACATCTACAGAGAAGCCTCACTTGTTAACACTGGGTCTCTTTGCTGGGGAGATTTGTCAGAAAAAAGCATTTTGCTAGAAGTGGAGGTATTTTAAAGTCAAGTTTACAAGGATCACATTTGCTCCAGATTTATCTCCATCCAAATCACACTTTACAGTAGGAATGACTTTGAGGCATCAGACTGAAATCTGATTCTGCAGGAGCACAGTCAGAAGCCCAGGGATGGGCACCTGCTTCATTATCATCTTCTTTGGACTTAGAATGACCCAAGGGAGATAAATTACTGTGCAAAACCAGAAAACAGCTGGAATTCCTCTGCTCTGTGAAATGAATCCCTTTGTCTGGACCTGGATCACAAAAAGGATCACTGAGAAAAACTGCTGATGAATTTAAAGGATGTGGGAAACCAGTGTCAATAGAAGATTGCAATGGTTAGATCCAGTTTCAGTTGCAATCAGCAAATCATCTCTTTGGGGCTGACTTTGCTCCAGCTGTGGCAGGGCCAGCACACAGCTCAGGAGGAGCTGGACATTGAGCTCTGAGCTGGGACATTGAGCTGGGAGCAGGATTTCAGGTGGGACATTGAGCTCTGAGCAGGATTTCAGGTGGGACACTGAGCTCTGAGCTGGGACATTGAGCTCTGGGCAGGGTTTCAGGTGGGACACTGAGCTCTGGGCAGGATTTCAGCTGGGACATTGAGCTCTGGGCAGGATCTCAGGTGGGACACTGAGCTCTGGGCAGGG
>JAHLSL010000053.1:4290809-4310969 GCA_025920805.1 Petroica traversi | reverse complement strand
AGGGCACAGCTCTCAGTGCTCACCCAGAGCAGGGGCACAGCTCTCAGTGCTCACCCCAGGACAGCTCCTGAGGCAGCCCAGAAACTGCAGCAGGGAAAGCACAAAGCTCAAAGTGCTGAGCAGGCCTAACAAGGCTGGTTCTGCCCCAGGGCTGTGGGGCACAGCCTCTCCACTCCTCAGCTGGAGCTGGGGCAGGATTTGCATCCCTGTTTCTGTGCCTGTTCTTGCAGGGATGAGAGCCCTTCCCTTGTTCAGAGTCTGGGCTACCAAAGCCTGGGCAGTCCTGCCCTGGCAGGAACGGGGGCAGCCCTCAGTGGGATTGCACAGATGGGCAAATTCTGCTGGAAATTTAGCATTTGTCATTTTTCACACAAGTTGTGCAAGCAGCACTCTCCCCCAGAGGACAGGCTGGTTCCTGCTGACAGGAATGACCCCCTTGAGACACTGATTCCAGAACTGGTTTTTTCCTTCTTGGTAAAGCTTATCATCAGTTACCTTAGCTGTAAATAAGAGCAGCCAAGCTTATCCATGACTCATCAAGTTACTACAAATTATCTTTTAATTTATACTTTATTTGACTACTTTTCTTTCTTTTTTTTCCCTGGTAGTCACTATTAAGTCCTATAAATTAATCCTCGGACCTGTTAATGTGAAGTATGAGAAAGAAAGTAAATTTAAACACTAATTGGATCCTACATGAACTCTTCACAGTAAGTACTCAACAAAGCTACAGTGCCTTTACTGGAAACCCACCAAATCAGTCCTGAAATGGGCCAAACACCATGTGCTGTTCAGGAATGAAATAAAATATTAATGAAAATTTCAGAGCACTCTGTAAAGTCTTGGCAACAAACTTTAATTATTAGTGCCCCGGAGATTCACTCTGTGTCTTGAGTATTTTTCCATTTGCCTATGATGGCAATTTAAAAAAAAAAAATTCAGATTGAATTTGAAAAGTACAATACTGGAATCAGCAGCCATCCAAGAAAGAGCTGAAAAGCACACAGGGCAATCCCAGGCTTTATCTCTTCTGTAATATCTCTGCTTTTCACCCCTATACTGAGAGTGGAGCACTTGTCTAGAAATCCTTTTGCTGATGGATGAAAAACAATTCCATGTATGTGCCAGTACAGATAAGTAATTATGAGAGGCAGACACACTAATCTTCATCCTCAAAGCAAAACCAGGTTTTGTGCAGCATGAGTTTCATCACAGAGTTTTTCAGGGGAAAAGAATTCTGTCTGGGCTCCCTGTGGAAATGACTCTTGCTTCCAAGCTGAACTCCAGATTTGCACTGTCATCCAGAAAGACTCCCAGAGATGTGAGCTGACAAATGCAAGCTCAGAGAGGCTCGGGACACTTCTTAGTAAGCAGAGCAGGCTGTGTTTGGGAAGAGAAGCTGAGATTCCTTCCCCAGAAATAAACACATCTGCAGCACTGAGTGCTGATGGCATTCCAGGGCTTTGGAATGAATGCTCCTCAGCACAACTGCCCCACTGCCCGAGTGCTACTCAGGGCAGCAGGAAGGGACAGGAAGGGACAGGAAGGGACAGGACTGGGGCACAGGAAAACATCACCAAAAAGGGTAACTGACAGTAAAAGTAACATAAATGTTCCCTTCACAGGAACTTGGCCATGTGTCAGTGCCAAAGCACAGATGGAAACAGATTTGCAACCACTGGCAGAAGCCTAGCAGGAATCTTTTTGTGGCTGACAGTTTTGATTAAAACCTCTGTAATTATAACAATAAGATTTTGCAATGTGGATGTTTACCTAAATGCTTTAAACTTCATTTACCACCTCCCCCTTCAACTACCAAATTACAGCAAAATACAAAAGAATTAGGATTTGTTTTTTTCCCTGAGGATTGCACAGTAGCTGGCTAAGAGAGATTCACAGACACTGCCCTAAGGAGTTAAAAAGCTGAAGAATGGTTAAAATTCTCAAAAATGAAAAATGCTACTACTTGTGGTGAGTCAGGAAGGATGGGCCGACTGTACAGGGGACAATAGGAATATTCCCTGGCTTACAGCCAGCTCATAATTCACAAAGAGGCATTATCAGCCAAAGTTAATTTTTTTTTTGATTAATCATCTGCCAGAGCTTGAGAGTTTGTGGTTAATTGTTCCATTCTTGAGTGCAGAATGAATTAGAGAACAATGTGCAGTCCTGAGCCAGGGAGGGAAAACACAAAGCAAACCCCTGAGCACACAATGAACGGCTCAGATGAGTTGGGCACTTTGCTCCTCTGCTCATAGAGATGTGGTGCAAATCCAGTGCTCCAAGGAACAGCAGGCACGAGTGAGAGATGGTAAATCCTGCATTGGGAGCTCACAGGTTCCTGCACTCACGTTGGACTGCTTGGTTTCTGGAATAATGGCTTTAAGCAAGGAAGAAAGGAGAGCAGGATTACACTGGAAGGTTAACTCAGATTTAAGGAATAACTGACTGAGGCAGCAGGTGCCCAAGGAATGATGAATGGGCAGCAACATAAAACAGGCACCTTTCATCATAGGTGGATTAAAAATACTGTCTAAAAGGGTATTACAGAGCAGTTCTTGTGGCTATCTCTCTGTGCTGGCAACGTAAATTAAAGGTCTCTCAGTACCAGCCTGTGTAAGTGAAGGACTGAAAAACAAAGTTCTCAGGTGCTCCAGCCACCTTTGTTTGTGCCTTCCCAGCCAAATCATCACATTTCCAGTGTAAGGTTAAAAAAAAAAAATCTTTCAAATGTATTCTTTTCAAACAATATAGAAATGTAACATTAAAAATGAAAATTTAAAAAAAGAAAACCATGTTACCACATGAGCTGTAACACAATCCACTGTCCTCTCATTCACCCCAATAACAGCATGGGTGCAAAAGAGCACAGGGAAAGAAAATGGAAGAAAGATAAATATATTGAAATTCTGACGGGGGAAAAAAGGAGAAGAGGCTTCTTGCTTCCATGGAAAATGGAGAAGGAAAAGGACACACTTTTCACTGCCAACAAACAGCACTAATAAAGCAATGACCAAAAAGGGCAGCGATGTTTAGATTAAACTTTCAAAAGGAACACCAAAGGTATGACGACCTAAACATAAATAAATACTCCTTGATGCCATTGGATGCTTTTGGGGTGAAGAAACCGAGTTGCTGCCAGCTGGATGAAGCAGAACAGAAACAGTGACTCAGAGAAAACACATGGTCCCAGAATGTGAGGAAATTCTGCAGCCCCATTCCTGTGTAACACCAGAAAAGGATGGGAAGGAACACGTGGATTTAGCTCACCACGGGCATGCAAATGGATGGGGGCACCAGAGATTGCAGTTCAATGGAATAAAAAGCCCAGTGAGGAGCTACTGCCACGCTTACACAGAGCTGGCAGCAAATGACAATCCTTATATTGAAATATGAAAGAAAATGGCAACTTGTAGCAGCTAATTATTGCAGCCTTTTTTACAAGTTACTCAGCCAAGCAACACATTGTCAGCACTGTACAGATCACACCCCGTTAGTATTTACCAGGGCTAATTTCGAGTGAGGAAGCCAAGGCAGAGAAAGCTTTACTGCAGTGCATTACACTGCCAAAAAAATCTCTGAATCAGAGGCTCTGTGTGCACAGATAATGACAAGAGAAAGGTCGCATGTGGACACCTGCAGAAGAATTGGGTTCTGGGTGGAAAGCTGCTCTTTATGGTGCACTTCATTGTTTTCTTCTGTTCTCTGTGCATTTCCATTGCTTTGAGCACTGGAAGCAATATATTCCAAAATGAGCCATGTAACTTTTGGGCCTGAATCCATAAAGAAAAATAGGGAAAAGTATTAAAAATTTCACTGATCATTTTTGTGATGTACAGGGGACACGGAACAGCCTTTCTCCCTTCCACCCTACTAAGTGTTTTCTCTGTATGTAGTAATTTATATACTAATAATAATAACTACTACACTACTATGGATACTGAACTCCAGCACTTCTTTAAATAGTGGAATGAACCCCAGGTTCTTATACTGAATATGCTACACCACAGAAATAGCAATAAAAAACCAGGAGATCAATCTGACTTCCCTTTACAAACTGAAGAACAACTTAAAGAGCATTCTCCAACCACCAGTTAATTATGAACAGAGGCACTGCTGGAAGCAGAATAGGATTGACCTCCAGCAGTCATTTTGCAGGGTGAGGAATGAACTCCTCTCCTTTCCCAAAGTGTTCACCTGCCAATGCACCTGCACAGAGGGGGCCTCTGGAGCAGCAGAGGATGTTCTGTGATGTGACTGAGATGGGCAGCAGCCTCAGGGACCATCCCAAGGCAAATAAAGGCTACAGGTGAGCAGGACTTGCCAAAGGGAATTTAGCAGAGCTGGCACAGCAAACACCACCTGGGCAAGGAGATTTTCTGTGCCATACACAAACTGCCCTGGATCCTCTGAGTGTGTACCCACACCCAGTGAAATCCAAAGTTAACAAAGAGCAACCCAAACAGGGGGATGGCAGATCCTCTGGGGCTGCACAGTGTCAGATCCATTCCCCTTTTACATCCATTCCCCTTCACCTGCACCACTTGGCAAAGCAGACTTGGGGCTTTAGGGTTCTGGGGTCTGTACACTCAGTCTGTGCCAAGTTCAGATGTGAGAAAGTTGTCTCAGCTGGATCTCGGCCTGAACTCGGCCAGAACTGAGCCAGATCTCAGCCAGAACTGAGCCAGATCTCGGCCAGAACTGAGCCAGATCTCAGGCAGAACTCAGACAGATCTCAGGCAGAACTCAGACAGATCTCAGGCAGATCTCAGCCAGAACTCAGCCAGGTCTTGGCCAGAACTCAGGCAGATCTCAGGCAGAACCCAGCCAGATCTCAGCCAGATCTCGGCCAGATCTCAGCCAGGACTCAGCCAGATCCCAGCCAGATCTCAGCCAGAACTTAGGCAGATCCCAGCCAGAACTTAGGCAGATCCCAGCCAGATATCAGCCAGGTCTCAGGCTCAAAGGGCTGACCAAAATGGGGCTTTCCCACAGCTCCCCATGGATTCCACACATGTGCAAGTGTTTGAAAGATGAACAGCATTAAACAAACTCTGAGTAAGGAACTCAGATCATCTTTACTGCTTTAAGGTCAATTCCCAACAAAGAGAAATTCTCTGGTTTTGGTGCACAGAACAGAGTCAAAAGAATATTGAAAGATGTTTCCTGCGTGATGTGAAAAACTGGATTTCAATCCCATCCATTAGAGTGCAAAACAAACCATTTAGCTAAGTCCACTGTGAAATTTAAAATTCATGGCAAAGAAATATATTAAAGGCTTTTTCACAATCACAAGAAGATGAAATATAGTTGAAACATGCATGTAAAATGTGTACATTTTCCCTACAGAGACAATAAATAAGTTAAATAGCTATTTTCTTCCTAATTATTTGCATAACGTGATAGGATAATGTATGCAACTAAACTCATAAATTAATCCTGAAGATTTTTGCATGTGAGCTATTTCTGAGTAGAGTCATATTGAATTCAACCACAAAATCAACATCAGTTTATTCTATAAAATATAGCACAGCACGATAAATGCAAAATTATTTCTACTGCCTGTAAATCCACATATATTGGAAATGCCAGGCTTAGTGGGGTGACAGTGCTTGGGTATTGTTTGAAGTGTAAGGATGATGGGGCTGGAGAGCTAAAAGGGATTTACTTGTACCATTGTTTCCCATCCTAGTGATGATAAAATTCTCCCTGCTGTGACCTGTGCGTTTTGTTCCAGATGCATCAAATGCTTCCTTCATCTTTTATTCAATGGCCTGGTGCCCACCTCGCCCTCCAGCAGAGCAGGGACAGAGTGGGGTGTGGGTGCCCATAAAGCAGGGTCACTTCCTGGCAACCACAGCTCATCCAACATGCCCTCATCCCTGACACAGGACCACAGACCCACCCTGGGAGTTCCTCTCCCTTCCTAGAGCCACTCTTTGCTTTCAGAGGAGTTTTCCAGCACAGAGACACAGGACTGGACCACAAACCCACCCTGGAAGTTCTTCTCCCTTGCAGGAGCCACAGTTGCTTTCAGAGGAATTTTTCCAGCACAGTGACACAGGATTGGACCACAAACTCACCCAGGAGGCTCCTGGAGCCACTCTTTGCTTTCACAGGAGTTTTTTCAGCACAGAGACACGGGACTGGACCACAAACCCACCCTGCAAGTTCCTCTCCCTTCCAGGAGCCACTCTTTGCTTTCAGAGGAGTTTTTCAGCACAGTGACACAGCCTGGACCATAAACCCACCCAAGAGGCTCCTCCAGGAGCCACTCTTTGCTTTCAGGGGAGATTTTCAGCACAGTGACACAGGATTGGACCATAAACCCACCATGGAAGTTCTTCTCCCTTCCAGGAGCCACTCTTGCTTTCAGAGGAGTTTTTCAGCACAGTGACACAGCCTGGACCATAAACCCACCCAGAGCCACTCTTTGCTTTCAGAGGAATCTGTTCCAGCACACTGACACAGCCTGGACCACAAACCCACCCGGGAGGTTCCTCTCTCTTCCAGGAGCCACTCTTTGCTTTCAGAGGAGTTTTCCACACAGTGGCACAGGACTGGACCATAAACCCACCCAAGAGGCTCCTCCAGGAGCCACTCTTTGCTTTCAAAAGAGGAGTTTTCCAGCACAGTGACACAGGACTGGACCATCAACCCTCCCAGGAGGCTCCAGGAGCCACAGTTGCTTTCAGAGGAGTTTCCAGCCTGTTACATGAGACCCTCAGTTGTAACTGCAGTGCCCAAGCCTTTGCACAGCCCAAAGCATCCCCAGCTCCAGAGGCCCAGGGTCTGCACAGCCACGGGTGCAGCTCCTCGCAGCTCCCCTGCTTCTGAAAGCAATCTCTGCAATGCATGAGCTGAGTGAGAAAGTTAAATGTGCAGAGACACTTCAGCTCCACCAGCAACCCTGATATTTATAGCCAGCCCTTAGTAAGCACAAACGGCTCTGACTTCAGCACAGACGCCACCTCTTTATCAGCTTCAATATTTGAGTGTGCTCCGACTAGAGAGCTTCTATTAACTTAATACAAACCTCAAACAAACGTGCCTGAATTATCACCACCTGCTCCCTGACAAGAGCCTAATTCCTCCTCCCCCATGTGTGAGACGTCAGACCTTTTCACGTCTGAGCACTGACAAGGTGACAGTTTGGAACTTGCATCAATAGAACACTGACACAGGGAATGTGCCAATCCCAACATGACTGCCAGCAAAACATAAACTGTTTGACATTTAATAAGCTTGTGTTTTCATAGAAATACAATGTGTTCTAGATGGTTTGTTTCCATGAAAACACATGGTTAGGAACGAAATGAAAAATGGTTTTCTCAGCACTAAGCATCAAAAATTTAAAAGAAAAAATCATCTGACAAAAAGGCACTAAGAATCAAGTAGCTTAGGATTGGCATTTATATTAAATAACCAATGAAGTGTTAAATAGAACAGCTCACAGAATTATTCTTACTTCTTTTAAAATAAGGAAAAAATATGTTTTTTTGAGATTCATTCTAAAGCACCAAGAGTGCTGGCATTTGATAAACCAAAGTAAAGGGAACTGACACACAGGGAGGGCAGTTTGGGAGAGCTTTATTACCCCAACTTTACTGGCAAATAGTCTGATAAGGAAAGAAACCAGGATCTTATCAAAGTTAATTCTTTTATAACCGAGTGAAAAACAACTAAATATAGTGTGCTGTAGCACTGTGGGAATAAAGGAGAAGCTCCAGCACTTGACAGGGAACAAAGTGGCTCTGAAGTGGCTCTTCTGGCTCTAAAGCCAAGGGCAGCTTTTCTTCTGATTCCAAAAGATACACGACTTTCCCACTTTTTTTAATGTCATTGCACCTGTCTTTGATCGTGTCTTTGAGGGGGAAAGTTTTGTGAAGAAAATGAAGAGTGCAACAATTAAAGAAGTGAAGGTTCCGTGTAAAAAGAAAAAGGCTGTTTTAATGAATATGATATGTTCAGAGCACAGATTTCAGCTGGTAGTTGCTGTTGCACAGAGATTCTTGGGCTATCCTAGAAATGCTCTTATGAAAGTGATAAAGAATTTATGGTCTAATTTTATAATCTGGGCGTGCTTTTCTCAATGCATGGAAGTAGAGGTGTGATGCATTGCAACCTCCCTGGAAGCAAACAGAAATTTAATGGATCAAATATGAAAACTGCCATCATTCAGCTCCTGTGGTCTTTCCTTTAAACACAGATTGACTCCCTGATTCAGCTGAAGCTTCTGTTTCTCTTCCTACCTCCTGGATTGACCTTTAGGTTGACAAAAACAGCACTACCAAATCTGATTTGGAGAGAAGCATCATGGAGGCTCCCATGCCAACCTCCCAAATTTCTTGTTCTCAAGTTAAGGTTCTCTGTTAGAACAGGGATTTTTTTTTTGGTGTCAACATTGCTGGCTTCTCAAAGACAAAATGTTCCAGGGAAATTTACATTAGAGCTTCTAAAGACAGGATTTTGTGCTAAAATGTTCTCTCCAAACAGCTGACGGTGAGGTGGTGAAGCCCTGTTGACAGGACGTGGAAATTTGGGGTTGAAGCACCTGAACTGCCTCGTTTCTAGGTCAGCTCTCAAAGCCATGCCACCACCATCCCACATGAAGGACAACTCACCCTGCTCTGAGCTAACGAGGGCTTTTCTTACCTCCCTTCTGAAAAGTGCAAGGGAAAAAATGAAGACTTGCAGTGAAATATTTTTTGGAGTACCTAAAGCTCTGTTTAACAGGAAAATTGTCTTCAGTACCCTTATGTCCTCAAATGGCATGAAAAATTGTCTTTCTGAACGACCTCTTTACTTCCACTTTTACTTCAAGGACCATAATTCTGCACTAAGCCACCAACACAGGCAGGGAAAATGAAAAAAGGGTCAGAGCCAAAGAAATGCGAAGACTTTAAACAGGAAATTTGCCTTATCTATAGAAGTTGCCTTTTCAGCCAGCAAATATCACAGCTCCCCATCAGTTAGGTAACAGTAACAACGATAATGAACAGCTCAGACAAACACTGGTGAGAAGGATTGTTATCAACTGATGGCTTTATCTGAGAGGAAATCACTCAATGCCTTTGGTCATGCAGTGGCTTTCTAAAACCAGAGGTTTCCCTTCCTCTGTTGCACAGAGATTAAATAAGGGCTTGCTTCAATTTCCAGAAAACTGCAAGAACACCAGCACTCTGCCTTTTGAAGCTGCTGGTAAACACCTCAAAAAAGAATTAAAAAAGGAGAGAGAGAGAGGAAATTGCTGGGCTTGGAGGGCGTTGCACGGTGACAGAACTGCAGCTCCCAACTGATAATTTGTGCTCACTTTAAACCAAAACCTCTGGTACACACAGGGGAAGCAAGGCCAGATAACAAAAACGCCTCCCAAGGCTTTGTTTTTCCAGCCAAGTCCCCATCCCTTTAGTTGAGGCTTCCTATTTAATTCACTTTTTGTATTTTTTACAATAATTCTCTGAAATTCAGTTCTAGTTCAATCTGAGAATCTAACCATTAATGGCAGTAAGGTGAAGAAAGGCAACTTCCCAAGTCCCAGCTGCAATCCCTTAAAACAGTAACTTCTGTTTAGGTGAGATGTGTTCTTTAGATGAAGTGAACTGTGAATCCAAACCAGACAATAAAGTAATTTAAGGCAAGGTGACTGCAAGGGGTTAAAGGCCAAATCCAGCTTCTACTTCAGTGTCTTTAAAAGCAAGAAATAAAGGAGCAATGGATATTTTACACTCAGTTCAAAGGTATTCACGCTGGAGGATGTAAATTTGTTACTGACATGGTCTCTCTCCTCCCTTGCATAAAACATATTTAGAAAAAAGGTTATTTCAATATTGCAATGCTCATTTCAATGTGCACCAATCAGCACATCAGCATCTGCCAAACCACACTTATTTTAACTATTGTTGTGAACATAGAGTTAATTCTAAGTAAGTCATTTTGGCATTGCAGAAGAATGGTGTCATTTTGTCTTACTGGGAATGCACTGTGTTTTTGCTCATGTTTTCAACTGGAACACAACTACTAGGACAAAACAGAACATTTAGCTATTCCTCTGTACCAAAGTAACACCAAGCACCATTTTTCCTGAGTTTCAGCTTCGTTAAGGACTTTGCACAAGGTATTTGTGTGTGGGCAGAGTTTGGGTAAGCAGTTGACCATCTGGTCAAATCACAAAAGCAAATCACAAAAGCAGGTGACTTGATTTAAGAACTCAAACTCGAACCGAAATTTCTGTCACTACGTTTTGATCCATGTAAATCTCAAAAATCACCTGTACTCCTAAGTGTAACTCATATCTGGCACGAATTCTGAAATGCTGTCTGCACAGCTCTCCCACTCCCCCCCAGTTAAAAAACACACACAAAACATTTTGGCAATACAGCTCAAAACTATTCAAGTGCTTTGAAAACAAAAGGAAAAAAAGTTGACTTTTAAGGAGTCTGTATCCTAGATTCCCTCAGGATTCTATTTGATTTTGGGCTGATCTGTTTCTGTTCCTTGTTTTCAGCTGCAAATTGTGGCTCTTTAGGCCCACCCACGCTACCCTTGGAAACTTTCTGTCCTTTACACTTCATCTTGTTAGAGAGAAAAACGTGACCAGCAAAACAGTATTTAAATTAGGAGCTTTACAAATATCATCATCCTTTGGTGATACCATTAAGAACAAGCTCCTCATTATGAGCTGGATGGATTACCTGATCTGCATCAGGCTGTGCTCCCAGCTGGGTCTGCATTTAAATAATCCTAGGCTCATGTGCCTGGAGAAAGGCTGCAAAAGCTGCCATGTTTTCCCAGCCCTCATAAGCTTAGCCATCAACATACATTAAAGAGCCCTTTTCAGGTTCAACACTCGTGTCAGGATGGCAAGTGCACAAGTCTAGCAAGGCACTGTCAAATAAATGAGTCTATTAGGAATGATGGGATCAGTGCCTGGTTTCGAAATTCAGATAATGAAAGATGCTTTTTTTGGTTCAGACACCAACCTTGGAGAAGTCCCCATGACTGAGCTTGCTTTAGAATCATTAGAATTCTGCCTTACTACAAAAAAATGCAGCATTGTGTTATAAACAATGTCATGAAGGGAAATGAATGTAAGCAGAAAACTCCAGAGATTCTTCCCAAAGCACGGAAAAAGGATAGCAGCAACACATCCATATTTTAACCCTAATTTAACCCCAGCACTGGGCTGAATTTGGTGGCAATCCATTCACAAACACTCACCGTTCTATAAAGACCGAGGTGACTTCAAGGAACTGTTCAAATCAAAGCAAAAAATCAAATCAAATCTTGCACAAGTCCTGCTTAGAAAGTACAATTATTTCTCAGGAAGCTCATGCAAAGGATGTAGTGAAAAGTATTTCCCTGTAAGCACAGTCGGAGCTGGCTGGACTCAGACTATTCAGAGCCAAAGTCATGAGCAGTAACACTTCCTGTTTGCTTTCACATTATTTGCATTGAAAAATATGCAAAATACAGGAGTGAATTTGGAGAAGTTTCATCTGTCAGTTTTCTGATGCCCAAGACACTCAAAAAGTGAAACAAAAAAAAAATTAACTTAATGCAAACAACAACTCCTACTGCTCTCAGAGTTGGATTAAAGCCTTAGAATGTGGAGAATATCAGATATTTTTAAGCTCAGATTCAGCCCATAACTCAGCTCTCCTCTATAAGCAATGAACACACCAAAACTGTGGATAGCTGTTCTTAGCAATCTGGAAACTTCATGTAACAGAGTTCTAAAGATTGGAGATTTGAAAAACAACAAAAGAATGGCTGAGAGGGCTGATGAGAGCACGTTGGAGCCAACAGAGCTCACTGGAGCAGCTGCAGGAGGACTCAGAGCAGTCCTGGGCTTTCCAGGAGATGTGCAGGGCTTCATGCATTAATTTTTACAGCACATAAATGGCCTTAGGAGTTAAGAGATAGAAAAAAGAAGGGTACAAAACATGCAGGATTGAATTATAAAGCAAGACTGAGGTAGAAGAGGACACTCCAGGCATTCCCAATGTATTTACTGGCTGCAACCACTAAGAGTTCAAATTTAGAGTCACGTCCACGATCTTTTAATATCAATCAACCACTCTAACAGAATTTAGATCTCTAATGTCAGCAACTCCTTAATGCTCTCCTAACACTCCATCATTCTTTAAAACATGGGCCTCCAAGTCATTTTTTAAACTTTAAAGAGAATGTCTCTGCCCATCTTGTCTGATTCCACAGGAGTGACCAGGAAAAGAAATGAAGTGTGAGCAGAACAGGAATAAACTGATTTGCAATTTAGAAGTATCTGGACTATAATCCAATGTACACAGACACATACATTTTCATACCAGATTATTAACATTTTGCAAACACTTATCAGTGTTCATTTGTCAAAATGACTTTTCAGCTCATTTGTAGTTTTTCCCTTGCTCTGGTTTGAATGCTACTTCATTATAAAGGCACTGAAAACCCTGTCTGAGGGTATTTACCAGGAAACTCTCAGTAAAGGAAGCCTACAGATAATGGTTACAGCCAAAAGCCCACAGAGATAGAAGGTGCTCCATATACTCAGCACCAGAGAAGAGCCCTGCTATTATCTCCAAGTGCAGCTAATAGACAGAGCTCCCCAGGAGACTCCCAGGGCACTGCGTTTAATTGCCTGTTCTATCAGCCTTAGAGAAACGAAATGTTCCTTCCAACTGTGCCAAAGGTGCCAAAGGGGCCCAGGCACAGCCAAAATTCTGGGCAGCCAAGGGGAGATTAGAGGCAACAGGTTTGTCTCAGCTCTGAGCTGTTCTCTGAGCACATAAAACACACATTAATAAAAATTAATTTCGTATTTTACCTTTACCCGTGGCTGTTTCCACGTGGGTAGAGGGGCTGGTCTCTCTCATAAATGTTGGAATTTTTACAGAGAAAATGTTTCACTGGTGCAGAACTGCCAGGAGGAACCAGATCATCCACGGATTTCCCTTCCAGCCATGCCATGGAAGTCACACATCCACACCCACTGCCATTTGGAGTTCTCTTCCTCCCAAGCCAGCCAGAAATTCCTGACTTTACGAATATTCCCACCTCTCCTCATTATTTGACAATGCCTTCATCTTTGCCCCTGCACTCAATAATTTGGCCATGCAAAAAGAAGGCAACATTGATTCTCTCTCAGGCAACAAACGAGTCACTGACACAGTGTTTTGTGTGGCAACCAAAGCAAACTTTCCACAGGGATGGCCTCAAAGGGGAATTAAAGGCACAAAGTTGAGCTGTCCTTTGGCTCACAGCAAGGAAAAAAAATAACAAACCCAAAAAACCAAACCAAAACAATAAACCAACCAAAAAAAAAAAAAAAAGGAAAGAAAAGAAAAGAAGAAAAGAAAGAAGTGTAGCAGTAGTTCAGTAAAAGTTTTGAACAAGAGAACAGCCCTAGATAGCTGTCTTCAGATTCTTCATCAGGGCAAACAGTGCTTCAAGGACAAGCAGGAAAGTAGCAGCTATTTGAGGCAACTTCATTATAAAATCATTTTTAATAAGCAATCTGAACAAAGAGAGGGAATGCTCTTGCAGAGAAGCCCCCAAGGGATCTTAAGGCTGCCCAGTAAAGTTATTAGGAGGTTACACACAGGGGACCAAACAGCTATTTTATTGGCCTCAGGGGACAGGGTTTAGTTTCCACCTGTTCTCTTTAGGCCTTGGTGCTAACAGCAGATTCTGTTAACCATCAGTTTCCTGAAAGCTCCTGTTTTCTGAGGGAAAAGCATCCTTTGCTTCCTTCAGTCTGCACATGAAACACACGAGGTGAAGTCGACAGCACAACGCATGGTAATAAGTAATTATTAATCAGATCAGAAAAAAAAATCACAGTGGCTTTCCCTTTAATGCAGTTAAACAAAATAACTAGCAAACGTTGAGGAGCCTTTAGCAGTGGCACTAAATACAATAAGAAAGTAAAATCAGAGGAGAGAAATCTGGATCTCGGCTTCCATTAAGCTGCAAACATTAATATTTCCTCATAGAACTTTGGTGAAAACCAGTTCTAGGATATTTGGACATCTGAAGAGCCACCTTCTGCATAAATCTGCCTCTTCATTTTTAACAAGCAGGGCGCACTCCTTAGCAGCTGCTGGGAGTCAAAGGCCATGGTGCAGGAACGATCTCTGCCCAGGACAGGATCAAGAGTCTGTTTTTGCCTCTCTAAGGTGACATCCCTTTTTGGCTCACTGTGCAGCAGCAGTGCAGGCACAGCTCTCCAGGTGCAGCCCAGGCTCAGGCTTGGGCAGTGTGCAGACACCTGAGTGCCACCCCAGCTCCTGTCACACACAGTGGGCAGCCAAATCCACCTCTCTCTGTGCATTCCAGCCTTCCCATCTGCAGTGAACTCAGGACATGGATTGTCCCCTTAGCCCGGAGCTCCTGAGTGCTCATCAAACGACACCCTGAGAGCAGCAGCTACAGCCACTGAGTGCAGGGACAGTCCCAGAAAAGGAAAGGGGTTGGGGTCTTGGAGAGCAGAGGGATGGGTTTATTTCTGCCCTTTGCCAACAAAGTTGCTTCGTGCAAATGGTTTTATTTGGAGCTAAAAATTAAAAGCACGTCGTTTCCACTTAATCTTCCAGCAGGAGCTGATGCCATTAAAATCAGCACCTAGCTTTGGAAAGGTTTCTTATCTGTCAGAAATTAACTGAAAGGATCATTTCGGTTTAAGCAAGGAACAGCTCACCCAAAATTAAGGACTCCATACAGAGATGCCTACTGACATAATCATTTAAGGAAAATTACTCCAGTGTAAATATCTTGATAAATCACCAGAAGAAACATGTTCTTTCTCTCCAAATGATGATAATTGAGTGTAAATGAATGAGGCAGTTGTCACTTCTGGCCCCACTCAGAAGGGCCAGATCACACTGTGGTGGCAGGGAGCTGCAGGTGCTCCACCCCTGGGAAGCTGAATGCAGTGAGAGCCCCCAGCTCAAACAGCACCTGGCTCATCCAGGCCAGGTAAAAGCCAGGAAAAGCAACCCTTGAGGTCCTACCTGTGCTCTGAGGAGTGAGTGGCACTCAGAGCCAGGGCTCCTGCTCCTTTTCTGCTGGGGAACAACATTCCAAAGCAGCTCTGGGCACAAAATTGTGAGGAAGACATGTAAAATCACATTTTTTACTATCTCACAAATGCCAGGTAAGAAAATACTGAATGTGTCTGGCCATCAGTGCAGATATGAACTCCAGACATTCAATCAGACTCCTTCAAACTTCACAACTCAAACAGTGAGAGAGAGAAGGTTCCATCACATCCTGGATTTGCCTTCCAGGTGCACCTGCAGGAAACCCCTCACTTGGAGAGGAAGTCAAGTCCAAATTCATTTAAGAAAGTGCCAAGATAATCAGGGATCTGAAGAAAAATAAGGTGATTGATTTGTGTGATAGTTCTGAGTCACAAGTGGTCTGGTAGAGGCCATGAAACCAATTTCAGGAAGTGTGGCAAGATTTAGATTTAAAATGCCAGAAACAAAATACTCCACAGCTCAGCACAGCCCCAAGCCCAGTCAGGCAGCATTAAATGCCAGGTCCTTTGCAGCCTTCTGTTCCCCAGAATCTCAGATTTTTCTCATCACTGATACAGAGATTTGCAGAAAGGGTCAAGTTGTGCAAAGTTACAATTCACTTGGAGTATTTTTCTATGCAGACACGGCAGGAAAAGGGTTGTTTTACAAATATTACTGCCAATTGAATGATCAGAAAAGAATCTAAATATCAGGCGTGTCTTTCTCGAGTTAAAAAAGAACTGAAAACGCAGAAGTCCCACTTTGGGATAGAGGATTGTGCTCTGCCATCTGACAGACTCCAGCTCACCTCAAGTGAAGGTTAACCTGACAAACAGCCAGGTGAGCTCACAAGAATAATTCTGCAAACAGACAGAAGGCATGGATTCTTTCTTCAAAATTTAATCTGTTTAATCTGAAACTTGAACTGAGCAAAGAAGGGCATTTTGGGGTGGATAACATTTATTCCCTTCGTGCTCTCTGGAAGGCTACTGCACTCCCTGTTCAAAAGTGTCAGGTTTTGCAACACTTAAACTGGGAGAGAGAAAATGTGGAGGAGCACCAATGAAATGGAATACTTGGATAAAATGAGCCTCAAAAAGGATAAAAATCTCTCAGGTTTTATTTAGATACATTAGGAAAGACCTGCATTTCTTCAGCACTGCTATATTGCATGTGAACAAATATAAATGTTAAATTCAGAACTACCCGAGCACCTGCCATCAGCACAGAGTTCAGTGTCACCTGAAAGGACTCTTTTGTCACAGAATAATCAAGAAGGGGATAAAAAGTACCCAGACCTCAAACAATAAACCCAGGAACAAGTAAATACTGGAGACAGATCATCACCAACTTCAAATCCTGCACAATTAAAACGCTGTTAGAGTGAAGCCTGAAAAGGATTAATGTGATGTTTGAAATGCATCATGTATCAAACTTTCTGGCATTATGTAATTATTTTTTCTCCACTAATTTCTTTCCTCTTTTCCACTCATTTCCTCCACTCCATTTCTTTCTCCCTAATTAAATTAAAGGTCATTAGAAAGAAGTAGTAGTTTACAGTCAGTCAACACCCTCATATGCCAGTTGGTAAATTTGGAATAGGACAATTTCATCCATATTTCTAAAAATCAGAGCAGGCAATGTCCATATACTACACAAAGTGTTTGCAAAAAGGATTTTTTGAAATTTCTTTTCAGGAATCTTACTCTATATAACTTCACTTGGATAAATTATTTGTACTGATACAAAGTAAACTCTATCTTGATGCACAAACTTTCTCTGTCATATGTAGCTGTTAACAACTTAGACTTTGTAATTCTTGTATTTAGATGTTTATATTAAATGATTTTTTCTAACTCATTCCAAAATTGTGAATTTTATAGGTTACTTTTTCTATTCAATAAAAAAACCTACTTTTAGGCAACAAGGTGAAAAAAAAGCTTATGGTGCATGATGCTGAAATGCCAAAGATGCACAATTTCCATCCATTCCTACTCCATGAGAATTTGTCACAACAGGAATGAATTCTAAAATAACTTCAACCAAAACAGAACGAAACCTCACCCACATTTTCTAGCAAATGCAGCTCACATTTTCACCATGCCAATTACAGCCTTTGCTCCTTCTATTTTTAATCCCTGCTTAATGGGCAAGCTTATCTTCCCATTATTGCAGCAACTTTTCTGTTCCTGCTCCAGCAATTGCATGACAACTGATTAACAAATCGGGGAGCCACTCTTTGACAGCTCCCTTACAAAAGCACAGAGTTCTCAACATGAAAGACACTGGCCCCTCATTTCTGTTTGAAGGAGATGAAAGGCCCTGGATGGGGAGCAGTGTAATCATCTCTCCCAGTTGAGAAAGACAATTTTTTACATCCCAGGCCTGAGATACAGTGACAAAATTGAATTATCTGCTGTGGCTGAGGAGCCTCTTTAGGTCTGTGGTCTTATTTAATCTTCCCTACAAAATTCCCAATTCTGGAGCTGGAGCTGTGGCAATTCCCAGTCAGCACCAGCTCAAATATTCACCAAAAATACCATGGGCAAATCCTGCCCTCACTGCCTGCAGCTCTCTCAAAGTTCAACAAAACCATCATTCATCCAAAGAGGGTCCAGCCCACCTAAGCAAAGGAGAGCCAAATTGCTCTAAAGGTTTGAGACATTTAAAATTTGTTTCAAAACTTGGTTTCAAATGAGCTTCTTGTTTGAAATTCTTAAATCTGCTTTTCAACTCTACCCAGTGAGAATTCATCATCTCAAGGCAGATTTTTCACTCCATGAGTATTATAAAATCAGGAATGAAATAAGAATGAAAGATATTTTTCGACACCCTAGAATCTGTGGTGAAAATACTTCAAAATACATAAAATGCATATACATTTGCAGATTTTGAGCAGCCAAGCACCTGTTTTGTAAGAGGGCTTTCATGAGAGTAACAGCCTCAGCTTTAGCCCACTCCTGTTTCAATCCTGGGCAAGTACAATCCTTAAACAACCAGATTTCCAAACCTCCTCAGTATCTGAAGAATCTCAACACACTCCTTCAGCTACAAATCCCAGTATCTTCTCAAAATTGTGCTTCTAGCTCCCTGCAGGGTAGGTAAGAGTTGATCCCCAGAAATGAAGTCTTTGAAGAGGATTTGGAATAAATGTATTTGTAAGTAAATGCACACCCCCACAGCCATTTTTGAGGTTACCACTTATGGTTTTTTTTGGTTGAGAGCAAAACAAGAACCTCCTTTTTCATCAAGTTCCTTAAGCACAAGCAGAGAAGGACTCATCTTATGGATTTGTGCATAGGAAGGGACAGACAACTGTACAATTAAATTATTTTGATTTGAATTGTGTTGCATATACAACAGACATAACAATAACCATTCTCCTCACTGTATTTTCTGGATATGTTAATTATCAGCAAGCTGTCAGGTGGATATTGTACAGAAAGGAATTCTGCCTTTCCTCTCAACTTTGTTTTTCTGCCCTCTAACTTAACAGATACCTGAGTAGCACGTACACACACACTGCACATCCAACAACACCCTGGGCAAGGACTGAAACCCCGAGGGCAGAAAAAACACCAGAATTTTTTAAATGGATTTTTCCTGGGCCAAACGAACCCCAATTGGTCTGAGCACTGAGAAATCCCATTTGTGAGAAAAGGGGCAATGAAAAGATGTTACTTACATGTGTGAGTCTTCTTTGTTACAGAAATACCTGTGGGGAAGAAAGGACACCAGGGTTAGCCAAGCAACCACTGAGTCAATTCTTCTGACACATAATTCAGCATTAATCTGTTTTATCAGACACACAGCAGCCACTCTAGAAGAGGAATGAAAATGGCCATGATTTGTACAACAAAGGTGAAGGATCTCCCCTTTGTGTGAGGATTTTAATGCTATTCACTCCTTATACCTTATATATGTTTTAACATGCACTGCTCCAGCTTTGCTCCTGCAATGCACATCTCCAAACTGGAGCTGACACAAAAAGAAGACACCACTAATGGAAGCCCCCTTTATTTTCCAAAATTTTCCCCACCCTCCCATGAAGCAGAGCCCACGAAAGCAGCCAGACAGGAGGGGTTTGAGCAGCACGAGTTGTTTGCTGTGTTATTGAGTTCCAGCAGTTCCTTGGTGCAAGCTGCAGCCTGTGCTCATGACACCAAACAGCTCCCTCAATGTGACTGCTGCTTGCCATCATTCCAAGACAGATGCAAATATCTCCAAGCCATTAAAGACTGACTTTCTGAAGCAATAAAGATGTTTTCATGCCAGGCATGTGGCAGCAATCACCAACAATGGTCCAGTGCCAGTGAAATTTGAGAAGCGTTTCAAAGAAAGCAGCAGAGTGAACGGAACAAAATTCCTAATAGCAAATAAAGATAAAATTAGCTCTGTTAAATGTCACTGGAATTCATGCTTGAGTACAAGCAACATTGTCTCCACTTTAGCAGAGAAGTGGTGACGTTCTCAGACACATCGGGATTTGAGCTCCCCTCTCCTTGGGGTAATTGGATGAGACCATGAGAGAGAGGTTACTGGAAGCAGTACAAGTATTTGAAACATTTCATTTGTGACTGTAATGAAACTTTGGAATTGGGATTGTCTGGCTTAATATTCATGAAAGAGAGACCTGACTCTCCTTTGCTACCCTCCAACTCCTTCAACCATCTCTCCCAAAACAAATTACTATGGAAAGAAATAGACTTTTATTTCAGGCTTCTTGTGGAGCATCTCAGGGAGGCAGTGAATTCCAGTAACTCAGAAAACTGTAAGCACCTTATTTGCAAATACAGAGTAGCTTCCAAAGCCATCAGTGTTTTTGATAGGTACATAAAACCCTAGTGCCAATCCCAAATATTGAGCTATCAAATTTGCTATAACTGTCATGAGGACTTTTTTTTAATGTTTCTATTGGCATTTTGCTTTTGAACTTCCACACTCTGCAAGTGTGAGCTCTGGGACCTTTGTTTGCCCTGAGAAGGCTTTGGGAAGTGAAGCTCTGAGTAGTTGCTTTGGGCAGGTTTGTAAATGTGAGACACTGATAAGCAATTTACAGAAATCAGAATACTGGAATTTGATTATGCATGTGTATTAACTGAAATTGAAACGTGCATATTCCTCACACAAGGAATTAGGG
>JAHLSL010000053.1:4280600-4290799 GCA_025920805.1 Petroica traversi | reverse complement strand
ATTAACTGAAATTGAAACGTGCATATTCCTCACACAAGGAATTAGGGTTATAGCCACAAACTAGAGCCAAGGTGAGCAATAGAAACAAACCAAAAACCAAACAAACACCCCCCCAAAACAAATTAAAATAAACAACAAAAACCCTCCCCCAAGCATAACAAAAATAAATGTATTTAGATAGAAGTAGCTACTAGAGAGGGCAAATCCATCCTTTACATTCATCATTTGTAAGAGCAAAGCCTCTCAGATTTTCACTGCAGCCCAAGCATTACTGGCTGGGGACAGGGGACAGGACAGGACAGGAGGGTGGGACAAGGAGGGAGCTTTGCTTTAGGAACAGCTTAGGGAAGAACAGGCCCAGAGCAGGAAGGGCAGAGAGATCTCAGGCACCAGAATGCCCTGAGAGCACCAATGCAGGTTTTGGAATGAGGGCAAACCCCTCTCTCTGGGTTTTTCCACCCTTTGAACTGAAATCACAGCTGCTCTTGGCCCGCTGGCTCTTCCACCACAGAAGAGGATTTTTGCTGCTGTTTGACTTCTTGAGTGAGCCCCGAGCACAGGAAGAGCTCCTGACAGCATCCTCATCCTCACAAACTGTCCTGACACCCCCTGCAGCCACTCTGGTGTGCCTTTACCTCTCCGACCGATTTCTGTGATTTTTGGGATATTTTATGGAAGGGAAATGCAGAGGGAAAGGCCTTGAATCAGAATACCATTTGCAGAACTTCCTCTCCCAACATTAGTGCTAATGAATGGACACAGGAGTGCTCTTTCAGCACTATGGGAGCCATATGTGAACGTCCCTCGGAAAAGAATGCTTTCTGCAAAATCACTTTGACCAGAAAGTGCTTCTGCTGTCACTTCTGATTACTCACAGCCTCTTCACAATGGGATTTGCCACACCACAAAGCAGCCTTAGCTGTACTGGCTGACTGAGGGCCCTCTTCCCCTGGTACATGAGACACTGATGGAAATACTGGTGCTTATATTTTCTATCTAATATTGTTTTGGGGGGGGGGGTTTGTTGTTTTTTTATTTTTTTAAAAATGTGAGATGGGTCATGGGTTTTTCCAAATCAGATGTTTCCATAATAATTACTGATTATCATCTGGCAGAACCTTTTAGCTGGTTTATGCAGATATTTTTAGATAACCTTTGAAAGCAGCAGCTTAGAGATAGAGAATTTTGCATCTTCTTCATCATTCCACTGCTGGTTGCACTGAAAGCAAAGTGTTTTGCTTTGAGCTGTGGTTTTAAAGGGGCTGCAGTCTGGTGGGACAAGGATAAATGTTGCCAGTGAGTTCAGCAGGATTAGCTTTAAATTAATCAGCAATCTTCACCAATATAAAATAAGTTATGAATTTTTAAGCAGCCTTCTCTTTCACACAGGTAACTCTAAATGACTAGAAAAACTGAGCAAGAAAGGTACCAGTATATCCAAAATGTTGCTTAAATGAGATACATTATAAGTAGTGATTTCAATATAAACACTGGAGGTGCAACACTGTGATCAGGTTTCCTTGCAGGGCAGGAAGCCAATGGCTGCTGTTCAGAACATCCAAGGTAGGGAATAATGAGCCAGAAATGAGTGTATTGTGGGAAAAACCAGCCAGAAAAACATCAGTGTAAAAAGGGGAGTCACATCTCTGGCTCTCCCTGGGCCAGTGCACATCCCACCTGCACCTGCCTGTCAGTGCCTCTCTTAAAATCAACAGGAGCTCTTGAGAAATAATTCTGCAAGCCCAACACACCTCAGGAATTCTCTTCACGATTACCAAGGATTCCTCTTGTTTGTAAATATTTCTGGGGCAGGAGCATCAGTTTATTTGAGTAGCCATCATACAATAAAACCTAAACCCAACACACCACTGAAAGACATGGATTTATTTTTATTAAGTAGAGCACAAAGAACCTACTGATTCCTTTAAAAATGTTACTTAATATAAAATAAATTTTTGAATGGGTTTCATTTCAAAATGTGATAGGCTGGAGAAGTGACTGCTTGCCAGTGCAGCACTCTCCTACACTGCCAGCATTCCATTCTCACTGAACAACAAATATAAAACACAGAAAGAGAGGGAGAAACAACACTGTAACTTCAGTGCTGCTAATACAAAAAGACTTCCTGACTTAACCAAGCAGACTTCAAAGTAAAGCAAAGGAAATGTCATGAAAATACCACAGTGTATCAGTGCCATGGTTATCAGTGAGTGAAAGTTTCAGTATTACAGTTATCACAGAATGTATCACTTCCTCCCTGCAATTTGACATTCCTGATCAACGCCAAATCTTACACAAATTAACTTCTTACACTTCTCATCTCAGCCCTGCAATGCTCTTTACAGCAACAATCGATTTGCTTTTTTAAATGAAAACAACTTCTCCACCATTCCCTTTCCCCCTCCCACTAACAGTATGTAATTTGCCATGATGGGTGGCATTTACAAAAATAGCTTGCTGGATGCAATGAACTTTGAAAAGAGTCTCTACCAACAGAGACAGGAGATTCTTTTGCAAGCAGTTAGCCTGAGTGACCTTCAGTAGCCAGCTTCAAATGGAGATAACAATGTCTGCAAGCACAAAGAGAGGCTCAGATATTTTATACATCAGAGGCTGTTTCTCACAGTTGCCCATCCAAATAAAGCAGCATAATGAAACTCTGCTTACTCTGTGAAGCCAGATCCCTGCTGCTGTTGTACACTTGTCAACTTCCCACATTTCAAGGGGAAAACACACTTTGATGTGCAGAAAGATAAGTAAAAAGGCCTTTGTCTGGCAGAATACATTACTCTGCAAAATATCAAAGAAGAAGATTCTTGAGTGCAATTTTCTTAAACCTCCAAGAAAGCTCTCCCTCGGAAGTCTGTATGGATAAACACAGGCATCACCAGCAGAGCTCACAGCTCAGCTCCAGGAGTGTGTTCAGCACCACTGTGCTCCCCTTTTGTGCCCAAACAGGTGATTAACAGTGCTCTGAGGACAGCAAATCCTGGAGATCCCCAGGGTAGGATGCTCTGGGTGAAAGATGCTTTGCTCATGTGGCTGTGTGTATCAATACATGATATATGGATTTTTTTTAAACTTTCTCCTACCCTCCCTCTCCTCAGGCCAGCACAATGTCCCCAGCACGTTTTGGACTTTAAGCATTTCAGGAAGGATTGGAAATCCCAGAGGAAAAAAACCACCAAACCTTAAAATTTTAAATTCTAAGCCTGACATATTATGTAAAATCAGAAAGAGGAGATATTACACTGAGTTTCATCCTGTCACTCCACTTCTTCACTGCCACATTCAAAGCTGGCAATTCTGGCAGAAGTTACACTGGGGCACCTGCAGAGAACCCACCAGGGCAGAACAGATTTAGGAGTATTCAGAAAGGAGTTTATTCTCTCAGAAACTTTAATAATGTATTTTATTTAATTCTGTAGGGATCTGTGGCTTGAAGGAATTTTGTGACTTATGGGGGCTGTTGTTTACACTGACCAAGGTGAAATAACCTGTACACAAACAGTGCAAACACAAGTTAAGTGAATTTTCTGCAAGAAAATCATGTAGCAAAAGGGTGTCCTTGTCTGGGACAGAAGAGCTGGTCATGATGATCAGCACACACACTGAAAGTACTCCAAGTAATTTCACTGTTTTGTTTCAAAATTAAGACTCTACTGCTTATGGTTCACTAAGAAAAAATTAAAATTACCTTCTAGGATACCATGGGTGAAGGACAAGAGCCACTAGGCAGGTATGAGCAAGGAAGCTTTCCAGAATTATGACATCACTCCTCCAAAAATAAAAGCAACCACCAAAGCAAAAAACTCCTCAAAACACTGCACAATTTTTCAAACGTTCCAGATTTTCCCAGACTTTTTCACATCTTTTATTGAAAAGGAAAGATCTTACCATGTGAAAGAAGGTTTTTTCAGCAAGTCTGGATCAATCTCATTCTCATGTCCATAGGATTATAACAAAGTCATAGGAGTCAATGTTGATTTAAGTGCTTCAGTACCCAAAAAAACCCCCAACTTTTCTATCCTAAGATTTGCAGTTGTTCCTTGTACCTAAGTTCTATCAAAAAATTATTCACAGCTGTATTTTTAAGGGGTTGCTTTAGTATTGCTGTTTGAATCTTACAGTTATTTCTGAATTAGCTACAGAAAATTATCCAGAACACAATTTTTTACTTTTTAGTCAAAACACAGATACAAAGTATTTGGAATAAACAGATTTAAAAAGCCAAGGATGTTTTAAAAATGTTTTGATATTATTTTACTGAGGTGGATGATTTTTTTAGCCCTTGGAATTCAGACTGGCTTCCTGCTTCTGGGAGTGACTTTCTGCATCATCTGGGCATTTTATGATTTTACTTTTCAGTGGCTGACAGCCTCCCCTACCTTTAAAGAGAGAGCAGTACCTGTGAAAACATGAATACAAACTACTTCTTTCAAAGTTAGAGCATTCATAAGAGAGAAATCACCACTGGAATTTTCCCAAATAAAGAATTCTTAATACACTCCAAACTGATTTTCTGATACAAAACTGCTCCTTAATTGTAAGGATGATGAACTTTAACCATTTCTTCCTTCTTGCACAACCTCGCTGAGAGTCCCTCTGAGCTTAACATATTTCTGTCCTCACAAATAAACATTGTCTTACATCAGGAAAAAATAATAAAGAGCCTTCCAAAATGTTCTTACATGACAAATGTCACCAGAGAGTAATGAAATATCCATCCCACTTTTATACTGTATTCCACACATTAAAATCAAAGACAGTTCAGAATTGTAAGACTTTCCAGCAGGAGTCTTTAGAGAAGACCACAAATCAGCTTTGTTTTCATGCCTCCTTGTTACACAAGTGACTGAGCAAATCCAAGGATTTCCACACAGCCTTGCAGAGAGCAGCTCCATGGACAGAATGCTGGACAGTGAACAAAGCTGCCCAGATCCAAGCAAACCCCTCCAGCCCTTGGGATGGACAGACAGGGGATAAGGAACCCAAACATTTCCTAAAAAGTCCCAGATTTTGAGTGCTGCATCTGTGCTGAGCCTTGCAAGCCCCTGGTGCCAGAGCTGATCAGAGCCTTGGCAGGAGCTGGCACTCTGCAGGCACCACGTTTTCCTCTGTGACATTCAAAGAACAGAGTCCCCTGCAGCTGAAGGCTCTGTGCTACCTGCACATTCACAGGGACAATTTGTTTAATCTCACTGGATAGATGGGCAAGCAGCTCTGCAAGGTGTGCAGCCTCCTGAGGGGAATCAATCATGCTATAAATGCACATTATAGTGTTGGTTTTTTGCAAATAATGAATGCTGTGTGTATAATATTGATCCTTGTAGAAGCAGTGTTTAAATGTAGCCATTCTGGTTTTGCTTAATAGTTGAGAAATAACTAACATTACTATGTTAAAAATTACTCTCAAACCACCCCTCAAGCAAGGGGATTTACTCCTATCAAGATATTCCTGGGTAAGAGACTCCTCTGCCAAATTCACAAACAACTCTGCAAACTTCTACTTCTGTCAACATATTTCTGGATAAGAGACTCCTCTGCCAAATTGACCAAGGACTCTACAGATGGACAGATTAACTGAATTCTTCAAAAGAACCTCATTTGAATTATACAACAAGCTGTAACAGTAAAAAAAGTATATAAAGAAAGTCTCTCTAGAAGTGTGTTCTGGCTCTGTGCCAGCACACCCAGCATCCTGGGATGCTGTAATTCCTTTACTTTGTCTTTTCTTGTTGTTTTTTTTATTATTATTAAAAACTTTTTAACAGAAAAAGGACCTTGTTTTTAACAATCACCTATAATCAATCCAGACCTCCAAGATCAGTGAGCCCACCATGGCCTATCCCAGCTGTTTTATCCCTGATTTATTGCAGCAGCCCTGCTGCAAACTCTGCAGCCTGGAGTGAGGAGGAGTCCCACACTCACAGGTTTGGCACATGCTCGTGTTCCTGTGAGTGCTGGAGTCCCCACACAGCATTGCACAGGCAGGGATGGGGCTTTTCTCCTCCATTGGGGAGCATAAAATTACTTTTCACTCGTCTGCTCTCCCAGACCTCATCCAAGGACACTTTTCAAGCCATTTCAAAGCAACGTTTCACTTAAACATTGCTCTTATCAAAGCCTTTCAGGCTGCTTTGTTCAAGACTCCTGACAACCTCACATGTAAAAGCATGAGCGTGGCCTCCAAGAGCTCAGGCTATTTCCATAAAATCCAGAAAATTGTCAAACTACAAATAAAACAGAGGGTGGGGGCTGCCTTCCTGTCCGTTACCTGGGGCCAACCGTGCACAAATCAAAGTGCCTTTGAGCAGAACTGAAATTCTCAGAGAGGGGCCCAGGGCCTGAGATGCTGCTGAGATAACCACAGGCTCAGCAGTCCTGGTTACACCAAGCCTCACCTCCAGGCAGCCCCTCTAGATGGGAGATAAAGGAAGCCTCAATGCCCCAATTCTGGGTCTTCAGGTGCCTAAATCTGCCACGTGAGCATCTTCACACAGAGCTCAGGCAGGGCGCAAACAAAACCAAAATGTAGCTGAATCAAACAGTCCTTTTTTACCAAGGTTAATTCATTATTTAAGAAAATTGAAAAGCTCGACATCACGTTGTGATTTAAAATTATCTGATGGACGTTCTTACATCAGGCGATGGAAAATAATGGGCTTAAAACACACTTCGAGATAAAATTGTAAATTATTTTTCTTGTAATTCTAAACTATCGTATCTTCCAATAAAATCTGTTGGTTTTAAATTATCTATTTATCTCCTATGCTCTCACTGACCCTTTGGGGACAATCAATGAAATGTTGACCAGAAGAAAAGCTTTTCATGAGCTGTCCATAAGTAGGATATGATCATAAAACTCTACCAGAACAACTGGTCAGTAGCGAGGGTGCAAGGTGACCTGCTGGTGAGTTATAGCCAAGTGTTTTCTCTCCTTAAATAGGTTTTCTTCTCTTTAAATAAAGAGATCAGCAAGGCTGTTGTCAATTTGAAAATTCAAAAACTCATTACCAGCTCAAACATCAGTCATAACTGCTCGGTTCTCAGGAACGACCATGAAATAGAAGAGAGGTCATGATGAGTTCTTAAAAATAAGCAAAATATGCCTAATTCAAAACTACAGAAACTCACACTCTTCTGTGAGGCATTAAATTTGTCCGCTCATCAGTGAAGAGAGAGAACCACCTATAATTAATTCATTTATTCAAAGCAGAGTGGTCAAACAAAAAAATCTCCTTGTTCCTGCCCCTTGAAGCCAGTGGTGAAGGCACTTTCTGGCAAATGGAAATCCTCATGGAAACACAGTTTATGCATTAAGGATGTTCTTAACCCTTGTCAAACCAAACCTTCAGCTTCAGAGTTTGAACTGCCACACAAAGTGAAGACAATGAACAAATATTTTTATCACAAAGTTGCCAACTCCAATGAGAAGAGCACCTTGCTACTGAGTTTTCTCTGTACCAGAGGCCAGTAACTTCCAGCAGTTCCTACTGCTCTGCTGCAAATGGTGCTTGGTCAGCTCTGTGACAATGGCAATTTTAATGACTAACAGATCCAGGGGCATTTCAAATGTGCAATACTGAGGCTGGCCAGGTTATAAAACGCAGGTGAAAAAGGATGCAGGAAAGTTCCAAAGTAATTGGAATTTGCTATATATATTCTCACTGTGTATTTACCTGAGAGATGGCACTCTGAGCAGCACAATCCCCCTGACACAACTCTGAGAGGGCTTCTCTGCTGAGCTGGAGGAATGGCACGGGTGAAGGACACCAGCAAGTGATTTATCAACCCCATTTGCTCTGACATCCCAGTCGCTCTGGGACACCTCCAAATATAGCACAATAAAGTCCAGGTTAACTCTGGAGAACAAGCTGGAATATCACACAAGGTGAGATGCTTGTGAGCTACCAGCATTTTTATTTTTTCTGTTGTTTTTGGTCAATTCTTTCTCTAACTGACCTTTACCAAGTCCAGGTTAACTTTGGAGAACAAGCAGGAATATCACACAAGGTGAGATGCTTGTGAGCTACCAGCATTTTTTTTTGTTGTTGTTTTTGGTCAATTCTTTCTCTAACTGACAATCAACCTTTACCAAGTCACTCTTGTGACTGATTATAGGTAGAAATGTAATGTTTGCCAAGATGTGAGGAATTCAGTTAAAAAAAAGGTACAAACAAACAAAAAAAAACCCCAACAATGACACTCAGGTAAATCCCAAAATACTGAGATTCATCCCACACTAAAAAGCAACTCTGCCATGGGTGTTTTCCTTGGTGTTACTGGGTTGGCTTTTTCAGTGCTTCCCATCATCAAGTTAGTGCTTCTATATCCTCAAAAACCAAAGCCTATCTGCAGTTTACAGACAAAACAACAGAAGCTGAGTAGTTATGTAACCACCAGCCATGTATTTATAAACTGGGCTGCCTGGCTTATAGCAGCAATCTTAATTTAAAAACTCCCCAAGCAAGAATTTTCTCACTGCATCTTTCACAATCAGTTCAAGACTTCATCAAGATGACTGAGATACCATAAAATAACCAATCTAACGTGTCTGAGGACCAGAATTTTAATGTGCATCTCCTACTGCAACCCACATATATTTTAGGAATTAAATTTGGGCCTCTGTTCTGGAAGTAGCTCCAGTAACAATTGCTAAGGTCACAGCATTCCTTTTGTGCTGAGATCTCACAATGAACTCACAGAAAATAAATGCTTACTGAACGTTCTTCAAACCATCCTGGAGTGTAAAACAGATAATCCCACACTGGCTGCAGAGGATTCAGTGCTGTTTTGCAGATTTCTGCAGGATTTAAAATGACAGCTGTCTCATATGGTGGTTATTCCTCCCTGCAGCCCCTTTCAAAATCAAAAAGTGCATTAGGCTGGCTAAATTCCTTGGTTTACCACAATGGCTTTCATCTATTTAACATCTTGGATAAAACTGACCCATTGTGCATCAGATGAAGCCAGCTTTGGGTATCAGGTTCCTACTATAACTGGATTACTTCATTTGGAAGGTCATCAATATTTTTAATAAGGAGTAGGTTTTCTTTGCTCTGCTTTTCTACCAAGTATTTATAAGGTAATATTTTTGATCCAGAAAGATTGATTCCTCACAGATAACTTTATCAATACCAACCAAGTACTTCAGCTGCAAAGTGCTTGCACATTTGCCTTTCAGAATTCTTCTGAGGCTGTCTCCTATCACAGGAACTTTCTTTTATTTTTTTATATCAAAATATTCAGAGGTCGAGTCTCAACTTCTCATTGCTTTGCTCTCCTGAGGAAAAGAAGTAAGATTCTATTATGTTGTCTTCAACAGCTGCAGTGAATGAGGGGGAAACAGGGAGAGAAGGGTTTGTGCTGGAAGCTCATGCAAAATTTGAGTCTTTAATATAGCACAAGTAGCACTTCAACATTTCAGACTCCTTCAGAGCCCAGATCCCTGGAGAGTTGAGTTTAAATCACTAAACTTATTTCAGGAAAGTGGAGAACACTCTGGAGAAAAGTCTGTCGACTCCAGCAAAATTAATAAACTGGTTGCTCCTGATGTGAACTACATTTCTTGACAGGAGTTTGACAAATTTCTAATTCCCTCTTAGCTACTTGTGAATGCTGCACTTGTTGCTCCTTTTTAACAGTTATTTAATCCTATGGCACAACTGAAGTAATAAGGATTGCTAAGTTTCCCTCACCTTGCACTTTCAGTGCCAGTTATGAAAAGGAAAACTAAAATCTTTCCTGATTTTAAATGTTCATGTACAGAAAAACCACGTAATCCCCACTGGGTGACTCTGCTTAAAGAAATCAGCATTAATAAATGGAAACAAATCTCAAATGGAAGTTTGCAACATTATGCATTTTTTTCTAAAGATGGGGCCACTTGCCTCATATTTGCTGCAAATCTAAACAGAATTAGTGGCATTTATTTGCCACCTAACTACATTTTTTTTATTTTTTGCATGGACACTCACTTTTCAGGGGTTTTCTTTTCTCATTCTTATTAAAGAATGGTTTTGCTTCTGTGTGTTCAGGGTGCTGACAGTTTTGAGTGCTCACTGCACTGCTGATGTGGCTGGTGATGCTCAGGACAGCCAAAACCTGTCCCTGTTCTCAGGGACTACTGGGAAAGCTCAATTCCCTCACAGAGATGATTTTGCTGCAGAGTTCAATTGCAACTCATGATAAATGTC
>JAHLSL010000053.1:4200046-4280590 GCA_025920805.1 Petroica traversi | reverse complement strand
AAAGTCAGAATGGAGTGGATTTTCTTTTTACAACACATATTAAAAAGGGGCATTTACCATCTCAGGAAGATCCTAAGAAGACAAGCCAAATCAATGTCCCCAAAATGACACTGTCACCTCACAGCACAGGGCCCTTTTTACCACTGTAAGGTGAAGTTTTGGTAACTGTAATTCAGGATTAGAGAGCACCAACACCCCCCGATGTACTTTTCACTTGCATTTGGCTCTGCTATGACAGCAATTGCATGGCAAGGTTAATGCTGTGCTTCCCTGGATCATGGACCCAGGAGAACCTTTCCATTAAGCAGGAATGAGGAAATGGAGCTTCTCTATGAGCTCTACTCAGAAGCAGGAGGATCCTGCTGTGGATGGAGAAGGGAA
The DNA here is from genome assembly GCA_025920805.1 of Petroica traversi. NCBI lineage: Eukaryota > Metazoa > Chordata > Aves > Passeriformes > Petroicidae > Petroica > Petroica traversi. Next base: position 4,280,209 of record JAHLSL010000053.1, on the reverse strand, counting down.
GCAAGGGCACGTTGAGAATTGTCCCAAAAAGCTGCACAGAGCCATGAGCTGTACCCAACACAGTGACCACCCCTCAGCCACCATCACCTGCAGCCTGGGATTCAGCCCTTGCTATCCTGCCCACTGGCAGCTCTGCCAACAGGGAATGTGCTCCTGCTGACTGTGTTTGGCAGCAAAACTGGGTGTGCAACTGCTGCAAAATCCTCATTTCTGCCTGCAGAGCACCCAGCCTTCACCCACACCAGCAGCTGGGATTGGCAGGGCAGCTCTCAGATGATCTGCCCAAGTCACTCTTGCACATCTGAAAGGTCCCTTGTCTTCTCCACATCACACTCAAAAGACAGCAGAGCATCTCAAACAAGTATTTACCACTTCTGATATGCACATCAACTGGGCACTGCAAAAAGCAACTTCATTCAGGGACTGCACTCACACTGACTGCAACCATGGCACAGATGTGCATCATTCCTACACAATCTCCTACCAGCAAACAGGTTAATCCAGCCTCTTTCTCCCTCTCTCTGCCTTATCAGTCCCTATGGTAATGTTTTTTAAGATGGATCCTGATTTTTGATATGTTTGAACCAATTTTATTTGTTCGTGCTTCTTAACACCTACAAAATACTGTGTAGAGCTCAAAATCACTGGGCAAAGTCTTGATGAAAAGACCTTATTTTGAGCAAACAGGGAAATGTTGTTAAAATAGATCATTTTCCAGTCTATTCTGTACTTCACATCACCGTTCACAAAGCCCAGCAGAAACTGAAACTATCTCTAACCACATTTAGCCAGCAGAATTCTTTCCTTAAACCTTCTGCTCCCTGAAGACAAGGATTCCCTCAGGAATACAGCAAGAGCTTTTACAAATGTTTGGAAGCAATACGAAGCTGTGTACCAGTGTAAAAAAAAAAAAAAAAAAAAAAGACAAAAAGAAGAAAATACCCAAATAAACCACATTATTTATTCCCAGGGCTCCAGGGAAATTAAACAAGGGCGGGAAAAGGCACAACCTGACTCCTTTACATACACAGCTCAAATTTAGCAGCATTAGCAACTGAAGCTCAAGATGAGAAAATTGAGCACTGGTCTGTAAATTCATTCCAATGACATCACTGCTGGGATTATCCTTTTGGGGATGGCTTGTGTAGGGAGTTGGGAGGAGAAGGCAAGGGATTGAGCAAGGGAGATTTGATGATGTTTGAGCTATTTCGATTTGAAGATGTTCTTAACTGACAAAACAGAAAGCGTCTTATCTGAGAAGGGATTTTGCTCAGCTGCTTTAAAAATCCTCCATACATCCTGAAAGTCAGCACATTCCCTGGAGGATCAATTGGCTTGACAAACTCTAGACATCCGTTGTACCATGTTAGAAAAAAAAAATTTAAAAAAAAGTATTTCCATATAAAAACTTTCTCCAGGCAAAACATGACATGCAAAGGCTTGTCCTGGGGCAATTAAAAAATAACTTCTCGTAAGTAAATTTTGTGCTTGCCAAAGTTGCTGCAGTGACAACATTTGCTACCAAAGGGTTCTCTTTAATCCAACTGGCTGCAGCAGGGAAAATGAATGAGATCTGAAGGTGGGGTGAGAGCTCTTCAGGCTCGTTCATCAAGGAAACTGCTGTCTAACTCACAAGATGATTTAATGAAAACGCTCATGCAAACATTTCAAGTGCTTAATTGACTTCCTAGATTTTAAGCAGTGAAGTGTTGGTTTCTCTGAAGGGGCAACTGGAGTCAACAAAAGCCCTGAATGCAGCTGGTGGATGGGCAGTGAGAAAATGACATCTGCTTCAGATTTCTTGCATTTCCTGCACTCAAACAGAGTTTATCTAAGATATTACCAAACAGAAAGCAACTTCAACAAATCTCTTATTCTTAAAAAGACAAATTACAGGAAGAATAATTTAATAAAAAAGCCTTCAGCTTTAAAAATCTGAAATTACAGATGATTACCCTTACAGGTAATCAGGGTGGGTTTACGACTATTTGGAGAATATAGAAAATTTAGCAACTAACTATTTTAGAACACTAAAATTTAGCAACACAAGAGTTGCAGTGGCTGCAGTGTGATCCCTAGCTGGAGATGAAGGCAAGGCTTGCCAGCTCACAGCCAGGAGGATCCCCTGGCAGCTCTCAGCTGGGCACTGCCAGTTCCAGACTGGATCTGAACACTGCAGTGTGGAAATCAGCCACGCTCATGTGCCTCAGCTGACCCACAGCTGCTGCAGCTGCCCCTGGAAGAAAGGAAGTTCCACTTGGTTTAAGTTCAGGAACATAATTAAGGTGCCTGGGGTTCCTACAGGCCGCAGGTACCAAGTGTGAATGGCACCTCTGTGCATCAACCACTTGATGAAGCTGAAAATTCACTTTCCTGGGAAAACTGAAGCCACCACTTCCTACAACAATTCCAGCATTCCCCCTTCTTTTACACCTGGCTGCTGTCAGATCTGGCACTAATAAAACAGGTTTTGGGGGATTCTGAGATTCTCACACACCCCACACACAACAGCCATGACCCCACCATGGCCAGTATGGGATGGAGCACAGCAAATCCTGGGAGATTCAGCTTGAGCCTCAAGGCAGATCCCACATGTTTATCATTCTGAGATAACCCAGCCTGCCTGCAACACTCTGGGTAAACACCTCTACCAGTTCATATATGAAATAAACTGATCAAGATTAAAAAAATAAAATTAAATTAAAAAAAAGTAGGATGAGCTGCACTAAAAAGAAATTAATTACTCATGCTCACTGCAGTTATATCAAAGTATGCACTAAAAAGTGATGGATGTCTCCAAGTGGTTCTTGTGTTCTACAGTCTTAAACATGAGGCTTTGCTGCTGTAGGAAGTATTTTTTAAGCAATTGTAGTACCAGGTTTATCTCACCACAGTGCAGTAAACTGGACAGACTTAGTTCAGCATTCTCTCATGTCCAAATATTTATGCTAAGCCAAGTATCCCCAGGAAAATGTGCACTGAATGTTCTATCAATAAGTGAAGAGTTGAGGTATTTTTGTTTTCTTGCATCTCCAAATTGCGTAGATTGAAGAATGAGAAGCTTGGAGAAACTCCTGCCTGAGACACTTCACATAAAAATAACACATTACCTGCTACCATCAGTAATGCTGCACAGATGCAACCAGGCTTTGAAACACTGAAATGAAAGGTAAGAAAAGACACAGGAGAGACAACAAAAAACCCCCAAAAAACCAAAAAGTAAGTTGGAGAATTCTGAAAGCACAAATCCACTAATAACTAATTAGGAGCACTGAGTCAATTCTTCAAGTAGCTCTGCTGGTATTTCCAAAAGGGAATTTGATGTTTCATTTGTGCATTTGTTTAATTTGTGCAGAAATCTGTGCAGCTCAATCCATAGGTGTGAATTGCTGGGTGGATATTTTCCTACAAAATTTGGTCAGTGCATCCAAGGCAAGGATTTGCATTCAGTTTCTGGTCTCCATCTGCATTACAGAGGTAAAGTTGTGTCACAGGGGTTCTGTTGGGGAGAGCAAACACAGCCACGTTTGAAAGGTGCTAATACATCCCAGAAAAGTCATTTAAACATATCCTGAGAGGTTTCTGACCAGCAGCATCATGGCACAACATTCAGCTGACAGATACACAATGACAGCAGTGGCCAGTTGGTTTAAATTAAGAATTGCCACCCATTGTGGGTTTGTTTGTGGGTTTTTTCCATTTTCCCCTCAAACTTCTGGCAAATAAAATGAAAAAGGATGGCATGATAAAGTGGAATTGCAAAAAAACCCTTCAAAACCAGGCAAGATTGAAATTTAACTTTTTGTACCCTGAATTGCCATGTTCAGCATGGGTCAGACAAGGAATTTGTTAATATTTGGAAAGAGCTTCCTTTGGACGCACTGAAAACGAGCTGCATTCACTACTAAAAATCATACACGAATGAACAAATATTTACTGAGCTGAAAGAACATGTTGGCCAATGTTTTCCACAAACCAGTGGAAGGGAGTCTCTAATTAATGAAAGCAAAGCTGTAGGGTTTACAAGGCACTTAGGGCCAGTTCTGGGAGCTGAACACAAATGCCAGAGTTCAAACACTGCAGTCTATTAAGTCCTAGTGCTCTCTTACTCTTGGCTCACTGCTCACAAAGTGTGAAGAGGATTAAGGTGGATGGGATCACTGCCAGCTTGAAGTTGCTAAATGACTGCATTAGGAAAAAAAAAAAAATCCATAACTTGCTGTTGTTGAATATTTTTTCCTGCAAAATTCTCAGCCTCTGGAAAGATAAACGGAGGGGGAAAGGGTTTGGGTGTTTTTGGGAAGTTAAAGTGCATTTACTGCACTGACAACAGCAGGATCATAACCACCTGACCCCCTGAATACAAATAATAACTGGGGGGAAAAGCAATAATTAATGACCAAGTCTTTGTGCATTCCATCAAGTACAAACAGCTGTCATAAACATCTTAATTGAAAGAGCTGCTGGATGGGGAATTATAGCACTGTAAAATGCTTCTTCCTTCTGCTGCTCCACCAGAACCAGAACGTATCAAGGCTTTAAATTTTTAAATACAGCTTTCATGTTCTTTGGTCCACAGAAAGATCTCTGAAAACCAGCTTGTTAAGGGATTCCTCCAGCACAGCCTCCTACCTTCCTTCCTGTCTGGAATGCACTGAGCAGACATCACTCTGCTTATCAAAGTTTTTAATGATTTATTCTAATTGTTTAAACACTACAAAACTTAACCTCATTCAAGGTGATACTATTCTTCATTATATCCAGAGTGTAAGCAAATCTTCTTGCTAAATTGTCACAACTTCTGAAAAATTGGGCAGATCTCAAGGTTTGCCAAAGTTTTTCTTCTGGGTTGAAGAGTTGCCAAAATAAAGGGCTGAAATTTTTGGAAGTCACAAAGACAGACCATGACTCACACCCAGAGTGTGGCCAGAGAAAGTGTAGAGAAGGAGACTGAATCTACAGTTACAGCAACAAGTTATTATCAAATGAACAGAAGAATTCTGTGCATGCCAAAAGCTTCTGAAAAGGGCAGTCCACTGGTGGCTGCTCATCACACTCAACATTCTCGAGATGAACAGATCCCACCACTGCTGCCTCCTCTAGTAAGAAAAGTCACTCGATTTGCCACACCATATTTGAACATTTGGGGATTTTTATTGCCTCCTCTTGCCAGTAAAGAATGACTAATAACTGTAATTTGTAATTTCCCAGCTTTCGTGGTTTCTGTGTCGAGCAGTGTTCCTTATCTTTTCTAAGTTTCAGTTTGGGGAAAATTGCCTTGAATACAATTTCCCCCCCCATTTTATGTCAAATTAAAACCTTCTGAGTCCTGACAATAGCACAGGTCCAGAACACCACCCAACACAGTGACTGTGTTCTGTTTTGCTAAGGCTGCAAACAGTGCAGGTATCAAAGCATTATCTGCCTGTGTTGGTCAAGCAAAGCAAGCTGGAATCAAACTCTTCTGAATCTGAGACAGAACCACCAGGACAGGCACCAAACCCATCAAACACCACTTTTCCCCAAGTCTGAGAAAGGCTTTTCTCTCCAAAAGCCCACTCTGAGCATCCCTGCCAGAAGGGACACTTGGCATTCATGCTCTCCCCTGGCAGGCAGGAATTGCTCCCTTTGGATGCACAAAAAGCAGCTGCCCTGAACTCCCTTCCTCACCTCCCTCCCGAGCTGTGCCTGGGCTCCTCTGCTGCACAGCCCTGGGACAGCTGGGGACAGCACAGGTGACAAGGAAGCTCTGGGCCCGTCCTCCCCTCACTTCGTGGCTTCTTCACACCTTACTGAAGACAAGACAATCTGTTTTATACAAAATACTGATGGTTCTTTTTGATCTCCACCTTAGAAGATGAACAACCATGCACGTGTTCCCTCCTCAATCTTTATTTAATTGCTTATTTAACAACAAACTAGAAAGCACAAAAACCCATTTGAGTTACACCAGCCAATCACTGCATTTTCTCAACTCTTCCACATCTAGAACAGGGGAGCTTAAATGTTTCAACTGGACCAAAACCATCAATGAGCACAGAAAACCCCGCAGACCAAACAAAAACCAAAATCACAGAACTAAAAAACCAAACCAACCCTGAAACTCTAAAGAAAAAATAGTTTAATCAATTTTGTTCACAAGCAACTTTTCAGAGAACAGCTAAAGCCCAATTTCTTACTGAAGTGGAGGCTGGCACAGAAGATGTCAGGCCTTGAGCACAGTGCAGAAAGGCAGGTCCAGCCTGCAGAAATGCCTTGGGTGGGTCTCTTACAGCTGAGTTTTCAATCACCCACACTCCCAAACACTCCTGTTCCAGTCACCTCGCCTGCCAAACCAAAAGCCAGGCACAGAAGGTGACTGGCTGAATGCAGAGTCCCAGCCTCATCCTTTTCCAGGCATTGTGGCTGTACCACACACAGCAAACTCACAGCCACGCTCAGCCTGGGCTGGCACAGGCAGTGCAAGCAGAGTCAGACCTGGCCTTCACTGCTGGCAGATCTGCACATAACCTGAGAATGTGAGCCTTAAAATGATGGGAGTATCTACTGCTCCCCTAAAAATGCAGGATTTCAGCAGCCTTTTGTTTCCTCACTTCCTTTTCCTCGACCTTTGGCTGCGGTGGTTTTTATAAGCAGCAAAAACAGAAATGGCCATCAGTGATTTTGGAATGAGGCAGAGAAGGCAGAAAAGCACGGCAAGGGCTGGCTGGTCCAAGGAGCCAAGCTGGGAGCTCTGCACCCCCAGCAGAGAGCTCTCTGTCACTGTATTCCAGGAACAATGCATTGTCTGCTCCTTTTCCTCCTTTTGCTTTCACAAGCACGACCCAAACCAACAGAAAGCACCATTCTGAGATAAAACCACACTCGGGAGAGGAGGAGAGACCAAACTGAAGCTGGGCTGGACAACAAGAGAGCTCCACAACTCCCCAGCTCAGCTCTCTCTGACCAAGCCTGCTGCTGCCATGGCCAAGCTACTCATCCTCAGCACTGCACCACTGGAAAACTCCCAGCAGCTTTCCTACCTCAGCTTCCAGGTCTGGCAGCCTGAAAAACCAGACTTTTCATTCTAAAACACTTCCAAGTGGGTAGAGACACCCAAAAATGTTTTAAGCGTGGCAGCCAATGATGTACAGCAAATGTATACTGCCCATGTGACACAAATATTCTATTGGCATGGAAATTCTAGACTAAAATAAAGCCAAAGCCAAAGAAATTTCTTCCTGGGAGGAAAAAAAGTATCAAATACCCCAAAGTACAGTAAGCACTTTATCTCATTCAAAAAAGTATTAATTTTACCTGGTTGTTCTTAAAAAGCACCATCAGTATCTTTTTCCACATGAAAGAATAACTCTTTGCTCTTGGGCTGGGATTGCTTTCTTTGGTAAATTCAACATCAACACCTCAACTAATGCTATTTTTGTACAGAAATTTTTTACGGGTTTGTTGCTGGCTTTCCTTCTTCAGATGAGCTTATATGAGCTCCTTCCCACTGGCATAAAACAGGCAAGGATGACATTCTTGCACCTGAACAAAAATACAACTGGTGCTCCCAAACCTTTCCCTCACCTAATCCAGGTGCTCCCTGGATTGGCATTTCTCCTCTCATGGCCCCACATTTATGTCTAACAACAGGAGGCTTTCCTAATATCTGCCTGACCACTCCTTTCAATGAAAAGCAGATCACAGACACTGAAAAACATAAAACTTAACAGGAATTCTACCTCAGGAAACAAACCAATCACCTCTCCCTTTCATCACAAAGCTCCTGGCCAGGTGTCCATGAGGTACTGCAGGCTCAGTTCCATGCTAACATTTGCACCTGCAGAAGGTGAGGCAGCAATCAGGCTTTATTTACTGCTATTGGATTGTGTTTTCACATCTAAAGCTGTTTGAGTCCCACTTTTTAAAATTAAAGTGTTAAAGGAAATTTCAGGCCAATATTTATACAAGCTAACACAGAGTAGAAAACTCTCTCTTCTTAAAAGTTTTCTGATTGCTTTCATCCCCTACCAGCACTAATGAATGTGGTTTAATGCCACCAGATCAGCCTCACTGTGCTGAAATGCCACCTGTGTGACCCTTAAACGAATCTGCACAGAAACACCAGCACAGAAACTGCCTGTACAGAAGGACTGCATCAAAATGTTTCAGTGACAGCCTTAATGGAGTCTTTTCTATAAAGAGAGGCTAAATATTTCATCTGTTTACAACTCTCCCATCAGCTGTAAAATCCCATTTGGGATGCACTGAGAACTGGTGTAATTCAGTTGATTTGCATTGCTGGCAGAGTGAAAAACCTTTCCATTTAAGCATTAAAATGCTGAACATGCTAAGAGAAAACTTAATGGTGTTTTAAGCCCTCTCTTTTTAGCCATGCAAAGAGACTGAACTGAAAGATATGCACGTGATGCTTTTGTTCCAGAGACCACCTAGAGGAAGGGATGCAGCCTGAGAAGGCAGGAACCTGGATTTCAACCAGGCTCAAGCAAACCCCAACCACAGACAAGAAATCATCAATATTGGTTACAGACGGGGCAAATTTAAAGAGAGCCCATAGTGCTTTTCTTGCTTATGAATTCAGATTTGCACAGAAAAGTTATGAGCAGCTGTTGGCCAAGTGAAAACAAGACCTCACTCTATTTGCTCATGTGAACAAGTTTATTCAAGCCTGGAAAAACAGACACTGAGTAGAGGATGACAATACCTCAAACTAGCAGAGCTCCAGCCCTTGCCTGCAATGGGCACAGAATTAGAAACAGAGATGGAGGTCTCTTTGTTAGACCTGAGCAAAGGATATTAAACCAAAACAAACAGGAATATGTCTTTGGTTTCATTAGGAACCAGCACTCTGCATTTTGAGGTGGCCCTCAATGTATAAATGTTTTATAGATGACACTGCCAATATTAACTGACAGACACCTCAGGGGAATAACAACATCTGATTGTCCAGGTACAAACAATGCTCCTTCCCAACAGACTGAACCTCCACAAAAGTTCAGCCCCAAGAGAAACAAACACAATAGGGATGTTTACTGAGCAGCAAAATATTGGTTATTACTCCACCTGCAGGAAAAACAAAATGTTTTTCATGGGATCCAAAATGGACTGAAATAGGTCCTGCTGTCCTCTTAAGGATACCAAAGAAGTGAGAAACCCTCTGGAAAAATTCTCAGCCTATTGCTCTTAAAGGCAGTAATAATAATGATAATAATAAAGAATATTCCAAAAATCCCATTAAAGGTTAATTGGCAACAGTCTTTTATATTAAGCTCTAATGCTCTCACTCAGACCACTGACACAGCCTTGGAAATATCAAAGATCCACCAGATCTCATCTTGCCAAGATGTAAAATACACCCCAAGGAAGTTCTCCTCTCTCTCTGCTCATTCTCATGCAGATCAGCTCCTGACACATCCTTGGAGACTGCTGGGGGACAGGCAAGAAGCTGCACTACAGAAAAACCCCAGGGATTCCACTGAATCCCTCCATGGCTCCTGGAGCTCGCACAGAAAGGAATTTCTCAGTGCTTGGCAAGCAAGAGGTTAATAGCCTATATAAAAAACACCTCCAACAAAAATGTTATTCCAATTGTATTACATTTAGGAGCCCTGAGGGTCATGGGGTAGATAATCAAAAAGGACAAGGAGGAAATTAAAAAAGGGAAGAAGGCAATCAAAAAGGGCATTTAGAAGGACCCATAATCCTCCATAGGAAGAATACTAATTATACTACTGCATCATCTTATAATTAACCCTGATCTAAATTTTTTTTTTATTTTAGCTGTAATAACTTTCACATGTACAATGATTTGATTGCTAATTCTTGCCAGTTGTTCTTGAACAGCTATTTTAGGGTCTGTAGCTACTTTTTACATAGCAGTTTAACTCTCATTTATAAAGAAATAAGAAAATATTTAGATAGCTGAATTTTTTGTCATCAGTCATTCCAATTAGCACATTGATTTCCTTTTATTCTGACAGTGCTGGCTGCTACACTCCTTTCCTTTCTGCAAAAGTCTCTTCTATTTAGGAGTGAAATTAATCTCCAATATAAATCAGTGTGTTCCTTCAACTTCCACTTCAGCAGTCAAACTTGGCCATACAACCTCGTGATGACTTCCATCTGTAGTTCATATTTCATTTAATAAACGTGGGATGTGCTGTAGCCAGCAAATGAAATTCTCAGCATACCTGCATTCCCCAGCAGACCCTGCCTGGGCTCACCTGCATTCCTGGGGACCAGGCACACATTGTTTTGATATTTCCAATGACTTAGAAAGAAGCCTGAGTTGCTGCCAAGCTGCAGAAAAGCACCAAGGTTTGGGAGAAGGTGCTGCCCCTGCATGAAGGTTTTTCATTTCTGTGTGAAGCCAACATTAAATCCAAGCTAACCTGAGCTGCTGACACGTGCAGTGATTTCACAGGCAAATCTGGCAGCAAAGGTGCTTAAAAAGTGAACTCTACAACCAATCTGGAGGAGTGAGAAGATTCAGCAAACAGCCTGACCTCAAAGGAAGGACTCTAAACACATCACTTACTTTTTTTTCCTTTAACCTTTGGATTCATTCTAGCCATGCACCCTCTCTGCAGATAAAAAAGCAGATGTGCTCCCCTCTAAGATACAGACACACAGCAGCAGAAATTGCTTCTAACTGAATTTTTGTAGCCTGATATGGAGTTACCCTCTAATGTTTTACACATTCTGCATGTATCTGTAAGGCACCTTGGTAATTAGTTCTTAATGGTCACTAGATTGTCAGCTAATTAACATTTGGAGGGCATTATTCCCAAGCCAGGGCCAATCTGAGGATGGCAGTCTCTCAGACTTCCTCCACAGGCTGTGCATTGGGAGCAGAAATGTTTTCTTAGATCATATTTTAAAAAACACCTTACTACAGAAAGCCAGGGCCTGAGGGTTTTGGCTCCCATGGTTTATGAAACATCAGCTTCACAGAACTCTGGAGACTGCACTGTGTGGTCAGCAGAATGTGCTCTCTGGAAAAATGTACCAGTCCTCTGGAGGAAACAGAACAACAGCAAAAACCAAAGGCAACCCTCGTGATTAACTCTGATTTCCTGCTGGTGAACCAAAGGCGTTCTCTTCAAAGCAAGAATTAAACCCTGATTAAAGGGCAACCCCCAAACTTTAGTTCTGCATCAAGAAATGCTGTCTAGGCATGGTAATAGTTTGCAAAGAGCAAATAATACCAGAATTTCTTCCTATATGTGTCAAAACATCTGCATAAGAATTCAGGAAAAAGGAATGCTAGCTCCCTGGAAAATGAGTAAGAATAGAACATCCTAAAGTGTGAGTAGCCCTGTTTGAAAATCTCAGGCCTTTTTTGTTCCTTTGAAACCCTATCTTAACCTAAATGCACATTCTCAATCAATATTTAAAAACACCAAAGTCACATCACCCTGAGGCATTCAATGCATTCTCCTATTCCTATTATTTTCCATGTGATAATATAATAATTTGAATAATTTGAATTGATACTTGCACTCTTCGGATAATATTAAAAACTGAATGAAGGCAAGTGCAAACTTCTATTGCAGACTGCAACAGAAGTTTCAGAATTAGGGAGTAATTTTTATTTAATAAAACATCTCCTCTGACTCAGAAACACTGGCTGCAGCTGCAGTGATTTTGTCACAGGAAACTGTCCCAGCAGCCAGTGTGTGTTTTCATTTTGCTGGCTTATCTCACAAGGTAGCAGTGAAATGAAGCACAGAATTACCTCATTAATGACCTATCGTTCCTAATGCCTCCTTTTCATATTCAAACAAAGAACTGAAACAGCCAACACTTGGAAACATCAGGAAATGGCAAAACCCAAAAATGGCCAGGTTATGAATGGTGAACAGGCACATCCTGCTCTGCCCTCTCAGCTGTGCACTCACAGAATGCAACTGATGATGTTCAAGGCTTTCTTGGTTAAAAGTTGTGCAGTTTTCACCACTTTTGCCCCGAGTACCTGAAGGTGGTGCCTGCTGCAGCTCCTGCAAACTCAGCAGTCACAGGGAGTAGCAGGGAATTTTCTGCCTCTCTGGTTAACAGAGCCCTCTTGTCTCGCCAGGAGCCTGACATGGAAACATTTTCTGTGACTGACAGAAGCAAATAAAGCATTAATTCACCTGCTTTCAACTACTGCTTTTATGGATAGAACAAGAATACCTAGAAAGGGTAATTGCCACTGAAAGAGACTACCTGCTATTGACTTTTTTTGCTTTTTTTTTTTAACCACAGCTAGCAAAAATACCTCTAGTATAAAGAACAGGTATATTTAAAAATATAAATACATTTGGCAATAACTAGAAAAATAACGTCACAAGACCAATCTGCATAAGAAACCAAACTTAAAAGGGATTATCAGGCATTTTTTGGTGTGTATGTAAAATAATTGCTGGCTCAATTGAAAGGCTCCACTTTAAAAAAAGAATCACCTTGAATCCACTCATGTGCAAGTTCCACTGTACGGACTGGGGCTGACTGATAGGGAAAGAAGTAATCCTTGATGGAAATGTTTTTAAAGAGCATTTTGGTGCGTGTGAGCTTTCTTCAAACTGCTGCTGCTGGGCTGCCCTGTGGTGCTACAAAAACAGCAGCAGGGCTGCTGCTGCCCAAGGTACATTTGTTTTCAAAGGGGTGCAATTTGGATCTTGTGGTTGGAGGCAAAAGCGTTTCATGGTGTGGCTCAGAGAGCCAGGAATCATCAGAGAAAAAAAGCTTAAAGTTCCAGCCAGCTAAACCCAGGCTGAAGTTGTGCTAAGGAATAAAGCAGGAAGGCAGCTCAGCAGTGACAGATGTTAGCCTGGAAATCAGAGGGGGAGGTTTGTATGTTCAATTTTTGTTTTCACCCCTGTTCTGCTTCTTCCCCAAGAGCCAGGCTTGGTGGGAGCCCCACCTCCAGGAACTACTGAGATGGGACACTGATCTTTGCAGACACCACAGCACCTCCCTGCAGGGCTTTCTGCAGCTTTCAGCATGTACTGAATGCTGATGGCAGCCAGAAGCTGATTCTTCTCTCACTCATATGTTAAATAAGCAGGCTCCCAAGTCCCTCCTGTGCAGCATAAAACAAAAAAAAAAAGGGAGGCAATAATTTTAATACTTTAACTCAAATAAAACTGAACAGAATACTGATGAAATATTGCTTTACATAAATTTCTCCCCGCTGAAATGCAAAAAGCACTCTGCAAACAATAGATGTGTTATTCTAAGGGGGGAAAAAAAAGAAATCTCATTTACAATGTTAGGCAACCTCAGCATAGGCCCACTCCATCTCCCCTAGCTCTGTTATTGGTTATCCAAAGCCAAGCCAGCCCGTTACCTGGATTACTGACAGGCTGACAATGGAATTACTCCTGGTACAAAGCTGCTTTGCAATCAAATTTAACTTCTGAGGTTGTGGGGATTTTTAACCACTGAACTACAGTTCACCTACTTTTCGCACAGCAAAAAAAAAAAACAAAAACCAACCTACCGTTCTCAGAATTTCAGTTTATCAAAGTTGCCCTGAAGTTGTCAAAGGGACAAAAAACCCAAAGAAACTACATAAAATACTCCCTCCAGCTCAGTGCAAAATAATCAAAGCTCAGAGGATTTGTGCATTTTCCTGACACTGCCCTGTCCCTCCCTTCTCTGAGCACGCTCACCCCACCAGAGATAAGGGCCGAGATATGACTCTCCTTGGCTTTGAAGACCCTCACCCTGTGTATGAACTAAAAAACTCTGCCTGGGGTGATGTGCACTCAAAATATGGGCCTGGGAAAATGCAGGGTTGGTTTCTAGAGCTGAAACATTTTTTCTGTTTAGAAAAAGCTCTGAGCTCTCACAAATGACACTGAAAGGCAGAGCGAGGCTACACAGATTTACATTTCATGGGCAATCCTGTGACATAACTTGAAAATTGGCAAGGGAGGAAGGCAGGCAGGAAGAGAGAAAGATACTAATTGGTGAATATTCCGAAGAAAGTTAAGTGAGATTAGCAGTAATTGACACCCTGCTCTCTAAGTAGGTTGCTCTGTCTAAAAGACACTCAAGGCAGATAAGGACATTTGGATAACGAGGGGAATATTCCCACATGATGGATCTGCAGAGCCCAGAATCAGGCAAGCTACGTGATGCTGAAATGAATTTTGTCTTTTCTTTGGATACCTTTTACACAGTTCTGTGTATGCACAAGCATTGGGACACTTGTAACCCTTTACTCAGTTCAGTGCTCAGTGCTCTGTGAGTGTTCTACAAACCCTGAGACTGAACAGCCCAGAGCTGCAGAGCCAGGGACACCAAACATTCTGCTGGCTCAGGAAGCCAAGGGCTCCTGGCAGGACAGATTCTGGAAACTCGAGCTGAGCCCAGCCCAGCCCCAGCATTGGGCTCCCTTGTTGGATCTGGGCTGTGGAAAGTCTAGAACTGGTGTGTGTGACTGACGGGGGTGCATTTGCCACGCTGGCACCTGGGGGAAGTGGATGCATCAAACGGGATCCTGATTCAAATACTGAGGGAAAGACCCCAACCCTCTTAACCGTGTCTGGCTGCATTTTCCTTACACCAGGAAAAGGCATCACAGGCACTCCAAGCCTTTGATGCAGTGGCCTTGAGAGCCACAAACACCCTTTTTCCCAGCCTGCTACCTGCAGGTGACTGAACTGTTTCCATGCATTTCCAATTGCAGCTGATTTTCTCCTGGTTCTGCTGTAATTGGCTCATTTGCTTTCAGAAATGCTTTCAGAGCCGACTTCAGCTTCAGTGACTTCCCAAGTGGCACTGCCAGACTGGAGGAAAGAGCCATTAATGCCACCAGGTGAGCTCTGCAGCCACCCTGCTGACAGAAGTGAACTGTGACCTATAAACAAGTGACACTCACTGAAATCTCTCTGCATATGAGAAACAGAATTTTAGTTACAGACTGGAATATGCAAAGTAAACCTGAATTAACTGTTCATAGAGAATAATCTTTATGGTAAATTCTCCCTTTTTCCTGGTTATGAATAGGCTTTGGTTTTCATGAATTCACTTGTGATTTAAAGGAGTTTGACTTTTTGAGAAGGAAAGGTAAATTAGCAAACATTGCCATTCCAGTCAGGATCCAGTCTCTCAGATCACAGCCAAGTACTTGGTTATTTAACCAAGGGGGATGGTCCTCTCCCTGATTGGCTACTTGTTTGTTTGTGATTTAAAAACAACACTGAAGGATGAATTAAAGACTTTTATAAACTGACTGAAATTCAACTACTGGAAAAGCCTGAGCTCATTCTAACACACACCAGAGCCATGAAGTGAATGCAGAGGGTGCACAATCTCTGTACTTAGGGCACTAAGTGTGAGCACTTGCCTTGCCAGATCCTGGCTTTGGGTGCTGTGCTGCTGGTCCCACCTGGAGGATACTCAGCAATGTGGAAATGAGGCTCAAGCCTGCTTGGGCTGCTTGTAAAACACATATTTTACCCATCATGTTCAGTGCAAACAGGAAACCCACGAGAGCTGAGTCTGGGACCATTCTCAATTTTGTCTGTACCTGCTTTTCACCAGCTGCTCCATCTCTTAGCAAATATGGGTGAGAATAGAAAAAAAGGAAAAACGTTTCAGGGATTTGTTGGAAAAAGAATTGGGAAAAACCCCTCAAAACTGTCTGACAAAAATAATTGTAAAAGCCCTGTGCTTTTCAAAATAATATAGGAAGTAATTTCAACTGAACAGTATGTATCAATGTTCCTCACTTCAGTTCTGAGACAAGGCCAGTGATTTCTGTTTCTCAAAGCTTTTACTGTGAGTGGAAAATGAGCATGAGCTCCCAGAGCAGAGCCCCCTCCAAGAGGCAGAGTGACAACAGCTGAACCCCTGTCCCCTGAGCTTCAACACAAACACAGGAAGCCAAGGTTTGGCCCTTCTCTCCCACACAGCCCATCTGACAGGGACTGCACCTGAAATCATCCTGCAGGACCTGTATGGATCTACCTGGCACTGCCCGTGCTCAGCTATTCCAGAGAAAACCCACGGTGATGCAATTCTCTGTTGCCTCATCTCATCCTCTGCTCTCCACGTGTTTTATTAAAAGTTTGCCATGGGAATGTATCTGAGTAATGGGCAAGATGATTTCCCCATGCCCTTTGTTGCTTTACAGCACCCATTTCAGAGTAATTTCCACAAATGGGTACACATATAAGGTCTGTAGCATTTTTCTATTGATCAGTTTATGACATTTTCACATATTTGGGTACAGACAAATACTCAAGCTCATCATCTCTATATGACTGTCTTCTTTCAGTGTTTTTGCCTCCAGCTTCACTGCATTGACAGAAGGTTTATTTTCCACAGGTAGCTGTAATTTATTCCTGAGCACTCACTGATCGTCAGTCAAAACAAAGACCTGAAAGTGAAACTTTGTCTGAGAAGAAAGGTTACAATGGAAAAAGAAAAAAGAGATTTGATTACTGTCCCCACGGTCCTCTTTAGTTATGGGAACACTTGAGGTTGTTCACTCCATTCTGTAGGGTTATTTTATTAATTACCATCAGATTTACTGCAAGGGTCATTAAACCCCCATGCTCAACACTTAACTGCCCAGTGGAGGTGGAAACCACAACACACAGCTCTACATTCAAAAGCAAAATAATCCTACACAAAAAGCAGTCAAATAAAATAAAATAATTCCAGGGGCATGTAAAGTAAAACCTGATCTTATGCAAGAACTCTGATTGTCCATTTAGAATACAAAACTCTGTCAAGGCTTATGGTTTTGTTTGGAAAGGCCATTGCTATTCCTTGATGTGAACCAGAGCCTGGGAGATTATTAAAGGCAGGAGCAGCAATTCTGTGAGGTTTTGTCAAAGGCAGCACAGCCTCTGGGACAGGGTTCTGTGAGTGAACAGAGGTAAATAACAGTAATTGCTTCGTTAGACTGCATGGAGAAATAAAACCTTTTCTACTTATGCAGAGTAAAAGTCCAAACCACGGCAGGAAGACTCAATTTCAGAGAGAGCCTGTAATGAAATAATGCTGCTGGTTCTGCTCGCCAGAAGCTCAGAGGGGCCTTTGAAATGGAAATGTCCTTTATTGTACAGCGGAAACCTGCGAAATGAAGGATCTTGTTGCACAGAAATTGATATTCTTTGAACAGATCAGTCTATTTTCCATAACAACTCTATTTTCGAGTTAGTTACGCCGCATCCCTTCAGCCTCCCCTGCTCTGCAGGCTTCCCACAAGGTAACCAGCATTTGCTAATCCTCTTTGGGCCTGACAGGACAGTGAGTCACAAGGAAAGCCTTCGCTGCCCAGCAAGCACGTGTGTTTTCAGCATCTCCCTCCAACACCAGGCTCTTGCCAGCAAAGTCTGAGTCACTTGTGTACCTATGGCAATAAAGTCACCTGTCGTGTTCTCCTGCCATGCTCTGCCTCTCTGGGAAAGCTCTTTTCTTACACATTTAACAGCAGCTGTTTGCAAGGTCAGCTCACGGGTAAATCTTCTACCAGATATTGTTTTTCCATCACCAATTAATTTCTGGAAGAAACTAGGCCACCATTGGGCAGTAATGATTTTTTGGGCATTAAATTGGGCAGCATCCTAGACAGTAAAATTTGTAACTCCTTACCCATGTACCCCATGACACATTACACTGCTTAATGCAACAATCTTTCTACTCTAATAAACAGCTCTTAAAACACCAATAAAATCCCATGTAACTCTAAGCACCTGTGCTTTCTATTTTTCTGTGCATTATCTGCAACACTCGCACCTCTAATTAAAAGAAATTAAAATATCACATGAAGAAAAAAGTGGAATATAAGGTTAAGTGACTTGAAAGCACTGCTTGGTTCTGCCTCAATGGCCTGGCAGGGTAAATGATGTTCAGTTGGCTTTAACAAGGGAGCCAGAAGCAGAAAGCTTTGGAATCCCATCCCAGAGTGAGATTCTGCTTTTCAACACTCTGAAAAACTCTGTGAGTTTCCAGGGTCTTAATTTTAAAGGGGGTGGGGGTGATGGGGATGTTTGAGAATCTAAAAACCAAATGTGTCACTTGGGTTATGTGGTGCTACAGCACCAATCAGTATCAGGAATAAAAGCAAAGGCCTCACAGCTCAGGCTTGGTTCCATCAGGCCTTCAAACATATTGTTCTGTTTCCTAATCCCCTCTCTTCCATCTTCCAGAGGAAATTCTGCTAAGGAGGTCAAAGTTTGCTGCAGAGAACATCTGTGTTCACTCACTCTGAGGCCAGGCTGGAATGCAGATTGCATTGCATTTACACAACATGAACTTTTGTTACATCTAAACTGAAATGAGACAACAAGCAGAGTGGGCTCCCAAGTCTGCACGTTTTGTACAAACAAATTTCCAAGTTTCTGTTTCCAAAACGCTGCCTGAAGTTCACACTGGTTCTGCCATGGGCTGCAAGAGGGAAACTTTACACCCAGAGTTCCACTGGCAGAAGAAAAACCTATAAATATCAAACTCATCTGCAAGGAAAAGCCCTCTCCTTTCTCTGATCTCTGCTTGGATGAAAGATGTGGAGGTTACATTTCAAGAAGCCAACTGCACTCAGAAAAGATTTAATGAAACATCTGCCAGCAAGCTCCTGCTAGTGACATTAATCAAAGAGATGTTTTAGAGAGAGGACTATGGGCCCATCTGCCTGTTTGCTTTTGGTTAGGAATCTGAGCAGGACAAGCAGTGGGGATGCAGAATGGTAGCACAAGATCTCACCCATAAAATGCACATCAACACAGATCAAAGAATGTTTGCTTTTTTTCTCTGCCATCTTCCAGCAGAAAATCAAGCCCTTTGCAGCTCTCTGCCCGAGCCAAAACCAAAAACCTCATGAACAGCATTAGCAAGCAAAAGGTTCTAACTCTCAGACAGCTACATCTTCATCTGTGAGAGAGACAACTGCTACAGCAGCACTGGCAATTCTGAATCTCAGAAGAGCTCCAGCTCAAGTCCTGACCAACAGCCGATCCCACTGACTCCCTTTCACTATCCAGAATGTTCCCTTCTGTTATTTCTGTCTGTTCCCAATCTTGTGATGTGATTAGAGTAGATGATTACGCTTACATAATAGTATCAAATTAATTTGCAGCTGAGCACAACAGCAGAGGAAATTGTTTCGAGTTCTGAAATCTCCCCCTCCTCAGTTTATTTCAGTGACATCAGGGGATTAAAGCAAAATGGGTCAGTAGAACACTGCTGGGAAAACAACCAAAACATCAGTCCTGACCTTGTAAACGAGAGTGAGAGAGACTGCAAACAAAGCAAGAGGCTTAGCGTGCTCTGCAGCAAGAGCCATCAAGGTGAATCTGCCTCCTGATCACCTATCAGCCTCTGAAAGCTGACAGGATGGCAGGTAAAGCCACTCTGCTCACAGCCTTACAGGAGAAACAGCTGTTTTGGGAATGCTTCCCCAAAATTCTGCAGCACAGACTCATTTAGAGTTTAACTTTTTGTTAGTGTGAGGAAAATTAATCCACAAGCAGCAGAGGTTGATGTCCCAAAAGGAGACAGAGGAGTCCTGTCACTTCATTGGAATAAAGGCAGAGGCCATGGGGCATTTCCCCTGGGGTCTCTCAGATTTTTGGAGGATGCAGCCTCCTTTTATCCTAATTCCTGGCTGCATTTGCCTCTCTCTTTCCCCATGGGCTGAGGGATTTGAGAGGCACAGACTTTCTGAAAACACCCAATAGCTGAGACCCCCTCTAAGGTATAATCACCCCCTGTTGTCCTTCCCTTGCACCACTCAGTGGAATTCCTTATGGAATTTATGGATCTTCTCACTGTTCCTCTCATTTCTCCATATTCAGTTTTATGTATCTGCAGACATTTGGTTTGTTTGTAAATGCAAATTTCCCTGGTTCCATTCATCAATCAGTGGAATCCTCCCATTGTTTCCTTTATCTCTTACTGGTGATTTTATCCACTGGCAAGACCCACAGCTCTGTTTGTGAAGACAAATCCCTTATTCCTTTCAATAGGAGACAGCTTGACATAGACAGGAATAAAACTGCTTGGACCCAAGGTGGGGGCATTCAATAACCCCCAGTCTGTGCAGAGCTGATGTGACCCCTCTGAGCTCTGGATTCACTAACCCTGCATGGCTCCTCTCTCACTTTCTGCACAAACAATTCACTGCTGCTGGGATGCTGAGATGGGAATCATCTCAGAGGGCCATGGCCATGTAATTTTTTAGGACTCCAGAAAGTCTTCTGAGAGTGCTCAAAGACAGTGTCTAACTAGCAGATTTATGCTGACTGTTAAAAGCTAAGATTTGGTGCAGGAAACAACCATCAACCACCCCACAGAGCTCCAACAGCTGCTTTGTGATCACTGCTAACCCTTCATGCACAAGGCACCCACAAAATATTTCACTTTCCTTTGGAAGATGTTTCTTCAACAGCTACTCCTTAAAGCTGGCTGGATAAAGAAAATTTGGGCCTGCATCCAACTTCTCAGAAATAGCCAAATGACTCCTTTTGCTGGCTGTTTGTCTTTTCATCCTTCCAATGCAGACATGTTAAATTAACACAACTTCTGGTTCAACAACAGCTTCACTTTTTCACTCCACAGGCTCCAGCAGCACATTCTGTGTTTTGCCAGCTCCAGGAGCTGAGCTAAGCACAATAACTGGGAGTGGTGTGCATTTGCATGCCACTGTTGCAGGCTGCACCAAAACAATGCCACTCCTGCACCTGGAGAAAAGCAGCATTTTAAAAAAGATATCTGGGCTCTCAAACATTCAAATTTTATCGTGGTACCATTTAATTTCTTTCTTGTACTCTATTAACAGCTCCACCTCACATTTATGCTTTAAAATACAATGTTAGAAATGTAGATTTCCATTTTTACTGAACTCAGCACCCTCCAATAAGGGCACTGTCACACATCCATTCAGCTCTCAAAATAATTCTGCATGACTGGAAGTTCTCTGCTACAGCACCTACTTACTATATTTGATCAAGTGTTCAGTGTCACAATATGTTGATACCTTTAGTCTCTTCTTTCACCAAGGTAAAATAGACAGGCTTTTTCTTGTTTCTAGAGCACATGAAATGACAGCAACTCTCCACATAAAAATTTCATCAGTGATCATGGTGAAAAATGATGAAGATCACACAAAGGCAAGAACTCCCCAGCTCTTTCCTGAAGTGTTGTACACACAGCACAAGGAAGTCATGCTGGAAGCACAACCTAAACCCACTTTTCCAGTTCCTTCCTCTTTGTTGTTCTCTATCAACATTTCAATGCTTTGATGAAATGCAGGTATGAATACACAGACATGCTGTAATTTGCTGTGCTTTTCCTTCCCCCATGTCTGTAATTTCTACATAACTAAGAAAACTTGTATTAATTTAATTTACACATAATAAGGAACACACAACTTTGTTCCTTTGACCATGCAATCATGAAACTTGCTCATCATGTTATTGGATGACAGCAGAACAGCCTGTGGTCACCTTGATTAGATGTTCAGTCTGCTCACAGATTTTATACTGCACATGTTGAGAAGGAAGCATTAAATATTACAAACTTTCCATATCCTTATGCTGACACTCTCAGCACCACACATGCTATTCTATACTGCTCTCTGTATCTGAGATACAAGAGCACAAAGCATAAAAGAAAAGAAAAAAAAAAGAAAAGTAGAAAAGAAAAAACAAATCAGGGGTCAATATGTTTCCTCCATTCTGGTTTTGTGTATTTTTCTGTCTTTAACGCTGCCCTAAGGACATTTCTCTTACATAATTTCCCCATTTAAAATGAAATGGACTTGCACAGGGGCAGACTGGAGAGGGAATTGTAGTGTTTGTAACTTGTCTAAATTAGTGAAGCTTCCAATGCTGTCAATGAAGGATTTACATCTGAAACCAAGCCAAGATGCTTCCTAGACTGACCCATCACCAAGGTTTTCTTATCAGAACATGTTATTCCTTTCCTGCTTGTACTGCTGGATAGTGCCAAATGATTAATTAGATTAATTCAGAAAGACAGGCACTTAAAATTCCATAGATTGATTCCCTGCCTCTGCTTGGCCACCCTAAAATCAAAGTACCAAAACCAGCTGGGCAGGCCAAAGAATCCCTTACAAAATTATTCCATGGATTGACAGAGAACAATTTAATCTGCAGAATTTATGAGTTCTTCCAGCCTCACTTGAGCAGTGCACCAGATTCCTCCATGTGATCATGAAACCTTTCACTGTTTCAGCACCAGAACCCTCAGCCTTTGAGCTTTGTGCCACCACCACCAGTGCAGCCTGCAAGAGCCTCTGGCTCACCAACGATGCCAACAGTGAACTCAGCATCACCAAAGCTCCTCTTCTCCCCCAAATCTGGAGCTACTCCCATGGATGAACTGGGAACACTCTCGGCAACATCAAATATCACTGACGTTCACAGGCTGCACTGAATAACCTTCAAATACTCTAATAAATAAATGGGAATCTGGGCTCCAACTCCTGTGGCAGGCTGAGCTGAGAAGAGCAGCACAGCATCACACAACACCAGTTCTGGATTGTGACTTCTGTTTGAAGAGAAGGTTGTGGGCAGTGGCAATATCTTGAATAATTCTGGTTAAATTGCTGTGCCCAGTCTGCCAGAGCTCTCCATTCAAACACCTTCCTGGAGCAATTATTCCTGCTTTTAAATCTGGAGGTTCCCAGTGATGGCCACTAATGCAGTGAAGCCCTAAGAGAAGCCTTCAGATCTCATTTCTCTGCATGTAAAGCCAGAACATACAGCCTGATCTATGCCAATAGCCATGAAATCTATGACAAGCAGCTGCTGAAGATAAAAGCAGGAAATCAGGCAGGATGAACGTTTTGGATGGCTATCTCTGTTGCTTTATCATGGACTGAAGAGTTAATAGTAGTAGCTGTTAGGGCAATTCTAACACAGACAAAGATCTACCAATCCAGAGCACTTGTGTCACACCCTTTAAACCTTCCTATTGTTTCAAACCACAAAGGGAAGGAGACATCAATGCCTCTTTTTTTCTTTTTTTTGTCGGGCAGAGGGTGGGTGGAGGAACA
Source organism: Petroica traversi (assembly GCA_025920805.1). NCBI lineage: Eukaryota > Metazoa > Chordata > Aves > Passeriformes > Petroicidae > Petroica > Petroica traversi. Next base: position 4,257,189 of record JAHLSL010000053.1, on the reverse strand, counting down.
GGCAGGAATGGATTCTCTTGCATAAATGCCTGGAGGGTCATTGATGGTTGAGGTTAAACAAAACGCCAGGGATTTAATCCAGGTGCTTTGAGCAATGTTTTCCTTAGGCTTGCCTAAAACACCAACTCCTCACAGGGACTGCAGCCAGCACCACTGGCCAAGGCTTCAGGAGGAACCTCTGTGTGCTTGCCCTGATGGATGGGTGAGCAGAAGACAACGCTGAGTTGTAGCTCTACTCATTTTGAATTTGTGCCTAGGAGAAATTCCAGCCTCAGACTCCAGTGCTTAGGATGGATGATACTTTGAGGGGACAGCTGAGGGCACTGCACTGCAATGTGCAATTTATGTCTCCAATGTATTCTTAAGCCACTACAAATTAATCATAAAGAAATCATAAAATACATACAAGCACTTGAACCATTTGAAAATATCTCCCCAAGTATCACAGTGAGCACCAAAAGTAAAATGAGATTGGCATAATCTTGACAGAAATGGGCAGAGCTTTCATAAATCAACTGTTTAAACACCTGAGTTTTCATACCACTCCAAGTTTTTGACCACAGTCGGGCCAAGGATCTTGCATAAAAATGTAGGATTTTGAATAAAATCTTGCATAAAGGATCTTGCGCAATAAAAAACATGGAAAAAGAAGGCATTATTTTGTGATTTTAGGGATATTTTTAATAGAAACACAGCATTACAAACCAGCAGATCAGCACCTTGTCCAGCCCTGGGATGTCTCACACACTGAGAGACCCTTCTGACTTTCTGCCAGGGCAGGGAGGCAAGAGGGCTGCTTTACAGTGAACGTGCACTCAGCAGTGCAGAGAACCATGTGCTTATTTCCTCAGACAGCAGGAGCCAAATGAACCTAATGAATGTCATTTTATCTGCTGCTCTGGCTGTTTAGAATAATAAACCTACTTCAGTCCTTGATCTCTGCAATTTCTGTGCAAGTTGACCCAAGATTAAGTATCTAAGAAAGAAAATATCAAAGTGTTAGAAACCACAGCTTTTTCTTCCCTCTCTGCTAGATGTTGTCTAATGAGTTCAGCAAATGATATTCAAGTTGCTGTTTTGCTGATTTGAAGTGACACTACCTGGTCCTTGAAGGCACAACCAAGGCCCCTATGTCCTTATGAGCAGACCTTTTATTGAGTTGTGGTCTCTGCTCCTTATGTTTGAAGTGTTCAAACCTTCCCAGAGTGCTTAAAAAAATTACACCCAGTAACAAAAAATCCATGTTCACAGATAAGACAGCAGCCAGTCTGATATCTGTCATTTTGAGCAAAATCAGAGTTTCTGGACCAAAGAATCTGAAAATCAGTTCTCTCCTGGATTTACCCATTTTTTCAACCTATGTAACACTGGACAACTAAGCAAGAAATCCAAAAATCCCGGTACCAATCCCGGAGTGTGAAGATTGGTGACACAGATTCAGAAATATCTGGGGAAGCACGGAGAAACAAAAGTGAAAGGTAAATTTCTATGGCACCGTCTGATCCAGTCCTTTCTTCAAAGATCTAATGTTTCCTACAGAAACAGATAAATCCAGGAACCAGAAAAATCAGACAGAAAACCAGTGCTGGCTTCCTGAGCAAAGGAGTGAGACCTTTTTTAAAGAAGCCATAAGACTTTCTGTCAACTGATGGCAGCAGATGTTTCAAGAGGACTAACAGAATATAAAGTTTATTCCTGCTCCTGAAGCCACAGAAACACTTTTTTCTCTTTTGGGTTTTTTTGCTGTAGTTCAAAAGAACTTCAGGGTTCCCTTACTCGTGTCCCCAGCTCCTTGGAGTTCAACACACCAGCCTAAATATTCATATTGAAGCAGTGGCTTTGAGATTTTCACTCAGCTGATTTGGAGGGATGGAAAGAAGAAAGTGCAGGAACCAATAATTTGTGTTCTTACCTGACTGCCATGTAAAACTCAACCTTACAAGATCAGTGTAAGATGGAATTCAAATTGGGAAGGAAAGAGAAATACCATGAGGATCTCATGGAAACAGATCATGCTCAGGAATTCAAATTGGGAAGGTAAGAAATACCATGAGGATCTCATGGAAGCAGATCATGCTCAGGAATTCAAATTGGGAAGGAAAGAGAAATACCATGAGGATCTCATGGAAACAGATCATGCTCAGGAATTCAAATTGGGAAGGAAAGAGAAATACCATGCGGATCTCATGAAAACAGATCATGCTCAGGGGCTTCCAGCACCTCGTGTTTGACAACTACAGCAGCATCACACATGAACCTCTGGATCTGGGCTGAGGAACTCAGAACCCTCCCAGCTTTATTAAGCAAATAAAACAATTAACTGCCAACAGGTAATGAAAACAAACATTCAGAAGAACTGTTCCATATCCCACAGAGCTGCCAGTGCCTGTGGAGCAGCAGCAATTCTGAAGCTGGCAGCGAGCTGGCCCTTCCAGCCAGGCTGAGTCAGTGCCTCTCCTCAGACAGAAATGACTTTACACCCTGGAACACAAGAGCCCTGCACTCCACCTGTGTTTCCTCTCTCTCCAGCCTATTTTTTGCCTCCTACCTGCCTGTGCTGGTGGCTGAGCTCTCCCTGCAGGCTCGGAGGGCTCTCCCAGAGTGACTGGCACGTTATTAATGGAGAGGTGGCTGCTGCCTCTCATTTCACTTCCACTGAGTGAAAGCACCTCAGAACTAATTTAGCTTTCACTCACAGGGGAAGACACACTACTCCAGCAAGAAGTTCGCTCTTCTGCTGCCTTTAGCAATAAATTCCCTTTCTTTTTTTTTTTTTGTTTTAACATTAATAAGGTGAGAGAATAGAGTATTTCCAAAAGAAATTAAGAAATGCAGAAGATAGATGCAAGTGCAGAGGCTCCCTGTGAGTAACCACCAAGCCCAAGTCAGAGAGATAACATGAATTCTGCAGCAGATGTACAGGGTGGAGAAGAGCTCCACAGGCAAACAAGCAGTAATAAACCCTGTGCCTTGTGCAGAGTTAAGCAGGTCTCTCAACCATTTAAAACTTCTTCCCTGTTTGTGAGAGTTCTCTGTGGCAACAAATGCAAAACTCCTGTGAAATTAAGGACTATGGAAATAATTTCGCTCCCCAGGCTGAGAAGGTCAAACAGATTCAGAAAGTACTTCATAACCATCACTGTAAGAATAGAAACCTAATTAGAGGCCAGACTTTGTTATCTAGAAGAGATCAAACTCACTTAAAGCTATCATCTGAAACATATTTTTTAAAGACTTTCCCTTGATTATTAATTCATTTACTCGCACTGCACACAGGTTCACTCACACGAACTGCCAATACAGTGGATTTGTGAGGATCACTGTTTGTTGCACTTTCTCCTATATATAACATGTCTCCTATTTTCCTGGTTTGGAGCTCTTTAAGACAGCCTATTTTACATTTTGCATTCTTACACATAACTTTATTATGCACGTACAATTTTGTGTTTTCTACTGGAGCAGCAGCAGTGAACTGCCAGAAGCCCAAGCTCAGAGATTGTACTGAATCCATGGGATTGGGAGGTTACATCCAAGGTACCACAGGCTCTCCTCTGCCATGGAAACAAAGCCATCAAGAAAGGGGAAAGAGAAAGATTTCTCTTGCCATGTGCATTTAAAGATTTTCCCCCTGTATGTCAATTAAACAGAGTAGTGGAAGTGTCAGTTAATCATTGCATGGATGGATTTGGATCAATATGAAGGATTGACATGTGAGTGCCTTACATATAAGGAAGATTTTACTGATTTTAATGGGTACTTTCTTATTCCTTCATATTTGAATAAATTGAAAGCCCAGAAAAGAGTAAAAAAGAAAAATAATTACATTGGCCTGGAATGATTGAAACTTACTGTGCCACTGCTGCAGCAAAAGGGGTGAATGTTTCTTTAACAGGCAAGTATAGAATGAGTGCAAAATTGAATGTACTTTATCTTTCACTTTACCCTCATTTGAACAACTTTTAGACTAAGTTTGTAAGCCAAATATTCTGCAGTGATATTTTGGTTAGTGTTTATCTTGGGCTCATCCACCCTCTACTTCTTACCCTGTACTAAAGACTGAAGATAAAAATCAAACAGAATTAGATCACTATTCCTCAGGCTAGTGATAGATGCTGGGTAGGGAATCTGAGTTTAAATTTCTTTCTACCCCACAATTATCTGCATCCAGAAAATTATTCAAACTTCCTTAAAACAAAACAAACCAAAAAAAGAGCTAAAAGCTGGAGAGCAGTTACACAACCCTTTTTTTTGCATATAAAAACATTGTTGTAGCTTTTTGCTTGTTACTACCTATGAAAGTACCAATTCCTCTTTCCATTATGCAGTTTTTGCTGGAGAGCAAAACTACCAGACAAATGTCTTTGGAGACGTTGACCACATTATTTATCTGTGACATTCAAGTTCAAAACTCCATCCCGAATTACCCAGCTCTGTGTGTGTTTGTACAGACACACAAACAACCCCCAAAGCCCAGCTGCTGGACCTTGGAGTGTGAGCTACACCAAGGTGTGTCCCTGTCATTCCAAAAGCCTTCCCACTGAAATGGCCAGGTGCAAAAGCTGCTGTGAGATGTGGAGGCTGCTGAGGGTTTGCAGGAGATGAGCAGCACCTGAAGGCACCAAGAGTCCTGTGTGGATGTGAGCACTTTAATCCCTGCCTTGAGATATCTAAACTTGAATATTGCAGACATTTAATAGAAGGCAAGGCTCATCTCCTCATGGACTGAGCCCTCCTCAGATATGGCTTCTGACTGATTTGAGCTTTCTAAACTTAACTCAGTGCTTGCTGAGGGATCACATTGTCTGAAGGCTGAGTTTGCATCTTGCTTTCAGATTGTTCCACTCTTCCACTACTGGCAGAACTCAATGTTCCCGAGCCAGAAAAGCTGCAATGAAGAAAGGGCAGGGCATTGGTGCAGTGCCTCCCCTTTAAAGCTTCCTGAAAGTGGAGTTCAGCTCTGTCTGCTTTAACAAGGAGTAATCATCTATTGTTAAAAATTCCTATCCCCACCCTGCTATAAACAGAAGGAAGATGCTGGAATGGCTGTTTGTGGTGACAAATGGAGTAGGACAGCTCAGATGTGACAGTGAAGAAAGACACAGAACACCCAGACTTCAGGAACAGCTTTTCAAAGCAGCAGTCTGAGTTTTCATTACTCTGTTCCACTTCATGGTTTCAGCTTCATTCTTTATTGTGGCATTTCAACAAGTAGGATAAAGGTAAATAAATAAGTGTTTATCCACCCCCCAGAGCCAGCTGCTTTCTGCTCACCCCACAGCCTCCCACAGCACTGAGGAGGGTCACACTGAAAAGGATATTTAATTGCTAAAATTAACTAAAACCCCAAGCACAGTGTCATTTAAATACGCATCTCAATTTAATTGTAGTTATTTTTTTAGCATTACTAAGCATTTTTATGGGAAATGCTAAGACTGAGCACCAGCCTTTGCTGAAAAAGAACATTGCACTCCTTGAGGACCCTCAGGCCTCCCTGCTCTCCAACCACACACAAAAAAGGTGGGACAATGTGTGAAGAGTTTGTAGCCCTGACCAGGCTGGGCTCATCTGGAGTCACTAACAAACATCCCCAGATTCCATTTCTATTTTCATCTCTTCTTCAGGACTTGTAGAGCAGCACTCACTCGGATCAGTCACTGCTTTCTCTATTTGAGAATGACTTCTGGCTCTTCTTGAAATCCCTTCTGGCCCTTCCATACAGTCAGCATAAGAATTTTCCACTGATAGGACTTGCCAAACTTCTCCTACATCTATTTCTATTTCTCTTCATTTTTCTTGCTCCTTTCATTTTTTTCCCCTGCATGCTGACTTCCCAGTTCCTCTTCTACTAAATTATGCTCTATTATTTCCACAGCCTGAAGAACTCACAGCTGAAGCATTATTTCTAACCTTATTTTGTATTCCTAGCACGTCCTATAATCTGTTTTGAGTGTTATTTGCAGCCAAGATGCTGACACAGCATCAGTTTTGTTTTCATGGTTTGACTGGGTAAAAGTGTGCCTTACTACAGGCACTGGGTCAAAAACACTCAGCTCCCTAACAACAACACAAACACACTTAGAATGAGCCTTATTTTTTCAGGTGTTATTGTTTCTAAGTGGCAGCTGCAAAGCCTCAGCCCATCTTGGAGGAAAAAAGGGGGAAAAATGATAAAGTGAAATGGTATTTTTGTTGCATATTCTGTTTATTCCTTTCTCCATTTTAGTGTGCCAGTTTTTTCCAGAGAATAAGCATTCATACCTGATCCACATCAAAAGTAACTGTGGAGCATGAGAGGGTCCCCAAAAGCTGTTAAAAAAATCAAATAACCCCTTCTTTTGTCAGAAATTACTGGTACCTAAACTGAGTAATTTATACTATAGCTCCTTGTTGTATGTGTTTAAGTACCCAAAGTATTCCCACCTCTTTTTCCCCTTTTCATGTGAAATGATGCTTTATGAATACACATAAATGAAAAATCCTGTATCTAAGGAAGTCTGATATGTGAACCACTGTCCCATTTTATAAAAAGACCCTTTTAACAGCCAAACCAACTCCTTTAGCACTTGGAAGAAAGCCAGTAAGAACAGTGAAATATTAACTTCTGATAACCTACACTATCCATGTGTTATGAAAGTCTAAGGAAGTTATTAAGAAAGCTTAACTTAGTGAGTCACTAATAAAAAATATTGCAAAATCATCACGCTTATTTATTTGATGTATAGATTGCAAATATAAAGTCACTGCCAATCATGCAAATTCAATGCATTAGAAAGAGTCATGGAGAACACTCTTCCACTTGTAAATAAACTCCATATAAACTGGCATGAACAATTTAATTAAGAAAGAAGCACAATTACAGAGGACTCAAATGCCTGAATAACTACAGGGTTTAACACCCAGCAGTCCAAAGATGTATCACTTTCAAAACAATTAACTAATAATGGTACTGGAAATGAAGAATGAGATAACTGTGGGATCACACTGCCACCACCTCAAATAAAGGGTCTTTTTCCTCTTTCTTTTCTCCCTTCTTCTTAAACCCCAAGGAGGTAACATGAACATAAAGAAAACTCCTGTTAGGGTGGCTGGCTCCTTGGATTTCAGCCTGGCCAGTGGGAGAGAGGTCACCAAGTGCCACAGGTCTCCTCAGAGTGAGCCAGCAGCCCTGACCCGGGACAAAGGCTGCAAACTCATGCCAAGTCACTCAGCAGGGCTGCCTGGGGAGGAGGCTGGGCAGTGAATTTCCAATCTGCCTGCCACCTGGTCTTGTTCTGCCATTACCTTTCTGGTTTGGGCACAAGCTCTGCGTGTTGAAAGGGCTCCCTTTTGTCAACTCCTACGTTCATGTTAAGAAGCAAAAAGTTAAGTGTCCCTACCCCTCATCAGGAGCCATGTGCAAGGCTTTGGCTGCCTTCACTACTTAATGAAGAACCCACCACCAAGAATTTCCTTAGCTGGAAGTTCCCAGGTGTCAGCAAGGACAAGAATTCCATCTCAAACAGCACCTGGATGGACTCTGTGCTTTGCTCTCGCTCAGTGCTGACCCCCCAGCCTTTAGCCCAGCAGTCAGAGGCACAAGAACAGTGGGCACAGAACTCAGCAGAACAGGCTGGGTTTCTGTCAGAGAGCAGACAGGAGCCAGTGACACCCCCAGCCTCCCCAAACACCCAGGGATTTGTATCCATCAGTGCCTTGAGTCCCAGCAGAGACACAGGAATCCTATCACACACGTGTGGGCCACCCCAAACCTGCAGCACCAGCCTGCCCCACACCCAGTGAGGAGGTACAGGGACCTCCAGGGAGTTTCTGTGACCTGAGTGACACCTGAGGGTCAATCTGGCATTTAGTGACTACTGTTTGTTACTCCTTTTTACATTATGGGGGTCGGAGGGGGAATAATCCAGAAAACTTGGGAAAATCAGTAGGAAATAGTCTTACAAAACTACATCTCTCATAGATTTCAGGCTCCCAACTTCACGCTGGGGAAGGGTTATGTTTAAGCAGCATACGTAACAGTTATAATCTTGGAATCTTGGTTCAATACGAATTTTTATTTATTTCCCTTTTTTTCATAGCAGAGTGACTTTTCCCCCCCCAAACTCCTTCAATACTAACTCTATTTAATGCCAAAAGCAAGAAAGGATGGGTAGGCATAATCTGACCAACCTTACTTATATTCAGTTTGGAAATATTCCATTCACTTCACCTGGACTGAATTCTCAATGATATGCCTAATTATCTCGGTCTTAAATTTTTTTTCATGACCCATTTTAGACACGCTGGTTCCAGCACCAGCAGAAACACTCACTGATGATGATGGGCTGCTTCTATTTTTTCCCAATTTACATTAAACTACCCAGGAGGTCCTCTAACTCTTACCACAGCCAGGAAGCCCCAGGAACTTGACCAAACCAGGCTCTCTATAAGCTTGACGCACCCTCCTTTTCATGTGGCTTTTGTTTTCTGTTGGCTCTGCCTTTTTCTCTGACTCACTGCTGGCTCCACAGTCACACAATCCCACACACTCAGACCCTGCAGCTCCAGCCTCAAGAACCAGCCCCTTTCCATTTTATAGACGTGCTGTACCCATTTTTTACCTCGGCAAAATTGTGATTTCTATCTGAGCCTCCCATGCAGAGCACCACACCTGCTCTGCAGCAGGAGCCAGCTCCAGGTGCAAATTCCAACGCCCTAAAAAAACCCTCCCCTTGTGCATGATTGCTCTGTCTCCTGTTCCTCTCTCCTCTTCGGATCCATTGTTTTATTCTCGCTACAGAATTTGTATTTCAAAAGCAATCTTTGCTCTCTCTCCCCCTTCCGCTGCTCAGACAATTTTTTCACCCTGAAGAACTGGAGCAATCATTTCTGTATCCCTCAAATTACACCCTCATCTTTTATGCACATTGAATTCTCTGCTCAGCTGAAGTATCCAGTCTTTGGGACCCCAGGACCTATTACCCTGTTGTGCTCAACTGCAGCTCCTTGCAATAACATCTGAAGGCTTTCTCCTTCCCACCTTTCTCAGGAGCTCCATCAGCTGCTCAGGGAGACTGCAGCCCCTTGCTGAAATCCTTCTCCTTCCCACCTTTCTCAGGAACCCCATCAGAGACTGCAGCCCCTCTGCTGAAATCCTTCTCCTTCCCACCTTCCTCAGGAGCTCCATCAGAGACTGCAACCCCTCTGCTGAGATCCTTCTCCTTCCCACCTTCCTCAGGAACCCCATCAGAGACTGCAGCCCCTTGCTGAGATCCTCTTGTACAGAGACAGATCCTGACTTGATAACACAGATATTTCCCAACTGCTTGAAATATGCATTAACATAGAAGGGAGGGAAGAAAACTGGGGAGCTCTGAAAAGCTGCAGCTGAGATTGACTCTGTCCCATGTGCACACAGAGCACACCATTCCAGGTACCTCTGTTGTCTCCCCACCTCTGCTCGGGGTGCTGCACTATAAAAATAATAAAAATACAGCTTCTGTATTTTCTGGGACTATAAAAATAATAAAAATACAGCTTCTGTATTTTCTGGGACTCTTTGGGAGCTACTGAAATCCATGTGCTAAACAGCACATTGCATAACACTGCCTGGTTAGTGTTTGCTTCTTTTTGCCTTCCACCCAACACCTGTACACCAAGCACAATTTAGCAGAGACAGCTGAGGAAAAAATGTAGGGTTCTCCTTCTCACTTCGGGGTAGTGCATTACGTGCTCTTTATTACATTTCATAACTAATTTAGCTACTTGCAGTATATGGTACATATCAACATGATCAGAACTTCTTTTTTTTCTGTTTATCATCTCATCTTTCACAGGAAGAAAATAAAACCAATACAAACAAAACCCTAATATTTCTGTCAATGCAAGAACAGATCGATGGATCAAAGCCAAAGCATTCCCAAGAGGAAAGCAATAGTCTCTTTTGCTGTTAATGAACAGTCTGTTGTTGCAAATTCATGTAGGCTTTAATTTAATAAACACAAATGGATGAATGTGCTTACAGGATGTCATCCCCTTCAGGCTTGAAATCACTGACATGGAAGAATTGTCACACTTCAGTGAATTGAGTGCTACTCCCTACCCTTTCAAACCTCATTCACTGTGGCAATACAGACATGAAAAATTAAATTTAATTTTATAACTAATTCTTATGCCTTTTGCTGAGTTTGACTCTTTTGCATCGGAATTTAAACGTTACATCCTGTTCTACCCGACTTGGAGATAAATTGGCTCAGTCTGACTAAAGAAAAATTACAAAACCCCTTAGCTTGAGCACAGACTTTTAATAAATAAAAAAAAAAAGAATCAAAACCATTCAGAATTCATTTGACCTCATGTGGGTAGACTTAGTAAATGAGTCTACTAATGTCAATAAGCTTCAATCCCCACATAAAATTTAGCTCAAGTTAAACTATATTTATTTACCAAATGCTGTGACTGTCACTTAGAGGCTAAAACCTGCAATCTACACAAGCATTACACAGAGCAGTGTTTTTAATCCACTCCATGAAACAAAGAACAAGCACTTAACCCTTGCCACCTTGAATAGCAGTAAAATATGTTTTATACAGATTTTACTGCATGTGAGGCAGGGTTTAGTGCTTCAGTAAACACTATTTTCCCTCCCTGAGCTGAATGGCACTTGGCTCCAGCCCCAAACAATTAGCAAGGAGCACATTTTGGGGGAACAGATGTAATATAGAGATCAACTTTAAAGAAAAATAAATTAAGAAATCTTCCTAATGTGTTTTACAGTTTGACTGATAGCAGCTTGTTAACTCAGGCGTGTCTCAAAGTTTCCGAGACACACCGGATTTTGGGGCTTTTTTGGGGGGGAAGGTGGGTTTGTTTGGTTCTTTTTTTTCCAGGAAAGTATTTTCAAAATGCCATCAACTTTGTCCTTTGTTGGTTGCAAGGGTTATACCTGGCTATAAAAAACTTAATTTGAACGTTGCTTCCTTTAATCTGCTTGGAGAAATTTATCCACGTATTAATTGGAAAACTGATCTGTGACTTGGAAAAATCAGATCTAAGGCATTTGCACCTTGCTGTGCTCTAGGATTGATATGAGAATTAATTATCAGAGATGGAAACAAACACAAAGAATCCCAACAAACAAAACCAAAACAAAAACCCCTAAAAGTGGACTCTGATGCTTCTTGCATGGAACTCTGCCCTGCAGAATTTGTAAGAAATGTACAATGCACATAAAATCTCAATTTTGCTTCTCTTAGAGTTACAGGGAGACAAAAGAAGCTGGAAGAGCAGAGGAAACCAAACATTCCACCAAATATACAGGCTACAACCTTCATACCACATCAGCTTCATTAATTTAAAGCCATCTTCAACATTTTAATGGAGTGATCACCTGGCACACCAACCACATCAGTCATGTCACCCAGTAGTAAAGTATATTTTAACTTAATTCATTATAAATGTCTTGCTTCAAAGTGAGAAACGGGGGCCAAAAGCTCACCTGATGGGGAATGTAAAATTCAAAATTGTCAAGCCTCATTTCTTGTGAGGAAAGCAGCCCAAAAGCCACAGCTCCATGGTTGCCTTTAGCCCTTCTGAGACACAAAAGGCAAACTTTGCTGAGTACCACAAATGGTGGCAATAAAAAGTACCACAGAAGGGAGATTTTAAAAACAAGCTAAAAAACCCATGGTGGCAAAGGATGAAACTTATTGATTGATAAAGTTCATCCCCAAGACATTCATATAATGTAATGTTCATATAATTCATACAGGGGAAAATGATAGAAAATTCCAACACTGAAAAAACACAACCTCAGCTACCCCTGGAACGTTCACAAACATTTCCTAAAGAAGGTGGAGTCACTCTAAGCACATCACTAACTCATTAACAAGCTTATTCTACTTATTAAACTCATTAAATCTTCTATACCATCTGAGATGAGCCTATCTATAGCTTTGTGTGAGAGACAAGAACAGGCTCAATTCACAACCTGCACAGCATCCCCCTGCCTGAGCTGTGTGGCAGCACAGAAGGACAAGCACGAGCTGAGCCACAAAAGAAATCCTGTTTCTAACAGGATCATGCTGAAGAAAACACAGAATTTCTGGATTTTCAGTCAGGCCAGGCAGGGCTGGCTGATGGAGCTCTGCTCCAAACTCCCAGGTAAATCATTTATTTCACCTGAGCAAACCAAGCAAGGAGTGCTCTTCCTGCTCCTTTGTTACCATTGTGAACCACCTCAGGTTTGGGGTGCAGACAGACAGACAGACAGACAGACAGACACGAGTTACAGGCATGAATATCACTGCTTTGGGGTGCTAAAGCTCCTGTGTTCTCACAGCTGGCAATCCTCTAAATGAGGCAGGAATGACCCCGTGTTTGCCTTAATGAAAAAAAAGGTTGGATTTTTTCACATGAATGCTAAGCTGTATCTTCAGATGAAGGTGAGAACTGATGAAAACAAAAAAGCCACAGCCAGATTATGGCACTCCATGCTGCCTGTCTTTGCATCCCTGGAATTGGACCAGGTTTGGAGCTGGAGAACAAAAGAAGGCCATCTCTGTGTGAATCAGAAGGCTCTACAATAAATCTGATGATAAAGCCCATGCTTTCATGCTCTTCAGTTTTATAGTTTGGACTGCAGATCCAATTGCACATCAGCATCAAATAATTAGGTGTTTATCCTAACCAACGCAATATTTTCAGAATTTATATATTTTCCTGCAACTTCTGGTGCCTTCTTGGTGTTCTAAGCAGCCTCAGCCTTAATTTCCAGATGAAATTAGAAAGACAAAAGGGTACTTGGCAGCATTAGGGCCCCACCAGATCACCTGCTGCTTGCTAAGGCAGAATTACAGCTTCTGTTTTCCCAAAGTTTTGAATCATCACTTGTTTCTGCTGAGTGATCCAGCTCCAGCTAAAAAGGCACCAGGACATAACCAGCCCATATCTCCTCACTGGGGAGGTGGAAGAGGAAGTTTCAGTCTGGAAGATGCCTCTCTCTGCACAAAAAGCTACATCTGGATGATGACATGAAAGGCAATGGCTCCAGCAAATTGGGATTTCCTGCTAGGAAGCAATTTTGTGCAAAGACCTCATAAGTGACTGGAGTCAGAACTCTCACACAAATTCCCTAAGCCACCTTTTGCTACAGAACTGAAGTGGCATGGTCTGGTTTTGCACCATTCTGTACCTAACACAATTCTGAGCACGTGAACTGAGTAACTGGAAGTGTTATGTAATGAATGGTGGGGAATACTGGTCATGGACAGATGTCAGCAACAATATTTTGGGATTTCATTCAGCACATTTTTACAGAAAATATTAAAGCAGGATACACAATAAGAATGCTAATTTAGTACCAGAATTTTCACGTGCAATTAGGAAATACACAACACTGAGACGTAAACTCACACCCAAATTTGGTTCTGCAACTGCCATCAAGTGCTATCCTACTCCATGTCTAATTTCAATAAATACATGACTTAGGGGAGGGGAGCTGCATTTCAATGAGTAAAATCTTTATTTTTGCTCTCCCTGCTTAATGTATTTCTCACTGACTGCTGGAGACACTAAAATCCATACAAAAAGCAGGAAGTGCCCACTCCATGGCCATGGCCTTGGGGAACTCTACGGCACAGACTTACACACCACTTTGAGGGTTTTTTGCCCTTTTTAGGTCCATTGGCCTGTGCCCACCTGGAGTTTGCCATGGCAGCTCATGGAGGCTGCCACTGCACGAGCAAGGAGTGGGAGAAAATCACATTTATCAGGTAATCAGTGCTGGGAATGAAATGGAGCTGGCTGAACACAAACTTCATGGTCCCCCATGAACTTCCTGTGACCCTCTAAGGAACACTGAGCTGTTCAAACCCAGACCTACTTACCTTTCCTTTAGCTGCTGCTGTTTTCTCTGAAGCAGTTTTTCCTGTAAGCTGAAGTGGTTTTTTATTTAGACTGACTCACTAATGTTGATGGGGCCTAATATTTAGGTTAACTAAACCTCTGAAAAGGCACTTTTCACATTTTACTACAAATCTTCGCTCGGAAAAATAGAAGTCGCAATGTTCTAGACAGGCAAAGAAAGTTACTGTGAAATTAAGTTTTTTCTAGGGATACCTGGGGAGATTGACATAATCCTTTCTTATATTAGCCACAGACCTTATTTTCAAAGTAAGTTTTTTGAATATGAGCAAATACTAACTTCTCACTGAATGCCTATAAAAACACGCCATTATTCACATTTACTTTGGATTTATCCAAGCACAATCCTGCCTGTAAAAATCACCTCCATTTCGAGCAAATTAAGCTGAACTAAACAACTTTGGAATTCAAGGTTGAAGGCTTTGCAAGTACAAGTAAAACAGAACAAAACCCCAGCCTGCAATCCAGTCACTGTGCAGCCACGTGCTGTTGGCTGCTTCACTGGTGAACACTCCATGAGGGGAATCCTGAGTGTGGAACTCCACATGAACGTGGCAAGGACAAAATGCAGATTGGCACAAGAGTGCCATGGATTTCCCTGCTCAGCCTCTGTCCCCTGCTCAGGACAGGAATATTCTCCAATATTCCAATTTCATGGAGGTGGCAGGCAGCAGCTTGTGCCCTAAACCAGCTGCTCTGGAGCCATCCCTCACCCCAGGATGTGCCTCTCCCTGCTGTCAGAGCCTGCCAAGTGCACTAATGGACTGGAAATTTTATACAAGTTGGTTCTTTACCTTTTTTTTAGATTTTTTTTTTATATATATATTTTTTTTAGATTTTTTTTTAGTTTTTTTTTTTCCCAGGGTGGGACGTGGCGTAGTTTGAATCTTCACAATTAGAGCTGTGAAGTGATTTAATCTCAGCCACTTGTACGCACACTTGAGGCTGTAGAGAGATAAATGATGCTGAGCTCTACTGCTGGCACTCCTCAGCTACACTTACAGAGCAGGCATGCAGAAATTAAAGGATTGTGCAGGACCAAGACACAGACATCTGTATCACTGCTGGAAATCCTGAGTGATACAGAGGAAAAGTCTCTCATCTAGAGCCACCAACGTGACTGAATAAATTAAATTAAAGGACAGATTTCTATCATGATGGTAGTTGGGGTAGTGGTGTTGGTTTTTGTTTGCTTAGTTTTTTGTCCAATTCTAAACAGAGAGAAGTCTGGAATATCCAAAAGAGACTATTCTCAACAGAGAATTCTAGCCCCAAAAAGGATGAGCTTCTGTAATTTTAGGTATCTTTTCAAAATTCCAAAATGCATAACTGTGTCAGGGAAAAGTCTGGACAGCTGTACAAAAAGGAATATGCAAAACCAAAGTACTTAGAAATTTGGCCTAGAACATTACAGTAATAAAAGACAGCAAATACAGGTTACCACAGAGGAAGGGATCTACGTTTTATTTCCTGGTAAAGGAAAATTAGAAAGGAAACATAGAAAACAAAACAAGGGACTCAGTAGCTTAAAAGATATACATTTGATCCCTTAGGGTAAAGGACAAAACCATGATGCACTGAAGTCCCTGTACAGGACAGAATGAACCATAAAGAAAATTTAGGAAAAAAAATAAAACAGAAGAACATAAAGAAGAGAGTGTTAAGTAAAATGCAACTCCTCAAAGAATTAAGTAGTTCTCAATAAGGTAAAAAGTGGAATGGAGGAATTCGATAGGAACCAGCACAGAGATCACTCCAGGTAGGCAAGGAGCTGTTTCTAATCTGGCAAATTACTTCACTCCTGATTAGGACAGTAATTAATACATTTCTGAGTATCTGTAAGCATAGAGGAATTTTCCAGAGCACACTAGAAATTCTGAACCAGGAGGAACCTGACTGACTCCATGACAGAAGGAGCCCCCAGCAATGTGCAGCTCTCCAAGGAGCCAAGGACATGGATGTGTAACACTAAATTGTGACATTTGAAGGGAGAGAGCAATGGCAGGGGTTTTGCAACTACACAATCCATCTTCTTGAGTATTTCAACTCTGTTGAGAACAGGAAGGGAATTTATAGTGCTTCTTTCAAATAAGAAATACTTTAAATAAGTGAATAGAGTGGAGATTTGGATTTCATCTGAAAAACACTAAAGGATTAGGAAGGCAAAATACAAATACCAAGAGAGCCTTACATCATCCCCTTTCTCACACACCTAAAAGTAATAGGCACGTAAAGAAAGTTCTCTCAAGTCCTCCTATGGTGAGGTTTTAGTTTAACATTCAGAGGATTCCTTGGTCACCTTCACTGCTCCTTTGAGGCTGAGCCAAAAAGCTTAAATTCTTCAATTATGCCAGGAAGTTCCAGTCAGTGTCAAGCAAATTATGTTGTTAATAAGGGATATCAATTTGTGCATCCATGTAAGCACTGGCCACCCTCTGCTCGTTTTTAATAGTTTTGAGAGCAGCACTGAGGTCCTGCTGTCTGCTCCTGATGTTTTGTCTCTGCTGCGTGCACTGCTCAGAAATACTGAGAAACAGCAAAGTAGGGCTCTCACTGGCTATTACACAATGCAAAAGCACGAGGGGCTCTCCATAAAACCCCTCAGAGCTGAGCCATCACCTCCCCTGCTGGAGACAAGCCAAGGGAGAATTGGGGAATTACATCTTGCAAGCCCCATGACAACAATTTGCAGTGTGAAGGTGCTGAGAGGGAAGCAGCGGCACCAGTTTGGAGGAACACTGGGACATCAGAGCAGCACAAGACAAAAGAAGGAACAACTGGAAAACAAAAGGCTCATTTAAGGCTAAGTACTGGAGCATAAACAGAGTACTGTCAAAGCCAAGGAAGTAAAAGATAAACAGATGAAATGCACAAAATGGATCACCTGTATTACAGAGAAACCCCAGATTTGTGGAAATACTGTTTATCAGAGGATCACAAGGATGAAGCTCTAGGTTAAAACATGTCAGACTCCCAGGCTTACCAAGAGAGGTTATTTGAGAGGGAGGTTGCCAGGAAGCAAACCTGAGTTTGCTCAGCAGCACTGTAGGGCTCACAAGGAGGCAGGAAAGCATCCCTGGAGCTCTCACTGCCCAGCAGCATCCAGTGCACAGCCCAGCCCTCAGGGCCTGCTGGTCCTGCTGGAAAACTCCAGCAGAGCTTCCTCTCAGGTGATGTTCTGCCTCCAGAGTCCTTCAGAGCCGAGTGCCACAGGAGCACCTGGCACTCTGGCTGTTGGCTTGTAGGTTTGTTTAAACACGACTTGGAGCTTCCCATCTCTTCCAATAAACACCACAGCCAAAGTCTACGTGTTAAGAAATATTGTGGTCCAAAAGCCATAAATTGCTGTGGGTTTCAATGGCTAAAACCTTAGGTTCACACCTTGCCTAGGCAGAAATTCTGAGGAAAGTGTTCCAAACTCACCTATCACAGCACCAAAAGCAGAGGCCTCTTTGGTTGTATCCAACACAGCTTTTCATGGCAATATTACAGGCATCTGATTCTCTTCATAAATGTATCCAGCATAAACAGAGCATTGGGAATATCAAAGTAGGCTCAATATTCAGACAGCAGATAAAATGAGCCAATACTTACAGGATACATTTAGAATATAGGAAAAAAGATATCTTTGTTAGAGCTTTTTTGTCTTAATTAGAGAAAATTGCAATGTATACAGCAGTGTTGCAAGGCAATCTTCCAAGAGAGCTAACGAAATGTATGAAAATACTTTTACTGAAATAACTTACACTGATTTAAACGTTTCCCTTCTTTATTTGATTTGGCTTGCTGATCGCTTAACTGTCACCAATCCTGCTCTTGAGCAGTGGCAATGTTTAATGACAATCAGGCACTGCAGATGATGTGTTCATGCTGATTAATGCACTTCCCAAGCTGCTGGCAGCTCTTGGCTTGCCTTGTACCTTGCACTGAGCACCCAAGGCTGCACTCATCAGCACTGCTGCTCTGTCTGTCATGTCCTATTGCTGCACCATCTCCGTGTGTCTGTCTGAGCCTGCCTCAGCCAATTTACATTACACTGCCCACCCAAACCCACATCTTTGAGGTTCACCCAGCTCTTGATGATCAGGGGCCTGTGTGTTTAATAACGTTTTGCTCTGCCAGTCTAATTAACTCCGGCACTGTATCTGCAGTCAGATAAAATGCTCATTTCACACCACATTAATTTTTATCAGCTGAACATTAAGCAACACAAAGCTATCTATGCTTGGTTTAATTTACATACTGACAGAGCTACAAAGAATTACTGCAGTGACTGCAAAGCAAATAAGTAGAACTGGCATCAAACATGGCTCCTTCAAAATGAAATATTGATTTGCAAGGCTGGCATCCCAAAGCGGAAAAGAGGAAAAGAAAGAGAATGAGAAATTACTTTCCCCTGTTGGCACTAGGAAAAAAAATACACAGTTTGGAACCTGTATTTCCTTAAATGTTATAGCTTGAGAGGGGCATTAAAATTAAAGCTTATTCTTCAATTGACCAAGAAAAGTTAGAGGTGGTGAGAACATTTCTCATGGCTTAGAAAGAAAGGAAAAAGGGGTCAGGAAGGTGGGGAGGGATGCAACGACTGTGTCAGAGAATACAACTTAAAAGATCTTCCTGCTCTTTTCACTGGCTAAATTTAGCTGAGCAGCCCTCTTTTTGTGGACTATGACCATAAGTCAAATTTGAAGGCAGAATATATGAAAGACCCTGGAATTCTAATACATGAATATGAACACAGAAGAAAAATTCTGGGAGCCTGGGATTTTATTCAGGGTCTGGCAGTGACCCTTGAGTGCTGTTTAAAAGCATCAGTGACCCCACAGCAGCCAGAATAATAAGTGTTCATATGAGTCAATCTGAACAGGTAAAAGCTGGCCATGCACATCAATCACTGCCAGCTTTTCCAGAATGCTGCACCACAGTGGTGAGGTGAAGACCTCAGCTCCAAAAATAAAGTATCCTGTCTCTGCTCAACTGGCCAAAGTCAAACCCTCACTCAAGCTAATTATGAATTCCACACCATTTAAGTGTTACAGAATACATCTTCCCTTGGGTTTTAGCCAGTCTTCTGTTTGAGGTTAAAAAAAAATTAGCAACTTCAACTGGGCTGCATTGCAAAAACCTCACAGACATTTAATAAATGAGCAAAATTAACAGAGTAGCACTCTGCCACTTCTGCCTGTAGGTTAACAGCATCTTTTACATCCTGGAGTCTGTGTGTGCCACTGAGTGATCCTCTAATGCTTTTTTCTCCTTCCTCAGCCACCCTAAAGACGAAGGAATGAGGCTTCAGTACCAGGAACATTTCCCACAAAATGCACCAAGCCATCACCACAGCAGCTCCCACATAAACAGGCAAGGAGGACACTCACAGATCCTCGAGGACTGAATAGCTCATGCTCAGTGTTTCTTTCCTGAAGAAAAATGTCCAGGAAAGGACTCTGTAAAACTTCAAGAGCTTTTTTGGGCTCTGTTTAGTTTGCAGGACAGCTACAATTTGGGTGCCCTTCAGCTCCATGGATTTCTGGCTGCCCAGGAAGCTGCCCTTGGCACTGACACAGCCTGTGTGATATTTGAAATTTTCCCTGTCTCTAGGGCTTCCTGTGCTTTCTTGCCCCTGTCTCTAAGTGAGCAGAAGAGTAGATCTGGACTGGGAAATCATGGAATTGTTCCCTGAGGAAACTGGCTACTGCTGTGAAATTCTCCTTTGCTGTCCAAGTCACCTTTATGAGGAGCTCTTTTCACTTCAAAGAGCAAATACAGTTAATAACCTCCTATCTAGAAGCACTAATATTCAGCCTGACTTGTAAGGAAAAAATAATTTCAAAACAGGACATGGTATTATAGCTATTTCTATTGACTGCAGTGCAGTTTATTATTGTATTCCAGCTATTTTGGGAAACGAGTCAACTTAAAATGTCATATTAATTATTTACACAATACTGACAAAAATGAAATAAAGATTTGACTGAAATAATGGTTCAGTGTCTCACTCTGCCTTCTTAATGAACATAACAGGGAACTGCTGAATAATTTTCTGCTTACTCTACCATAGTCTTTCCTTCTCCTTCCCCTGCAAAATAAACCATCAAAAAAAAAAAAAAAACCAAAAACAAACTTCAGGCTCAGACATCTCTGAGTCTTGGACAGGTCAAACAGCATAATCCAATCTAGATTCCATCTCCAGCTAATGCTGGGGAGCTGTTTGGTTTATCTTTAGAGAACATTCCTTCAGCATATGTTACAGTCACTGTCTCAGGGCACACTCGCTTCATTTTCAGCTGTGCTTTGAAATATGAGAAGGAAAATATCCCTGAAATACCATTCTAACAAAAATCAGCCATTGTTTTGGAGCAACTGCAATACAAAGAGTATTGACCCTTCCTGACTTCCTTGTCAGATTACGAGCTGGCAGTTTTCTCAAACATTAAGTCAGTCAGAGCCCAAAGGATAACATGACTTCTAATTCAAGGTAACTGGAATAAAGAAAAGAGAAGAGAGGCTGATTAATTAGAACTGTATAGTGAACTAATTTGCATCCCTATTCTCACTGGTTTTCTAAAAAGAGAATCAACGTGTGTTTGTGCCTCACATCATCTGGTTCTTTCCAACATTAAAAATGACAGGTTTTGCAAGTGGAAAAAAAAAGAAAGAAGAATTTCCTATAAAAAGGTATATTTCCTATTGGGACACAGATGATTTTTACTGAAGTGAAATTTCCTTCACCACTGGTGAGTTTGGGATAAGAAGCATGGAAATTCATTCTTGGATTTCTTCCAAGAACTAGCAGGACTTCCAGCACTGCTGGAAAAATTGAGGGATTAATCTAAATTATTTCATGCATCCTGCCACCACATCATGGGCCAAGTCACCACTTCTGCCCAGCAGACAGAGCAGGGTAACCCTTCCTTGCAACTAAACCTGTGCCTGAGTGGGCACCTGGCACAGAAATGATGCAATTCTGCACCTTCCCTCCACCTCTTTTTCCAGCCACAAAAAGGAAATCCATGACAACTCTCCCTAGAGAGCAGCAGGGCAAATAAGGGCACAGTCCAAGGGATCTTTGCCTTGTTTCTGTGTTTCTAGCACGAGAAGATGCAGCAAACAGTGAGTCATGCCAGTGAATTTTCCATTCAGGACTGCTGAGTGAACTGAGAGGGCTCCCAGCTGCACAGGAGCACCGGGGCTGTGCTGGGGGAGACCCCTCTCAATCCATCCATGGCTCTGTTTCAAACCACGTTTGTACAGCAGTGAATTTTATAGCAATCCCAGCTGCTTTACTGAAGTATTTTGGAGGTCCAAAGATCCTCACAAATTTCCCTCAGCGTAAAAGGCTTCTTTAACTCATTTCAACTGAAGTGGCTCTGATACTTGGAAATAAATCTCACTTTATGGCTTGGAAAGACCTGAGCAAATATTAGCCATGTAAGTCCCCTGTGACTTCCTGCCTCAAAAAGTGATATGAGACCTTGCCAGGGCTATCAAACTGAACTTTAACTCTGCTGCACATTTGCCTGAAATGCAGAGGTGGGAAGAATGGTCTTATGGGTCACTGTCTCTGCAATAACTAATCAAAACTTTTTTTTTCCTCTCTTCTTTTTTTAAAGGATGTTTTTCAAACCACGACAAGAAGTGCCATGAACTTTTGGCTGGCACCCCAGGCACACTTTCTAAAGCATTCCCCATTCTTTATAATGCTGGGGGGATTTTGTATGACATTACTTTCTGCCTTTCTTAGAAGGGGGGGGAATCTAATTTATCTCTCTGTACGTATCTAATGCTAAAATTAATCGATTCCTTTTCACCACCCCATTCCATCCAACTTTCTTTGCCTGGACTCAGCTTTTGGCAGCACTTTGTGCAGGCTCTGTCTTTGGTGACTCAAGTCAGTGGTTTATTGCTATGCAGGCTTCAGGAGTGGAACGTCACCCGCTGAGAGGGAGCAAGAATTGGTCTTGACAGTTTGGATGCTGCTTCCTTTCTCAAAGATGACTTTTCTGACAGCACCAGAAAGCTTTGTCTGTTTTCAAACTCTAAGATATGACAGGGATTCAGAAGGCAGGATAAGACAGACCATGCCAGGTCAGTGTTTTTTGTCTACACAAGCTTACGGTCTCTTTGAATTTATAAACCAGTAAAGATCCTGAGGAAAAGGAGGGGAAGAGCATCTCAAATGCTTGCAAAAGGTCTGCTTTGCTCAGCCAACCCTGATGTATTCAAGAAGAACCACACAGCCTTTGTTAAGCTATAAATCCCGTGCTTAATTGAGAAATGATTCCTAATAAGTCCTGGAGAGCTACAGGTCTTTCTGTCTCTCAAATGGGAAACAATCATATCTCACAGCAACTCATTACATATTCTTTTTGTACCATGAGTTGTTTCAAAACCGTGAAATTAGTTCTGGCAGAGTGTACAGAGAAACACCCATGAGATGAGACTGAACGAGTTATGTAAGGTTTCCACACGTTCCTCATGAATGTTAACTCTTCATGGCTGGAAGTCAGCGTTTCTGGATTAACAAATATTCACGTAGTATATAAAGGAAACAGCTTTTTTCTTCTCTCCCCAACATTCTGTCTATCCAAAATCTCCACAATTATGTTTGGCACAGAAACCTCCTTTCTCCATTGTTCCTTTGATACTCAATCACCACGAAATATAATTTAGAAACAGATTTACAATATTTATAATTCAGTTGAGCAGGAGCTGCCTCTGGTGCCATTGACCCTACTGCAAACTCTCAAAATGTACCAGAATAATGAATATATAAATTGTCATATAGGAGCCTGAGTGGCAGAACACAAGATCAAGGTGCTGATTTGCCCAGTGAGTTGGACTCTCTAACCTGGATAGCAGCAAAGACCACAGGTCTTTTTAAAGACTACCAGTGAGCTTTTAGCCTCTCTAGGAGAATATTAGCCTTGGAATGCTCGCAGGACATTTTCTGGTAGATGCCAGTGATGAAATGCTCTTAAAGATGGAGCTGCTCTCTTATCCTGCTCAGCCTGGAGAGCTACAACAACAGCTTGGGTCAGGTTCATGGCACTGCTCACCAAATGCACACTGAGAGCTGGGGAGACTCCTTGTGCTCTCCTGCAAGTGGGACAGAAGCTCAGGAAACTAAGGCAGAACTCGAGTCCAGCTTTGAGAGCTGTGAAGGAGGGGCTGCAGCTCAAGGAACAGTTGGGATGGGACCATTTGTCACTTTTAGAGTCCAATGCTGGCTAAACCAAGGAGCCTGCCTGTGACACACAGTCTGCAGAGAGAAAAGGCAAGAATTAATGAAACTGAGTGTCATGGCACAGCAGGGTCTGTACAGAAGCACATACTGCAAACTCAACCTTGGATTGCAGGAACACTCATAATTGCTCAGTATGGAAAAAAAATCACAGGAAACTTGCAGTGAAAGCTTTAATTTGTTAAATGAATGTTGAAAAGATTCTGTGTAAAGTCCTCACTGCTCCCTGAGCCTTTATGAGTGCAATCTAATCAATGAACTGCCTTTGCAGACCTGCTCAAGAACAGGCTGTTTAAAATGCACCTCCTTTGACTTTTAGCATTTAACAAGAAATTCAAATTCTTTGATAAAAATTTTTAAAAACCCAACAAATAAACTGAACAGAAACCCCCACCACAACAGAAGCACTCCAGTAGCTCAATTCAGCAGCTAAGATAAATAGAAGTAATAAATTTTCATTATATAGCAGAAGGTGACCATCTCTTTTGAAAATAAAAGAAACATGAAAAAATCTACATGTTACATACACCTTAACTTTTGAAATTGCCTAAGTTTCCAGGATGGAAATGGCCTCATTTAAGGCCATGTGATGTTAATGAAAGAAAACCAGTAAATTTGCATTTTAATGCTAACAATCTTCTGCTGACACAGTCTGTGACATTCATAACGGAGAACAGAAGTCACACACTTCCTGTTAACTGATGGGAATTGGAGTTCTGAATGTTACACAAATGGCAAGAAGAAAAAGTTTCACTGGCTTGTTCTAAAACTCAATTAGGCCATTAAAGGAGGAAACAATTGAAGTTTCTTAAACATTTCTCAAAGTAAACGGTACCCTGGAGTTCAGCAAAACTCCAGGGCTGTTTCCAAGCATCTTCTTTCCTCTCTTTGAATGTTATGGAAAATTGCTCTGAATATGATGCCAAAATGTAAAACTGAAAAACACAGAGGATATTAGGACAGTCTGAATTACAGATGTCTCTAAAGACTAATAGCATAAAGATGTGACCTTAAATGTCCTTCTTCTCAACCTGTCGGAAGATCTTTGTTTCCTATGGTTTACTTATGGTTTAGCTGACTGGAAATGATGATAACCATTCATAGAAATCTTACTAAAAGAATCTAAATTTGCTCCTTCATGCAACCGAGCCCACTGCAAGTGCTAAAAATAGGTGAGATTGCTAAAATCCTCGGCAACTTTTCTCTGCAAGGAGGAACTGTTGAGCAACAAACACATCCAAATCAATATTCCCAGTGGAACAGGAGAGAGTGTGGCAACAGTCAGCACCCTCCCCCAGCCATTAACATTTAAACAACCATTCAGTAGCAGCTGATTAAAAAATAAAAGAAAATAAAAAACAAAAAACCCTCTAACAACCAAAACTCTGCTGACAAAAAAGGGAAGAGACAGAAAATCTTTCAGGATATCCTTCCTTGCCTACTACTGCAGACATTGGCACATGAGAGGGCACAAGGAGTGAACACAGATAAAGCTTTCCAGAGGTGTAATTCAGCTTTAAAGTTACAAAAGAAAGGAATGGCCCATAGTTCTTGGAGTTATTGAATGTTACCTTCATAAAATTCCTGTTATTCCATTGCCTGTTGCCCTCAACGACGTTTGGTTTAAATTTTAATGCAAAAACTGAGCAGCAATCCCCTTCTCCTCCCACCATTTGAGCCTCTCTGAGTTTGCATCTGCGTGTGCATTTGGGGGATAGGTGGGACAGGAAGAGATCACAAGCAGCAAAGTGAATATTTCTGGCAGAAAATACTTTTTGTCTGCCTGTGAAAACCAAGGCATGGCTTGAATTGGGATTTCATCCAAATTATGATTACTTCAACATAATCTACAGCTTAACATGTGGGTCCAGCTCATGAGATCACACAGGTTTTACCCTAATACAGCTGAACTCTACCCAACAGCCAAGGGACGAGCCTCCATCACATGAATGACTTCACTGTTCAGAATTAA
The DNA here is from genome assembly GCA_025920805.1 of Petroica traversi. NCBI lineage: Eukaryota > Metazoa > Chordata > Aves > Passeriformes > Petroicidae > Petroica > Petroica traversi. The sequence goes on along the minus strand of JAHLSL010000053.1, from coordinate 4,232,077 downwards.
GTTGATATAAATTCCAAGATCCCTCATTCCCAAAGTAGACAACAGGATGTTCAGCTGTAAATGACCAATCCAAGGTCTATTATTACAGCTTATAAGAGTAAATGCAGCCCTCCCTTGTTAAAGCAATCATACCAAAAAAAACCCCAAAATTATGCAATAACAAGGTAGAAGAATAAGTGACTTGGGAAGTAGAAGACAAAAACATTCTCCATTCCATATGATTTCCACATTTTAATGGTGGAACATCAAAGTAAACCATAGCACCTTTTAACGAGAGTGGAAAGCAGCACAATTAATTTACCTTCCCTTGCACAAGTATTTCAACTGTTTCATCTCTAAACAGCCTGGGGTACAGCCAAAGCATCTTTCATATGCATTTTGATCGATGAAATACTGTTTAGAATAGTTTCATTTTTCTTAGAAAAGTCAAAGCTGTCAGAAGTCTAAATTTTCCACCCTTTCTTTCTCTATTTTAAGGCACTTAGGGAAATACCAACCAAGCAGAAAATAGTGCCTAGCTCATTGTATATTTTCATAAATTCATCTTCCCTGACCAAAACAATGCAAGTGACCAGAAGCAAACCCACTTTGCAAACACAAGGCTTTCCATATTAACAGGGTATTTTCAAGTGGCAATTACAAGTAATGAAAAATTAAGAAAGTACAGTTTTTCCTTTTCCTCTTTGGGCTTCTGTTTATGTTTTAAGCATTTTCAGGCCCACATTCTCCTAATCCTTTTTCAAGACATCACACACCTACTAAGGGCAGTGAACACTGCAGTCCTCACACTGGTTTAACTCTGCAGTGTAGGTCATTATCTTGTACCTAAATATATCAGTAGTTTCTAATTTAATTTTTCTACCTCACTTGGAGGAAGGGAGGGGACACGAAATTGTTTCTTTTTCTCCCCCTCCCCACTTTTTAAAAGATTCTCCCCCACTGTACAGCTGCCATACAGTTTTGTATCTCTCCCTATGCCCCCGAGCTTTGCTTTCATTTACAGTCCTTTAAAGAAACAGCTTCCCAACTGTGACAATACCAGAGGCTGGGTTAACTAATAAACACTTCAGGAATTTAGCTGGGAGATTGATGATCCCCTCACTAAAGTGGAGGATAGAATGTAGATGGAGAGCATTCCTCTTTACAATAAAACACACCTCCCCTGGAGATTCAGACACAGCACACAAAAATCCTTCTCTTCAGCTATCAAGTTATTTATAAGGAATATACTGAGACTTAAAGAAGTTCCTGAGACCTATTCAGAAAACGACTTTTCTCTTCTTTGTAGGAAGTCAGAAGGAGCCTGACAGCAATCTAATCAAAACATGCAAATGAGGTCAACTTTCTTGAAGGGTTGTAGGATTTCTCCAGAGAAATTTGCAGCATGTCCTGGCACAGAGGTATTTTCTGAAGTGGCTGACTTTGTCTTCTGTGGTTCTATCCCATTCTGTGAGGCCTCCTTGTCAGTCTGTACTCTCAGCTGGCTACAGATGCCCCAGCTGGAGAGACACTTCATTTTTAATTTAATGCTCAACACCTCAAAGGATGGAGAGCTCCAGGAAGCAATGGAATGACAGAATCTTAATTTAGCCTTCCAAAGTAATGATAAAAACAATTCAAATAATAAAGTATTCAACACTAACTTAAATGAGTTGAAAAATAAAGAAATTGTTTTCTCCCCCTTCTGATTTCATTCTACTGCAGTTCATATAGAAACAGACATGCAGACCAGGATGAGAATAAAATCAAATCCCCCTGTTTTCTTGACTCTATTCCTTCTCTTTGCTGTCTGAACCATCCCTTTCCATGGCATTTGTGAGAGGCTGATGAGCTGAAGAATCTGTTAAGATCCAAGGCCTTGAAATGAGCATTAAGTGATTTTTACAGAAGCCAGAGATTACTTTGTCTGAGAATTAGAATGAAAGTTTGGGCAACCTCCCCTAACCAAAGGAGGGGCTTCTGCTAATAAAGCAAACACAGCCATGCAATGGTTCATAACAGTGGCATGTTCACATGAAAGATGAAAAATAGCTCTGGTTTTCCAGAACAGTGAAAGCATGCATTTCCCTGGATTATACTGAAAAGCTTACATGGAATATCCAAAGCTTTCATGGAATATACGAAGCTTACATGGAATATATGAAGCTTACATGGAATATCCAAAGCTTACATGGAATATATGAAGCTTACATGGAATATCCAAAGCTTTCATGGGATATCCAAAGCTTTCATGGAATATCCAAAGCTTTCATGGAATATCTAAAGCTTACAAGGAATATCCAACCACCTCATTTTGGTTTCCCACAGGATGACAAAATGGATTAACACATTTCCTACAGCTTTCAGTAGGAAACTACCTGATCAATGTCTCTTTTCTCAGGTTATGTTCAGCTTCCTGCTCACTGTACTCTACTAAAGAGCAGTGAGGAGCTCTGGCACCCTGCAATTTGTACAAAACCCCAGCCAAGTGCCTCTCTGAGCAGCACCACACAGGCTGGGCCTCTGATAAAGAAGAACATTGGGCATAAGCAATGACAAGGGTTTGAGCTATCAATTCCCAGGGGACAGGGTTTGTAGAAAGGCAGACACACAAATACTCTGTGAAACAGCAACTGATCACACACAAATATCCCCATGTGGTAAATGTGATCTAATGAGGGCACCTTACAGTTATGTTTATTATTGTATCAGCTGTTATCAGGGCTGGATTATTAAAATACCCTTCAGAAAGGAAATGTAATGGCATCAATCCCATTTGCTTATTCTGTAGGAAAAGACTGTGATACTGATGCATTTTGAAGACTTCTGTTCATTAAAAATAATTGAGCAAGTTTTTCTGTAGAATTGTCTAAATACCATGCTTAGCCCTTTATTTTTTATTACTTTCTATTGTGTACTCTCAGAGTTGTCACTATAATTCTTACAGAAAGCACAAACTTCTGTCTGCCCCTCAATTCACATGCAAATCTGGAGAGGCAGAATTTATCTCCATAAACAAATCTCCAGATAGTCCTGATGTCATGATCAGTATTCTGCTGTATTTCCACTTGTCAGACACTGTTTGAGTTGCACAACTAGGAATGTTAAGCATCTGCTTTGTAAGTGTGTAGACATCAGGATCATTGCAGATTTGTTTAATTCCTCCCTTCTCCCACCCCCGAGCTCTCTAAAGAAAAGCCAGGAGGAATTCTCTCTAGACCTGTACAAGGAAACAAAGCAGTGCAAACTCCCAGCTTTAGTGGTGCAAATTATAACCCAGATTAGTGAGGGGCTCTGGTTTGTTAACCCTTATCAGTTCTGAGCTGGACACCAACAGCACACAGGTTTTCTAATTCCTGAACCAGCTACACTCTCCACAACAGCAGCTTGTTTGGTTGCATTATATTACAAGTTTAAAAAAAGGGTTTTTATTTTTGGCAACTCTTGACACTGAACCTATTTCACATAAACGCTAAAGGAAGAATTACCATGAAGCAGAAATTTTCTCTTTGCTTTGCTGCTGCTCCCCTTTGAGAAGGATGTAATTTATTGAAAACTGGCCGATTCTTTCCTGGCACAGTGATGACAAGTTTATAAAAACAGAACCATCCTTTCTTCAGTTACACCACAAGTGTAACATTACTCTAGACTTGAATGTTAAGTCATTTAACACTCACAATGCTTCTGAGCCACAGATCAAACAGCATTCATTAAAGCCCACATTTCTCTCAGGTTTACAATGTGATCACCCTTTATGGTGGAGAAGCAATGAGGAGATTCCCCAATTCCAGGCCAGTGGCTCAGCCAAGACCAGCAGGAATCTGCAAGGGCAGGCTCTTTTTCTCTCTCAGACCATGGCCAGTCTCTGGCCTCATAAAACCAGAATAAGTTCATGCATCTCTATGGAGTCAGATCCACAGCATGGAAGTACAATCAGAATCAGACACAAAATATTTAATTAGATTTTGCAGGAGGATTTTTCAGCCCACTGTGATTCAATACAACTGAGTCACTCATCCATTACAAAAAAGAGTACTAAGTTCTTATTAAGAGTACAGATTAGAGGTAGTTGAGATGAAAGCTGGGGGCAAGGGGAAAGCTTTGTTTGATTCCCAGACAATTCTGATTCTTTCACTGGAGTTGTGCCAATGGGAATGTAAGCAGGACCAGGCCTAGCCTAGAACCCCAAGTCCCAGGTTTCTGCAAGGATGGGCTACCTGGCCTTAACTGCTAAAGCCTCTCTGCCAAAAGGTTATGAACAGCCCACTGAACTCAAGAACTCAAGTCACACATTCAGTTTTAAAAGCTGAAGATGGAATGACATTTACTGCTTTACTGACCCTAACAGCCTCCTCACAATCCTCAATTTATGTTATAAAAAAACAAATGAGCTAAAAAACCTGAGGGAGATGTGCAGAAGCTACAACTGCATTGGCCTTTCTGTGTGTCCAGATGGCAGCTAATGAATCTCAGCTAGCTACAGTAACAGCCACAAAAACAAAGCACATTTGATCCTGAATATATTGATTTAGGGATTTCAGCTGTGGTAACAGGTCAATTGTTCCACCAGGAGAGTAACTGTTCTATGTGTCAAACTGCTCGTTAGAGTCACTAAATAACTCCATGGAGATCAAATTCAGGAGTTTTACAGCTCAGACTTTTCAGACTATGAATCTTTCTGTTTATGAAAGAACTTTCAATTTACATTAAAACCTTGAGAATGAAGCCCGGGCTTTCAAATGCACAGAGCTGGATCCTGCAGATATGATTTAATCAATAAATTACTCGTGGATTTAGAGTCAAAATGCTTAAGAAGAAGGGGGACAGAAGGAAAGTGCAAACAGCTCCCCTCCTCAGTGTGTGCTGGGTCCTACACAGAAATAGTGTCTGGAAGCCCTTGCCTAGGGCTGGATCTCAGGCAGCTGGACTGCTTTAGAATTTTAGGGACTTCTCAATGAACAGGGCAAAGAAATCTCTGTTCACTTCCACAATCTACTCACCCCAGAGAAATGTTCAACAGAAAATCTGAATAAGCAACAGGACTTCTCCCCAGATTTGGAGAAGCTGCCCAAGGCACAGGCAGCAAGCCAAGTGTGGGGACAGAAACTGAGCATATTTAATTCTTGCTGCATGGCAGAGCTGCCACTGCAACATGTTCTGCTCCTCACAGCCCCCAGTTCTGGCAGGGTTAACCACGACAGACTCCCTTTAGAGTGGGCTACAGTACAGCATCCACACTGAGATTTCAGGAGGTTCTTTACTGTACTGAACCAAAAGCAGGCTGTCTTTCCTCCCTTTCTGACACTTTCTTAAATGTGTGACATTGTTCCGTTTTAAAACTGTTTTCATCTGATTATTGTTTGTATCCACAGTGCCAGGCAGCAAGCAAACAAAAGAAAACAGGCAGTCCATCATCTAAGCAGAATGCAAGATTGTCTACTTCAGAAAATGGCCAATCTGACTAGCAAATACAACTGAAATCCAGGCTTTAAAGGGAAGGTGAGGTGCTCTTCTTAAGTTGATTTTGATCTTGTGACATTTTCTAAGCCCAAAGATAAACATCTTTATGGAATCATCCAATTCAAACTCCTCCCTCCCCAAAAAACCTGAACCCAGCCAACCAGAACTTCCAACAGTGCCAAAAATTCAAAGAAAAGCAAAGAAGGATTAATACCCAAAACCAACAGGGAGCCAAGAAAGTTATCAAATGCCAACTGATCCATTACTGATCTTAGGCTTTGCAGGTAACAAAGGAAAAAAATAACTAATTTGTGTCTCTGCACACAAAGCCCATTTCCAGCTCTGACAGAGCTCACCGTTTCTCCAGCCAGCACAGGGATTTCAGTTTGGGTCCTGGGCTGTACCACCCTGCTCACAGACCTCTCTGCCTACTTGTGTGCTGGAAAAGCAGTCTGGGATGACAAGCCAAAACCAGGGAGAGAAAGAAACACAGCTTATCCACTCCTATCTATCTGATATGCAAAATGAAACCCAGCAGCTCTCAAGGCTTGGCTTCTGCCTTAAAGGAACTTTAAGTGCTGTTGGCAGTTTAAGGAACACCAGGAAACAGGTGAAAAACATCTTTGTTTCTTCTCTGGCAGGGATACATAGAGAAAATCCCCTCAATTCTGATACAACCTTTGGATATTTGCTGCCAAGAAATGAAGAAGGCTGGCACTGTTCCTTAGATTGGGAAAACCAGACATGGTTTAGGACTGCTAATTAAATTTTTATGCTACCTTAGCATATACTAAGTTTCATTTCTTACCTCATTACATAAAAATATCTGAAAATGAGAATCTAAAGCTTCAAAACCTTAAACATATTAGAAATCCTAACATTTTAAACACCCGGGTATTTCAGCTTTACTCTTTCAAGTTGCCCTTAAAAAGTTTTTGAACATTGTACAAGACAGTCATCAAAAACTCTCCATGGAATCAAAGGATAATAAAAATGGATACTTGAGACTACACTCCAATGTGACCTTTGAGCATCTGAGTTTTACCTGAACTCAGATCCTTTATTTGTCATCCTCACAATCAAAAATTCTCCCAGCCAGACTGGTGTGAGCACTGAATTTGTGGGTTAGCTCCTTAGGCAACAGATCCCAGTCCCAGCCTTTGTAAAAGTGCCATCTCTGAAAAGAAACGTTAACTTTCAGTTTTCAGTGTGACAAGCAGAGTGAAAAACACGTTTCGGTAAAATGAGAATTGACACAGAGACTTCACTGAGCTCTACAAGTAAATTTAAAATAGAAATAAAATCTTTCAAAACTTAAATGGGATGGTCACTCTCACCTTCAGGTATATGCCTGCTTTCCAATATGTCTCCTACCATCAAGAAAAGAGTGGAAAATCATAAGACAAATTGCTTCTAGTGCAGATGTGCAGTTATTTTCTGATCATTTGAGAATTGCTGCCTCTTTTTGTTTTTACACAGTGGTAAAAGAAAAGGGCAGAAGTATAAACTGAGTCTAACGGCTCTTGACTGAAAACAGACAATCACCAAGCACCAAAATTCTGTTATCCCAAATTTGCCTCTAAAAGTGGAATTAAATAACACTAATGGCATGGAAATTTCAGTTCATTATCATTTTTCCCTGTGTTGTGAGAGTACTGTGATTTGCTAGGATGCTCATCTGTTCAAAAAAAGGCTAAATGTCACAGCTTCTTTAATGCTTTTCATCATCAAAAGCAAAGAGCCAAGCACCAAATGTCCCAAGCAGAATGGGAAACTCTCACTATCACTTTAAATTATTACAAGAAGTCCAGGTTCAACTGCTATTAATGTGAGTAAGATTAAATCCAAACCAAAAAACCTAAACCCACCACCCAGAAAATTGGTTTTCCCCAATGTGCATAAATCAGCTGCCATTCAACACACATTTTATCAACTCTAAAACAGGCTACAATTTATAGAGCATTGATCAGACAGTTATTTTTTATGTATCATTCAATGGGTAAAATGCAGGAACATCAATGCAATCACAACAGAGATATCACCATCCACTAAGCACAAGTCAGCATATGAATACAAGATCTTTTTCCTGCTATTTCCTCAAGCTGGGACAAAACTACTGGTTTTTTCCAGCAAAATTAATATTGATTTCTATAAAAAAGAAGCTTCCTTTTTTGTATGTCTCTAGTGCTTGCCAAACTACAAGCTTGGTCTAGACAAAAAAAAGTAGAACAGATTAGATGGAGGTAAAATGAATGCTCAGAAACAATCAGGTTTTGTGAAAATTTTTTTGTTCTGAGGATATTTTTGAGGTAAGCAATAGAGCTATTTCTGACTTCATTACCTGAGGAAGACTGCAGGTGAAATTCTGCAGGACAATATTTGGGGGGGAAAAGCAGCAAAGCAAAGTGCAGTGTGTGCTTGTAAACTGGACCGATTTAAACCTTACTTTTCTTTCGACTCCACGTGTTGGGGGAGGCAAACTGCTCAATGTGTTAAAAACTGCTTCAAGTGTTAAATCACCACCTCACAAACCTCCTGGTGGCTCGGGAAGGATCCGCAGGAGCCCCAGGAGGGCTCTGGAAAGGCACAAAGTGATTTTTGCCAGCCCTGCGGTGCCGCAGCCTCCGCAGCCCCGGGCGGGGAGAGCCGGAGGGGATGGCACAAAGCTCCTCCAGGGCTGCAACTGCAGGGATTACCTGAAAACAGGAAAAACCAGCAGCATTCCTGCCTCCTGCACAAGCCTTCGAGTTCTCTGAGCTTCTGCCACCATTGAATCTGCATTATAAGCTGAGCAGGCAGTGCTTGGAGTATCAGCAGCATCTCCCCTGTGTGAGCAGAACTTAGAGGAGGGGTTGATTTTTGACACTTCTCTGGGCTTCCACTGAAATGCCACAAAGGACAAGGGACTTCCAACCCTACCCAGCAGATTAGCAGGAGAGGTATTCCTCTGAAAACACCCCCAAAAAAGCAGTATTTCAAACGGAGTTTAAAATGTTCATCACAGAAGCTAATTGTGAGGAATGCTAACTTTAAATTTTTTACTGCTGTTTTAATTTTTATTATTATTGTTACTACTATTATTATTATTACTATTTTGCCTTTGAAAGTTTCTAAGTGTGACAACAGATTCAGCAGGTACTGCATTTGAATACGGAAAAAATATGTAAAGCACCTATATTTGCTATTTGGTATGAGACTCTAAAACCAAAACCCAAATGTCATAATGTAACTGATAACAACGTGGTCAGATGAACAGGTTTTTTTGAGACACATCTTCATGAAAGCTCAGCTGTTTCCACCAGATTTCTAAGCACAATGCCATCTAAGTAATGGGGGAAAATGAAGAGCTGTTTGCTCTGCACCCCAAAAGAGCCCTAATGCTGCTCTGCTGGGCTGCACAGCTGATTGCAGGACTCTGAGCTGCATCTGCATCTTGGCACGATGTGGAAAAAAGCAAGCAACCTGAAAAACTGATTTTAAACTTAGCCACACATACGTTTTATTCCTCTGACATGCTAAAATAAGGTTGCTCAAACTTTGTTTCCGCTGTAGTTAAAATTACCATGTAGCTGCAGATTGACAGCTTCAGAGAGAGCATGAGTGTCACTCTTCAAGTATACACTGCACACACCATGAAGGTGAAATTTTATTCAACTGCTTGTGACTGAAAAGATACCACACAGGGTGGGGTTTTTTGTTTCTTACAGGTTTTGTGTGGTTTTTCTTACCCTGCAACTATTGCAGGAATCACGCTGAGAAAACTGCAGGTCCTTTTTACTATAATCGTGTATGGGCAATGAGAATCAGCTGAAACAAAACAGTACAAATTTTAGTTTAAGCAGTTAAGCAACCACTTGTCGATGTCAGAAGGATTTTAGACCAGTATTTGCCTTCAGTCTGAAGTGGTTTTAAATGTCCCAATTCTCAGCTGCAAGTAAAAGACCACATTTTGGAAGCAAGAACTTTAACTGTTGAAAATATACCCAGGATTGTGCCTGTGCCACCTCCTGACTGCAAAGCACTTCAGAAAACCCAGATGGGATCTGTTCTTTGTCAGTGTCTGTCTGAGTTCCTGTCTTTTATGAATCAGTTTGCAACAACAGAGCAGAAAAAGGGCTGAAAATATTAATCAATTATGACGGTTTTGCAACATTAATCCTTTCCAATAATTCTCCTCCCACAGCTACAGAACAAAAGCAGCTGCCAGCAGGTCCAAAGCAGGTCCTGTAACCAGAGATGGGCTGGCATGTGCCTGCCTGGTGCAGGAGGGATTGCCTGGTGAGCACAGGGACAGCACAGATCAGAGAGCTGGCTGGGCACAGGACACAGGGACAGTGCCCTGCAGTGCCAGGCAGCCAGTGGGGGCTTGTTTTGGGTTAAATTTAGAACAAAAAAGGGCTCAGTTCGTTACAATAAACCATCTCCTTTGGGACAAGCAGCCAATGGGTGCTTTTGGGGTAAATTTAGAACAAAAAAGGGCTCAGCTCATTACAATAAACCATCTTCTTTGGGACAAGCAAGGAGGGCCATGTCCTTGCTCCCCACTGCGACAGGGCTCTGTTATAAAAGGTGTCACGCCTGCCCTGAGCTGGGCAGCAGCAAAGCAACATTGGAAGGGCCCTCAGCACCCTGGACAAGCCAACAGTCAGGGGTTATGCAGCTCTCTGATGTCCTTACAGAGAGCTCTCAGCTCAAAAAAGGTTTGCAAGAGAGCCAAAGAAATCATAGCTGTCCCGTGGCACAGACCGGTTCGGAAATGAGGAGAAAGATTTGTGTTTTGATTTGACCAAAGGGCTCTGCATGTATGATGTAAAAGCCTCTGTTCCATCGAGATTTACACCGTGAGTAAGGGGAAATACTCGGCCATTTTCATGTTACTCAGTTTAGGTTGCAAGAGTGAAGAGTGACTAATACTGCAAGATTTCTACTGCACCTATTCCCGAATGAGTCCAGCCTGACTCGAGCAGCTTTTGCCCATAGAGCATTGCTGGTTAGAGGTGTGATTTCTTTTTTCCTTTTCATTTATCCACAGTACCACACCATCAGAAACTGTAGCACAGAGGCAGTTTCACCAGTATTTTTGCTTCTGTTCCTTACTGTATTCAGGGAACTGACAGAAGCTGCAACATCAGCGACTCCTACTCATTTTTTTTTCCACTACCAACATTTATCCATAAGCCTGAAACTAATCAGAACAAAAATGGTATTTCCCCCAGCTTGGGACGGGGGGAGGGCAGAGCAGGGACAGCAAAGTAACGAGGATTGATAAGCACCAGATAATATGTGGGCTTAAAAATTCTAAGTACAACAAAATCCAACAGTAGAGAAGACTAAAAACCTCAAAAGGGGCAAAAGCAAGTGATAATCTGAATAGACAACATATCTACTAGGAAAATCATTAGAGCTTACATCTGAGACACGTGTAAGATCTGCATGACAACGGGGCTCACTCGTTAAAGTACCACTGATGATTAAACCAAGTATTTATTTCCCTACATCTGCAACAAGGACAGATCCAAATCTCTACAACCATCTTGGGAAAAAGCTCACTTAGAATATCAGTGCTTGCTGATATTATCACATTACTGACACAGTGACTGAAGGGGGGGAGTGAAAGTGATCCCCAAAATTACTCTCACAATTTAAAAAATCTCAAATCCCAAAACAAGAACCACTGCAAAGAATAAAAGCCCCAAATTAAATCACCCAGAAGCAACACCTCTGTCCTGCTTCGACCAGAAGGTGATTTTACCACAACCCTTGCCACCAATTTCAGCTCTAGAGTTTAGGTCCTCTCAGCCTCGCACAGGACACACTGCAGGTCTCTCACCAAAAGTAATCTCTGCACACTCAACATAAATCAAATAATCTTAAGTATGGCACAACTCCAGCCTTTTCACTTGGGTTTCTTTAGTTTCCATAAAGCAAAGTCACAAAATATGAGACAATTCCACACTCTACAAAAGCCACCAATTTTAATTGGATGAGTTACAACTAGCTACAACAACTTCCCTGTAACATTTACACCAGGTGCTGAGTAATAATGAATAAAAATAAAATTATAATAATTTTTGAAGTAACTAGCAGGAAAAAAGGGAATTGGGTAAAATATTTAAGGCCATTAGCCCTTCACTTCCCTGACTGTGAGTGTTGAGCTGGCATAGCAATGTGCTGAGATCTGTTGATGCCTCTGCCTTATTTCAGCTTCAGGAGATAAAAATCTATTTTTTAATGTGAACCAATCTGTTGGACTCTGGTTCTTTAACTATGGCAAGATTCAAAGCTCCCCCTTCAAGGAGGTCTTATGAAAATCAAGGACACTATGCACAGAGAGTAGAGAATCAATCAATTTAAATTATCTCAAACCTCGAATTTAGTGAAACACCTGTAACCATGCTACTTTCGTTGGTTGTATCCCGATAAAGGTGAAGTCCCAGACACTCACCACAAGCTGAACTGTGTCAAGGTTTTGGTTTTGGGTCAGCTTTGAGCTGATTTACAGAATCACACAAACCTTTAGGTATTGCATGAACAGAACTGTGGCTGTCTTGGGTATGTTAAAATTTTTGAGTCAATCTAAGGCGTAAATAAAGAAATAAACCCATGGAAAAACTAAGCTGAGATGCAATTTCCACACTGCCCAGAGGACCAGAAAGCAGTGGGTTTGCTGAATGCAGTATCAGGCTCTGAAAGCAGACAGATTTTTAACTGTCACACACCCCCACATTGGAGCTTTGCATGCCCGACACCCGTAATTGATGTAAGTAATCTCAGTAGCAATCTTGACCTCACACACAGAAGCACCCACATACTTCTCACACCCACAAATACTTTCTCCCCAAAGCAATTCATGGAACATATAACAATATTGTTAAATAAATGTCTAATCATTAAAAGCATAGCCCAAAATGAGTGATGTGGGAAGCTCTTACTTTTGAAGTGAAACATCAGACTAACCAGAAGTGCAGCCCAATAAACTCTTTTGACTAAACTAAAAATATGTTCTAATTTTGGACAAAATCAAATCCTGAAGATTTGCACAGCACTGATTTGGTTGTTTTTTTTTTCCACATTGGATGTGGTAGCACATTATTCAACAGCCTAATGGACACTAATGTTTTACACAGCAATTTGAAATGGCAGAACTCTTGGAAAGTAGAGCTGTTCCTTACAGCCTTTAAATTAGTGCTTAATTCCCCTCAGTAACAGGCATGCCCAAGGACATGGGGAACAAGAGTTGCATCAGGACAGACTGGAAGTTTCTAACAGATCCCTCCTCTTCCTCCTCCAGCTGCAGACATGGGCAATGAGCAGCTCCCAGGGCTCCAAAAAGCCAGAGTTTTATTGGGAGAAGTGCTGGAAGGAGCTCCATGCCCTGGGACTCTGGATATCCACAGGGTTGTGTACATGGTTCATTTTTACCTTGTCCTTGGCCAGGACTGCACCTGAGCTGCACCAACATTCTTGGGAGATCCCTGTGAATTCCAGACTTGCAATAAAAACACAAAACCACAATTGTATTATACATTGCTCAGCTTGGACTGGAGATACAAATTGTGGTCTCCTATCTGAGACATTTAACCAATTTTTCAACCCAAACCAGAATTTACACCACACATTTTACTGATGGGCTGTCAGTGAAGTGACATTTCTGATACTGATTTACTTCCAGCCCTCTCTTTCTCCCTGTGCTGTACGTGTGCTGAATGCTTTGTACACAGTCAGTTTACTCTGTGGTGTAATAAAAAGATGGAAGGAACTCTAAGGTCCATATGGAAGGCAATTCTCAGACAAGTCCTCTATTTCTTTCAAACGAGTCCATCTCCTGCACTACTCCCATTCCCACTCCATCATGCATGAAAAACCTGCAGAAGACTTTAAACAAAGAGCCACTCAGGACTGGAGTATTTAACCCTTCCAATGCAAGAAAAACCCCAGTATTTCTAAGCACCTTCTCACACTGTTATGCTCAGACTCAACTGCACAGAATATTCAGTGCAGTGGCCTTTCTGAGCTAGATCACAGAATTAAGCTTTCTGGGTATCTGGAAATCATCTGTTGAGCCAAGATAATATAAGGAGAATGTCTGCAGAAATCTGTGAGACACCTGTTTTCCACATTCCTCTCTACTCCCTGGAGCATGTTGTATCAAAAGAAAACAACAATGCTTTATGAACTCCTCTTTCTCCTTTCATGTTTTCTGAGAAGATAAACAGCAGTTCCCTAAAGCCAATGGTTATTGCACAAGCACAGTAACTGTATTTAAGACACATATATATATTTGTATCACAGAACAGCTGCAAATAAAAATTCAGAATACTTATCTGCAGACTATTACTAGAAAATTTCATAACCATGCTACAGGAAAATAAACCTGAACAGGTTATATGTTCACCCTTTTTTCCCACCCAATAGAAAATGTGAATTGAAACCCTGGGTTTTTACAAAATTTTTCAGCTATTCAAAACATTCAACTCCAATAATCTGAGCACTTAAATATATGCATAGCAATACATTTTAGATGAATCTGTGCCATCTATGAATATCTTACCAAGATAAGCATATAAAGTAAAATGTGCCAATTCTTAAAGGTCACTCAGCATTATTTTAATGAGACTTTCACTGACTTTCCATGAAGTTTCTGTACTGGTAAACAGGAACAGGTTGCCCAACGCTTTATATGCACAGGCAGTATGTTCTTCTCATTTCCCAAGATATGTGATAGAAAGCCTGGCTGAGAAAAACATCAACTCTCAGGCAAAAAGCATTTTCATACTCAAGGTAACTGTATCAATCTACTCATATAAAGCAATTTACTAGGATATTTATGATTTAATAAAGGGACAAGTGTGTGTCTTCATTACTCAAGTAATTAACTCTTGGGTTTAATTCTGTAAACAATCAGAGGCAGTTAAAAAAAAAATCAGAAAAGTAACTGTGATTCCTCGTATCTTTAGACTGTCTGAACTACACTCACAAGAACAGCCCACTTGAACTAAAACACTCTAGGTCAGGTCATTTTGTTTCCAGCTTGCAGAAATGGATTGTGCTTTCACTGGAGTTGAATGACCTGTGCTCAGGTACAGGCACCAAAACAGGCACCAGTCCTTGGTGGTGCTTCTGCTGCTTCCCTCACTCTCTGTTTCAAACCAAACCACCAAAACCTTTATGGAGAAGGCTTTTTGTTAAGAGTGTTGAGCTTTTTCATGGCCAAATAATAAAAAAAACCAACCCTGATGTTACAACTGAAATCAAGTTTTACAGCTCAGTTGGCATTTTCTGCTTTTCTGGACTGGCTGCATAACTTGAAACCATTATAAAGAGCCTTCTACCACATGTCCAACACACTTCACTCACACACTCAACAGGAGCAATTTTCATGAAAGAATTTCCAAAGCTTCCAAAATAATCCAGTCTATCCAACAATAACCTGGATTTCCTCACAGTTTATCCATCTCCTGCCCTTGTCTTGTAAACTCAGCATGATTCTTATTTCTTAATGAGTGTCCTCCAAAAGATTTTCATCACGCACTGCCTGAAACAAATGGTGATAACATCACATTCAGATTGTTTATAGTGTTACAAGAAATGCACAGCATGCTTTGGCTTTCATTCTGATGTCTTTAACTGCAGGATCCTCAATGGCTTTCATTTTCTGTCCTGCCTTTCACACACTGAGGGCAATGAAGATTTCTCCACCCATAAACTTGCTGACTGTATTTAATAAGCTTGCACTCGGAGTGGGAACTGAGGGCCATCCCTGCACATCAGTGGAAAGAGTCTCTGAGTGTGCTTCACAACCTCTTGCAAGTGCATTCAAGAGATTTTTAATTCAAAAGACTAAAGCAAATATTTTTCTTCCTACAAGGCATATACCTATAAAGAATTAGCTGAAGGCTACATAACTTCTGATCAGTTTATGTCTGTAGCTGATTTCTCAGCTACAATGCTCAGAGTTTGGCTTGCCCATACAGCAACCTCAATCCACCCCAGGTGTGAACAGAGACCAGCGTTCCTTCTAAATTCTGTACCCATGGGAACCACGTTAAAGTGAAATCACCTCTGTCCAGGTCATGTCTAAAACGGGTGCCAGGGAAAATCCCTGGATCTTTACCAGAACTGTGGGACAGTTTGCATTTGTAGAACATGTTGGTCAACAGGTGCCAGGGCACTTTCAAAGGCAAGGAAAGAGGACTGTCAGTTCTGCCAAGTGTTTCAGTCAGCCTCAGTGCTGACATGCAGGGGTGCACTTGCTCTGTATTTATGCTGTTTAATGCTAATAAAAACATAATTTCAGCATGAAAATATACAGCAGTTCAGCCAAAGAGAAACCAGCACAGAACTGTGTTCGTTTCTACCTCAAACCAGAACTGAAGTCCATCATCTTAAGACCCTCTTATCTTGTTCACCTTTATAAATGGGTATCTTGCAGTACCACACACAGATAAACCCCAAACTATAGCACATTTCCTTAATAACAGCTGCATAACATGTTTGTAAGGCTAAAATAATGAAAATGGCTAGAAAATAAATTTAAAAAACCCAACCATTGCATTTTCTGCTCCGAATAAAAGAAAATCTCAGGAAAAAAACCCTGCAGATAAAAGATGGGAGTGGGGGAAAGAGACAGAAAATATTTCTAGGTTTCTTAAAACAACTGAGAAAACCTGTTTAGATGCAAGTATGCTTCTAAAATGCTGTGACTGCTTCTGTACAGGAGCTTGAAAAGCTTAGTTTAGAGATATTAAGGTACATTCCCATTTTGCTGACCACTACAATCCATTCCAGAGCTCTGCTCAAAATCACACCTCATCCTTTCAGGCTTTGCTCTCCTGCTCTTGGTTTGGTTGTCTGTCTGTCCAGTGAAGGGGAGCAGCTGTCAAGGGTAACCACCAGCAGGAATTCAGTAGTTCTAGGTGTCATATCTGAAATGTAGAAATCTGGTTTTGAGCTCAGCAGCAAACCAGTGGCACCAGAGTTTTTCCCCTAACTTGGACATTTTATATTGGATACAGAACAAGCTACTCCATTACATCAAGACCTTAAGCTACCCAGTAAAAATTCAGATTTTTTTTTTCTCTCTGTTGATTTCTGTCTATTTCTGATATTAAGACCTAGGTATCTGTGTAAGCCTGGCAAAGTAATGTATTCACAGCTACAGGCTCTGCTAATAATGATAAACAACAGTGGAATATTCTCCACGTGAAGGGCTGTACCACTCTCACAGGTCTTTTCAAAAACCTTTTCAGGACAGTCTTTAGCACAATGATTTGTGCACAAAAATGCAACTATGACCAAAACACAAAGATATAAATCACCGACAGTCTGCCCGTTGGAGTCTATTAAGAAAAATATAGTATGTATTAAGACAGAAAATTCTCACCCAGTTGTTGTCGAAATATTTATACAGCAGATCCTCACAGAATTGTCTTTTCACCTCTCCATGTGGGAATACAAATCCCTTAAATTTAATGATGCTCTTGGTACCAATTGTCAGGGGATACATATGCATAAATAGTGTATAAATAACAGTCATGTTCCAATTCTAGGAAGTGCAGATATACACTTTGCTTGCATTTTTTTGGAGCCAGTTTTAAGCAACATCACAGAAAACTCATCCTAAATTTATGTTAAAATTATGCTCAAGATCTAGAAAATTGGGATAAGGGCAATCTCTTAATCATCAGGCTGGCACTCAAAATCACAGTATACTTTTATCTGTATGGTTCTCAGAGAAACATTCAAAACAATGGGAATTTTGCACACATTGACCATTTGCTAAAGCATATTATGACATCTATTTCTGTTTTAAAACAAAATTTCATGGCTTTGGGCAGCTCCATCCTGAACTTTTGTTCTTTTTTTTAATTATAAGAAATACCTTTAAAATTATAACAAAGCTCAGTCAAATGACTGTTGAAGCAAAACATTTACTCTATTAGAAATTAATAACACAATTCACCTACAATCTATTACTGAGTATTTGAAGTATAGTTTGTACTCAAGTGGACAGAAGTTCTCTCTACAACCCATTTATTGCGGATGAAAAATTTAAGAGTAGTGTCACATTTTGAAAAATGTTATTTTATTGGCTGTAATTTTTCATGGTACCTGTGGGGACTGGATGACAGCTCAACACTGCACTTGTCCTTCATGTGGATATCCTTTTTTTAGTTGAGACTGTCCTGGGAATACACCAGAAGTGCTTTATTTGTCCCTGGACCTGTAAAAGGTTTCAGGAAGGTGGAAATGGATGCACGTCTGGTTGAGAAGAAATCAGAAATGAGCCCGGCACATTTACTTAGGCAGGAAGCTAACGACCAGCAGGGAATATTTAATCACGTCCCATTTCCACTGAGCAGGACTTCTGCTGGCTCATCTGCTGCTTGCAGTGGGAAAGCCAGGCAGCCCAGCACCAGCAGCCCTCTGCTCCACTGATGCCTTTTCCTGGTGTTAGGAAAATGCAGCCAGACACGGTTAAAGGGATTGGGGTCTTTCCCTCAGTATTTGAATCAGGATCCCGTTTGATGCATCCACTTCCCCCAGGTGCCAGCGTGGCAAATGCACCCCCGTCAGTCACACACACCAGTTCTAGACTTTCCACAGCCCAGATCCAACAAGGGAGCCCAATGCTGGGGCTGGGCTGGGCTCAGCTCGAGTTTCCAGAATCTGTCCTGCCAGGGGCCCTTGGCTTCCTGAGCCAGCAGAATGTTTGGTGTCCCTGGCTCTGCAGCTCTGGGCTCTTCAGTCTCAGGGCCTGCAGGGCACTCACAGAGCACTGAGCACTGAACTAAGTGAAGGGTTACAAGTGTGCATGCTAATGCTTGTGGATACAGAGAACTCTGTAATAGGGATATAAAAGAAAAGACAAAATCATTCCGGCATCACCACAGTAACGAGATATCCTTTAAATTGTCACCCTCACCAAACCTGCACGTGCTGCTGACACCAATTTCCCAAACGAAGCCACCCTCCCAAGCCAGATTTGACTTAAGGAGTAGAATTCATTGTTCTCTACCAATGGCTGCTGTTCTAACAAAACCAGCTGGATTTAAGGTGGATAATCAGACTTTTTGCCATCTGAACAGAACACTGACATTCTGCAACTCTTCTGGACCTGATGACTGTCGAGTAAACTGGAACAGCTGGCATTCCCTCAGTCACAGCAGGTAAAATGACAAAAATAAAAGGGAGGCTAAAGTCATATCTGAGCTCTGTAACAGTTTTGTATTCATCAGAGAGCCCCCTGAAAGCAGGTGTTTGCTTAAAGAAAAAAAGAGATACGCCTTTAATTTAAGTAGGCCAAGTTTTATTACTATTTAATGACATTCAGCCTTTTGGAATAGCACATTTCAAAAGCACCCAGACAGCACTGTGCAGTTTAGCTCAGGCTGGAGACTGGGGCTGAGAAGGACTCAGGCACTCTGTCTAGACACAACCAAAGGAGCATCAGAACTTTGCTCTACAAATTATAATGGCAGAAAACTCTCACTTGGTTTGATTCCCAGCAGGTAACTTGCTAACAACAGTAATTATAATCAACTGTTAGTGATAAGACAAAGAAATAGAACGAGTTGCACAGAATTTCCTGCTTTTGGGTTGTTCCATACCTACACAAGGAAATTGTCTGCTATCCAAGCCTCATGTACAATCCTTCTCCCTCCCAAACCCACTTTATTCCTGGACTACTCAAGCAAAGCACTCCCAATGGTGTTGCTGCTATTTCAATACTTTAACATGAGCTGTGCACCCCCCTGTAGGAACCTGCAGGTTTGGAAAGAATGCATTGAGATCAGCAGTGTTTGTAGCTTTCAACTGGAAACAACAAAAAGGAAATAATTAAAATGCATTGTGAAGCATAACTAATAATTTTATTTTTAATACCTTCAGCTGAAACTGAAGCCATACTGAATTCCTTGGATGAAAGAAGCACAGATATGGAAACAAAGCCTTCTTTACCCAGGCAGAGAGCATCTCACCTGGAGCACCACACAGCATCACAGCCACTGCACCAGGACACCCTGCCTCCATCAGGACTCCTGTTAATCATCAGAGATTTGTACATCTCTTGCAGAAAAAGGACATCAGATTTCATCCATGCTGCTCTTGTTCAGTATGTTCTTGTGCAACAATAATCACATTAAATCCTATTTGCAATACATTGTCATTTGTTTGTCCAAACCTGCTACTTTGGATGATTGCTAAAGAACACTTTTCAGACTCGTTTTCAAAGCATTTCAAATGCTCAGCAAACATGAAATTACTCCCTTTTTGGTTCACAACTTTTTCAAGTAATTGAATTAATTTTATACTTCAGAAAATTAGTTTCTATTTATGCGGGGAGAAAGAAGTCTTTATTCTGAGCTACAATGAAATCATCTTTTCTCAAAATCTATTCTGATGGAGTCTTCAGCCCTCAGAAATGATAAGGTCTACTAAAACACTAAGAGAAAAACAAATTAATTATCAAGGTAATGGATTTGTTACCCCTATTTAAAATACATAAACCAGAGGATTCTGACAGAGCAAGCTTGAATATTATCAGGTTGTGTTTGGGTTCTGCTTCCAGTACTCAGGGATCCTGTCACAAACAGAAAGCACAGCTTGGTGACCAGGGCATTGTACAAGAACACAGAATTTCTGTTAACTTCTCTCTTCATTCGGTTGCTTTACCAGACAAACTGCATTGCTGCCAAATAATTTTACATTATAAAAACAAAGTGCAGACTAATAGATCCAGAAAGGCTCTGTATTTTAGTCTTTGAAACCAAAACATTAGTGCTGTCCTCAGAGATGCACCCTGAAATTTCCTTTTCTCCAATACACTTGGACCCCTTCAAAATTAGACCAGGGCAATTCCATGATTAGACAAGGGAAATAAGCATGTAGCCACACATTTTAATATACAAACTGTAATAAAAAAGAAGTCTAGACAGTTTCTGTCAGATTAGCTCTGTAGAAGCAGCTGTTTCCTGCAATTCAAGTTCTGTTAGGAAAAACAAAGCCAGAATGACTTGAACACTGCCACAAACTGATACTTCAAAGACAGAACAAATGGATAAAGAACCACAGGCAGCTCCATGGGTGGAATTTACATCGATTTATCTATCATGGTAGCTATTCCTGTGCAGTTGTAGGTTCTGAAGGACTTCTCCAGAAACACCAGACACAATGTTCAGCTCTCAGGATACTGACTCTCCTTCTAGTGGCACTCCCAGGGGCTGGAACTTGTAGGGATGCCTGACAATTCAATAAATACCTTGACAATTTTGGCTCCATTCTGTTTTCAGAAGCACAAGAGCCCTTGTAGGGTAAAAAAAAGTTTTTTTGAAACTGTGAGTTTTGATTGAATATTGTTCAAGGCCACTCAAGCAGATTTCTGGAAGTCTGCTAAGCTTTTGAGCTCAGCTCTCAAGTGCAAGGTGCTCTAAATACATGACCTGCATTGAACTGCTGCCCCAGCAAGCTGCAGCTATTATTCACTTCACAATACAAAGTCCACAGTACTTGAAGGCTTGATCTACATGATATATTAAACACCTCTCAAACACTGCTTTCTGTAAAAGAGCACAGCCATCCAAACTATGCACAACACCATTTATCAACTACACCTCACAAAGACATTTTTCAAGTCCTCCACCTCTTTTTCACCTAGATACAATTCTTAAGCAGAACGTGGTAAAAAAAATTAAAATGCTGTGTGAGATAAAAATCTACAGTATTTTCTGTCATTGAAGACTTCCCCTTTAACTCCTATTACAACCTCTGTCCAATGTTACCAGCCTTTCTATGATCTCTGTTATTAATAATTTATGGTCTGACTCAATGAATTGGAAATTAATTGCTCACAAAATGAGGAACGATCTCTAAACAAATGTAACATTACAGTTTGTTTCCAGGGCTTTTGCCTTGATCTCATGTAACCTTACATTTACAAAGAGAATTTTTTTTAGAGATTAAGAATAGATTTTATTGTTTCAAACCAAAGCAATGCGTGGCATAAAGTAATTAGACAAATTACGTTTCTCCTTTGTTTTAGTTCACAAGACAAATACACATTTTACATCTGATCACAAGACACCTGAGGCCCTCTCAAAACATAGAGACAATCAAATATCGTTTTTAAATGTGTGAAAAAGATGCTTTCTCAACATCTTTGGTTCTGGCCAAAGAATATTCATGATGTAACCGAGCAAAAATCTCTTTGAATCAATTATGGTACTAGAAATGCCATCAGAATACCCAAGACTTGCATTCTTTTTCACCATCATGCTGTGAGCACCTGTGACTTGGAGACAACTCATTTATTTGCAGTGCAGGAGACCTGCAAGTTCAAACCTAAGTGTGCATCCCAGCTCTCTCAGGACACACCTTCATGAATAACAAGTGAAAGAAGGAGCAACCCCTCATCAGCTGCACTTGCAATAGACTGATGAACACCTCAGACACGAAAAGCAAAGGCACCAAGAAAGGACACAGAACAAAAGCTTTGTGTATTGAAGGAAAATTAACATTGTTAAAGTTCAAAAAAACATGCATGAAAAGCCCTTTTTCTCTCCCAGTTTCTTTTTTTAATGCAGTCAGGATGAAAAGTCTGACCATAACGAGGCACTGGAGAAAGCCAGCCTGGGGAGAGGATGGAGGGAGCTGGAAACCCTGGGAGCTGACTCTGGTGGCCAGGAGAATGCAAGGAAAGGCTGCCCAGGCTCCCTCACTCCTGAGGATCTGACTCACAGAAGGACAAACAGGAATGGAGAGCAGCCTGTGGGTTATTGTAAAATCAATGTAGCTCCCATGACAAACCCAAACCAGGTCTGTGCTGGACATCTCCACAGCCTGGGTGAGTGCACAGAAGGCATTTGAAGGACACAATCCCCAGTCAGACTGAGTCAGGTGCTGAGACCACGGAGAGTCCCAGAATTCTGAGCACAGGGAGGACACACATATTCCACTGTCTCCCTTGAAGGAGTCTGTAAGCAGCAGAGCCAATGTTTATGGTCATCAACAGCATTTTCCACACAAGGAACTGATCTATTCCAACCAGCACACCAGCTTTTTCTACTCAGAGGCCACAATACATGTCTGATAGCTCTCCCTCAAATTTCCACCATTTCCCCCTTATTTAAAAATATTATGTCACATTTTACCAATGTAGCTAGAAATGTAGGCCTCATCCTGTTGATATTTTTCTTCTTTAAGATATTAGAGAACTGTGTGACTTCGGGGTCAAATTAAAACCAATGGATCAAGATTAATTCGCATCACTCAAAGTTGGAGTCTACTACTTTATTCACACATCACTGTGGGCTATACCTGGTGAAACTGGGGCCCTGCTTCATTCTTAAAATGGCAAATTTCATTTAGCAGGGACAGGGCACACATTTCCTGCCATCCTCTCCATTTAGCAGTTGCCTTTTTTAAACTGGTAGCTGTGGGAAGCACTGCTAACAGAGTCAGTGTCTGTATGAGGTGCAATGTGCACACACAGCCTTCCCTCTCCTCCCCTAAACCTGCTGGCAGCACTTGAACAGACCTTGCTGCATTTTAGAAGCAAATACCTCTGGAAAGAAAAACAGAGGCTACTTCTCCCCCTTTCCTTGTTATTAACTTCCTCATACGAATTAAAAAAACCCTCCCTGAAGATTCTAAAATGTCAGTTTTTCTTCATGGTTTCTTTTCTACTCAAATGTAGGTATTTGCATATCTGTGTTCCAGCTCCACCATGGTAATTTCCATACTAGCTCAGGAACAGCTTTTTTCAAAACATTTCCAGAACTGCCAGAAGTGAGAAATACCTGGTATTTTACCAGAAGCTCTTTCCCTCAAGAGATTTCTAGACAACTCTATCAGAATAAGCTCTGCAAGCTGTCTCTTGTAAGGTTTGTTACTCTAACAAAAATGACTATTTCTCAAAAGCAGAAAGTCGGGGCAGAATAAAAATAATGGTAACAAAGGCAGATTAGTTCCTCTTTGCCTCTTTGATCTTGATATAGCTGTGACACAAAATTTTTATCACAGAAATTATCCTTTATTATAAATAAATAACGAGTCTTTTTTCTAAATTAATGCATTTTTTTGCCATAAGAAATAGCTCCAGACCTGAAATTTAAACACAATGATATTTGTCACATTGTTCATCTGTTGGGTGACAGGCAAAAGCAAGGTGTGACTGAGATTTGGGATATTTAATGGCAGTCACTTGGATTGTCCCTTAACTGAGAATTTTTTTCTTACATTTTTGTGGACTTCAACTATAGAGAGATGTGCACTTTTCCAGCATTCTCTGGCATTACAGCAATCATTACACTGCTCCCAAGACACAAACATTATTATTATTACTATTATTATTATTATTACGTTTGATAGAAGTTCATGTGATTTGCCCCTGAATTGGTTTGCACAGTCTGTGTGGCAAATACAAACTTGATTTACACCAAGTACATTCACTAGAATCAAGGAGAACATTTAAAAGCTAATAATTGAAAAAAAATTGAAGGGGTTTAGAGGCCAGATGTCCTTTGAAAGATCAGTATGCTCTGTAACATTTGGGGTTTTTCAGACAATATTAAGCACTAATATTAACTAATATTAGCAGTGCTTACAGTCAGTTGTTTTGTGAAGCAGAGCCAGCAGATGAATCAAGTGCAGTCACTCACAGAGCCTCCAGATCAGGGACACGACAGTTTGGCAGGAGAAGGAGGGGAAAGCATGGCAATGTGATCCAAGATGTTTTTAGCTAAACAGCATGGCACCTTTTCATCAGACTCAGACAATAATAGCAATGCAGTTATCCTGCACTGGGGTGCAAAATGAGCACATGTGCAGCCACAGAGAAAACTGGGAAAACTGACACAGCCGAGCTGCTCTCTGCATTCTCAGTCTGTCCTTGATTTTGAAAAGGGACTCGTAGGTGGATATTTGAGTTCCTTATAAAAAGACAACAACACAGAGGCATTACAAGAAAGTGGTTTATTCCCCTTAACTAACACAACCACCACAAAACCAGGACTTCCTGGCTACCTGTGCAAAATATGAGAGTATGGATTGAAATCTAATACTGGGCATTACTCTGAACACAAGAAAAAGCCTTACAAAGGGTGACAAAAAATTCAAAGTCCACTGTCAAGAAAGCAAGATTCACTTCACAAACTGCTGAGGAGGCCACATAACACACTGAATGAAATCCACTCTAAGTACCCTGTGGGCTGGACAGGGAACTGGAGCTCCAGGGAAAACCAAATCTTTCTGGTTTTTCACAGTAAATAATTCAAACTGGCTTTTCCTCCTCGTTCCTGTACATACATGAACTTCATTAACAAACATGCATCAAAAAGGTGCTTGAGGACAAATCAGTAATTGGTCTTTTATAACAAATCAGAAGTTACTGAGAAAATCTTCTATAAAGAGTCAAAACAAGTCCCTTCAGAATTAGCAGAAGCTAAATCCTCTGTCAGAGGTATTTTTCTCTCAAGAGCAGTAAAAGAGCCTAAGTATCAGAAGCTCTTAGAAAATACCCTTTCCTGCTCTCAGAAGGGATATCTGAGTAGTGCTGCCTCCTTCAGAAGCACAGATTCTATTTCTTCCCTTTTGTTTTTATTCAAGCTCTACTTTTCACAGCAAATACAGCATTTATCAAATACTAGAGCAACAACATTGATTCATTCTCATTTCACTGGCATTATTACTGGCTAGGACCTTTAGGAACATTTGCCAAGCACCAACGAAAGGCAATTAACAACCTTTGAGCTAGCTAAATATTTTCAAATAATAGCCCACATCATGTCTATGGAGTATACAGAGTCAGGTTATTTATTTTTTTAATGCAGAAAGAGTATAGATTTGTCTTTGCCAGTCATACAAGTCAACATTTGCTCTTTCAATCTGTAAGAAATTTGGTGAAAGATTGGTTTTAAATAGTCAGAATCCTGACACATGTCAAAGCCTTTCAAACTCACAGCTTGAGAAATTAATATTTAACATGCTGTCAATGAGGAGCCATCACGTTTATTGTCTTAAAGTAATTTGGACAAGCCTTTTATTTTGACTTGTCACTTGAGCTTACATCACTAAGGGAACACAGCATCTGTTTCACTCTGGAAGTAAAGAACTGCCATCATCAGGCACCAGGAACAACACAGGAACCTCCTGGGCTGGGACACTATTTGTGCTTTTCACAAATGCTTTGTGCCAGCAGCAGCACAGCCACACTCACCTCCTGGGCTGGGACAGTATTTGTGCTTTTCACAAATGCTCTCCTGACTGGATTTTACCAAGCTTCCCTGCCTGACTGCCCTGAGCACAAATCGATAGCGAGACAGAAAATCACTCCCGTGTTTAGCTCATGAACAGACCCCCCTTCTTTGCCAATGTTTATGTTTTTCAAATACTGTCCAAACAGTTTTCCAGCATTCAATTTTCTTTTCACCACAGCAATTCCTTTCCAGAAAAAAAAAAAAAAATAAAAGCATTAGGCAGGCAAATTATGTACCACCACAACTATTAATCACTAGTTGGTGTAACCTAAAAGCAAACAAGGGTTTTGTTTCTATGCCACAAGTGGGCCATTAAGGGAAAAAAAGAGGTGGCTGTTCATTGAATTGGAACACTTTGTCTTTATCACAGAATTGGCAGTATTTCCTATGCAGAAAGGGAAATCTCATCTTGAAAGCAGCTAGTGCCCATGGGGAGGCTGCAGACACCGCAGCCTCCAGAGCACGGCTGCTCTGGCACTTGGAAAGCAGAGTGGCACATGAAGTGCCCACACAAACACTGCCATTGTCCATGGTTCTGTACCAAGCTTCAGCTGCCTGCAAAAACCATATATTTGTAGATGGTATCACACCCTGGTTCATCAAACCAAGCAAGCACAAGCAATAGATGAACTGCCTGGATTCATCATCCCCATGTTAAGTTTCTGCTCGTTTTTTTTTTCCCTGAACATCTCATTCCCTAAACATCATCATTAATACCTCAGAATGCTCAAGAGAGTCCAAACTGCAATGCAGAACTTCCCCAAAGTAAAGCTCGATATAGAAATAAAAATAACTTGTAACCAATTCAACAACAGTAAATCATTGCTATTTCTTTTTGTTAATAAAAAGAACATCTATGGGCTGATCATGAACAGGTCACCAAGTTCAGCACTTGTAACTGGTTGCCTTACTTAGCAATTCTGGAACAGATGAATCATATAAAAGCCACTCTTTAATCACACACAAATCCTTCTGTGCAAACACTGATGGCACACAACACCAAAACCTTGCTGACAGGAAAAACCAAACTCAAAACTTTAAACCTTGCGGTTTCTGGTTTTCAACATCTTAAATAAACACGAAACATAAATGGCTTTCCTTGAAGAAAACTTGTTTCTGAAGATCTTGGGACAAAAGCTTAACTGGGTACTGAGTGACAAGTGACTGCCAGCAGAACA
The DNA here is from genome assembly GCA_025920805.1 of Petroica traversi. Taxonomy (NCBI): domain Eukaryota; kingdom Metazoa; phylum Chordata; class Aves; order Passeriformes; family Petroicidae; genus Petroica; species Petroica traversi. The sequence continues at coordinate 4,205,208 of JAHLSL010000053.1, read as the reverse complement.
AGTGTCCCAGAGGTCAGTGCCACTCTCAGAGAGGTGTGACAGACTCGTGTTGGACACAGCAGCTGTCCCTCCTGGCTGACAGGAACAGGAGCATCCAGATCATGCAGCTACAGGAGCACCAACACTGGCAGTGCTTTTATAGAATCTCTAAAATGGGAACAGACATCTCTCCAGGATCTTGGCTGCTCCACCAATCCAGACGCTTGAACACCTACTGGATACATCAGAAATGTGAAGGATTTGTGCAAGGTACTGCCTTAATCCACATGCATTAAAGAACTCTTTGCAGCACTGCCTAAGCATTTACTCTAATACAGTTTGCAAAGAGTCTACATGAGCTGCTCAATTCATATATCATCTTTTATAATTTTATGGTGTATTTTCAAATAATAAATCAAATAAACTAAAAAAAAGTAAACTGTTGCAGACTAATTTTTTTGCAGCCTAAATTCTACAGCTGTAATCCTTAAACTTCCTGAGAATTTTCCAACAGATGCAACTAAATGAGCTATAAATTTGAATCTGATGAGTTATAGGCATCCTTGTCGAGTCAAGGCAACCAACAGGATTGCAAAACTTTCAGCTACAGCTTTACAGATTTGTTCTAATTGCCAAGCCTCAAAGGGACCCTGCTAAAAGCAAAGCCCATTCCCTACCTACTTCTCTATTTCCATTCACCCCGTACATGTTACTCCCTATTAAGGTGTGCTTTTCTTCAGGCATCCCTAAGGGGAATCAAATTTAAATGCTTACAACATTCACTGGTTAAAGATGTTGACAACATAAATTTTGGCCAGTTAGAAGTTCCAAGTTCAAACTGTTCAGACGTTTTACCTTTACAATAAAAAGCTTCATTGGGAAACTGCATCAGTGGTCTAACTTTGAATTCAGAAGTGAAGAGCTCTCCTGAAGGACCTGATTCCTCGAGATGGTATTTCATAATATCATATACTTAAAAACCTCACCTTGCACCCTCACCAAGGCAACACATGGCCCTAAAAGCCACTGGTTGGTTGATTTATCTGAACAGCCAAACAGTCATTATTATTCCTTAAAACAGTAATAATTCCTTGGTTATTCTACCTTAAAAACAAGAAACCAACAGAGAATTCTCCTTGTGTAAGTCCATAAGCTGATTCTACAACTGCAGAATAAATCACAAACTTCAGATATTTTTCCGATTCATCACCAAGCTAACACACATCTCAGAACATTTGATAAATAATTTTCTGAAGCATTAATAATTATGGCTTCCTTAATACAGACTTCAAGAGAAAAACCCCACTGTCCTAGATTTGAAACATCTTGTGACAGGCAGTGAGTTAGTGAAGCACAGGCTACGGATGTGAACCACTCTGTTTGCAGCAGCTCTTCAGTTCTCCCTAAATCTGAACTTTCATTAGAGACTCTGCCTGGATGATGAGCACCTCTCTCCCTAACCTGCCTGAGGACATCACTCAGCCCCTGTACCTCGGATCCCATGGGATTTGCAGAGCTTTTTCCCGTGGCCTGCCTTGCAGGAGCTCATCTCAGTGTTCAGGGAGCTGAGAGTGCTCTGATGCCTCTCAGAGCTCAGGCAGGAGCTGCTGCAGCGTAGGCTGTGCCCTCCTTGGTTTCTGTCAGGGTGCAAGAGGAGCTGCTGCCCCAGCTCAGCTCCATCTGCCTGCACGGAGAAGCCAGGCAGGAATGGGGTGTAGGAAAGGTGCAAACAGCAATGCAGACAAATTCAAAGTGAAGCCATAATATAATAGCGAAAAATTTCCAATAATTTCCAGAAATTGAACAGCGGAGTCTTATATGAATCCTCACCTCTTTTATTGAGAAAAATCTCACTAAAATCCATGAATAAATCCGGATCATTAGTGAGTTCTGAAGCAACAAGGTTATACACTGAGCAGGAATTCTGGAGTGCATTTATAAAGCTTCTCAGGTGGGAAAAGCATGGCTTTTATCTAACAAAGCTATGAAACAAGGCATGCCAGCCTTCACACTCACCCAGAGCAACAGCACATAACTGGAATTTACAGTCACTCTGAACTCTTGCACCAGCTTTAGAAAACACAGTGGAATATCAAAATCACAAAGTCACAACCAGAAAAATTGAACTCTTAGAAGAAGAAATTCAGCACATCTTTGTTGGTCTAAAAGAGTAACAAATGATGAAAATGAAAAGTACCAGCAGAAGCAATGCAGGGATTGGCAGACACTGCTTCTCTTCCTGTGACTTTTTGAGCAGGTTGCAGGAGTTTTGTCAGACAGTGCCCTTCAGCCTCCAAACACCGCAACCAATGTCAGTGTTTGCTGCCTTAGAGCTCTCCATTTCAGTACCATAATTCATGGGTTTACAGAGCAAAATTGTCAAGGGACATAAATACTTATATCAAACAAACCATCCCATTCCTCAAGGGGCTGGACAGAGCCCATCCTTTGATACACATCAATTGCAGGGCTCTACTTATCAGCATTTCTATTTCTCTTCTCATTTACTGGGCTCCCTGTTTACATTTCATCTGCCATTTTTTAATTTCAGTTTACTCCATTTCAAATGGGCCAGGTAACTGTCTAATTTTGGTGATAGTTAGGCTTAAAAGGAGGAAGGAGTTAAATAAGAATAAAATTATTTACATTAACAGGCCTGCTGATGCACTGAAGTTATGGAAAGAACTACTACACCACACTAAATCTATCTGGAATGGGAAAGTGCTGCACCAGTGGAAAACACATTTTATGGCCTTGGCTTACTTTGGGATTACTAAAACATGGATGCTTTGTACAGCTCTTTACACAGTCCCATGATGTAAGAAGCTTTCTATTAAATCTGCACAGGGAAAGTTTAGGAACAGCAAAGTTAAGTAACACACCCCCAGATAGCAGAACATTCCTTGTGTGCTACTGGTTTGACAGCTCACTGCAGGCTGCACAGGGAGATCACAAACTCCCTTCAGTCACAATCAGAGCAAATCTTGTCCTCTTTAACGAGGAACTCAGTTTTTTCAGACTTTTCTTAATTTCAGGAGCACTAAGAGCAAAGGCTTTGTGTTTGAGCAAAGTGACCAATAGAAAGTGTCCTACAAACACAGCAGTGAACGAGACAAGCTGCACACAGGTCTGCCACTTGTAAAGAGAATGCAACGGGTTTGTGGAAGCAAATTTCTCATGTTTTTTACATAAATGTTCCATCAGCAGATATCTGAATGAATGACCACTTTTATACTAAAAAAAAATCAAAATAAGTGATGAAAACATCTCCCCTCTTCCAGATTAAAACCCCATTAATCAATTACCTTTTTACCACATCTCTCAACGATTTTGAGGTAATCCAATAAATCAAGCAGCTCAGGTTATTTAAACAAGTTCGGTGCAATGAAACCGATTGTCTGAAAACTTTTTTCCAATACTTTAAATAATCTAAATAATTACAACTTTTTTTTAAAGTTGAAGCTACCCAAATTCAATCCTTGACCTTATTAAGAGTTTGAGCACCGAGCCAGCTAAAAAAAACTGGCTGATTACTGAATTATCTCATTCAGTGCAACCAAAATTACCACAAACTCTCACAGAAGCTTTCTGAGATGTTCCAATTACCAAACAACAGTCATGAGAAACTGCTCTGCTGCTAAGTTCCCAGTCAGCACCTTCTGAAAGACGGATTGTTTAGAGATGACACAAACAAAAGAAGAATCTGAGAACAGAAAACATTTAATTATAATAATTCACGTTCATAAACACTGCACGCTAGCCAGAGTCTCTGCACAATTTGAAATATACCTTATGTTTATTCCCAGCTTACAGGATATCTGTTTGAAATAATTCCCAGCATGAATCTCTGGACACTTCCTACAGGTTTGCACAGAATTTAATTGACCAAAGAGACATGGTGGACCTGGCTATGAGAAAAGCAGAAGACAGACAACAAACAAGCTAAAAACCCTGAATAATTTCTAGGCTAGGAATTCCTGTGTTACTTTTCAAACACAGACAGATTTCTGCATATGGAACCATCCACATCAGCTTGAAACAAAAAGAACAGTGCATAAGTAATTAATGCAGCAGCTGAAAGGAATGTCTGTAAATCCTGGATTTGGAGAGCAAGGATGACCATTTCCAGAGATTACTCTGGAGCTCACTATTAATCTCTGGGCTGCTGCCACTGCTAAAACCCGTTACTATCAGTTTTCATCTCGCACAGCCAGTGGGATAAGCAGTGATGTTATCAGAAATGAACTATTGTGGACTGAAACCAAGCATTGGGAGATACAATTGCATGTAAACAAGGCAGCCTTCAGCTGGAACTACTTGTTCCTATAAAAGTGTATCCATCAGAAAAGATGATACCAGATAAGGAAAAGATGCAGCAAAAAATACAGAAATAACCAAACTTATATAAGAACAAAGAACCGAGGTTGTAAACCTCTTTAACAATTTCCCCCCCTTCACGTAGGTGGCTACTTAATTTATTTAAGAATAGACCAAAGGAAGTGGAAATCAAGGCATGAAAATTAATTTAAAGTCAGCTGGAGAAAGCTCAGCTCTTGCAACAGCATGGCTTAGGGCAAAAAGTGACGTTTTGTTCTCAGTTACACATTTCTCTGCAGCAGCTCCAGCAGACTGAAGGCGCAGCTGCCCAGACCTTTGCATGAAGCTCCAGCTACCACTGGAAGGAGAAGTTCTAAGTCTCAATAAAAGAACTTCAGGTGCTGAGAGAAACATCTAAGAGTGAAAACAATGAACACAAACGAGACAGGTGTATCAGAGAGAAGGGCGCAGCACCGGGCAGGCAGAGATGATGCTGTTATTATTTTTGCCTTTTATATATATCCCTTGTACAACAGTTCTGTGTATCTACAAGTATTGTAACCCTTCCCTGAGCCTGATGCTCAGTGCACTGTAAGTGCCCTGCAGGCCCTGAGGCTGAAGAGCCCAGAGCTGCAGAGCCAGGGACACCAAACATTCTGCTGGCTCAGGAAGCCAAGGGCCCCTGGCAGGACAGATTCTGGAAAGTCGAGCTGAGCCCAGCCCAGCCCCAGCATTGGGCTCCCTTGTTGGATCTGGGCTGTGGAAAGTCTAGAACTGGTGTGTGTGACTGACGGGGGTGCATTTGCCACGCTGGCACCTGGGGGAAGTGGATGCATCAAACAGGATCCTGATTCAAATACTGAGGT